>CM077031.1:66885841-67374272 GCA_039090855.1 Macrothele yani | reverse complement strand
GTGCTATTCATTATATTGTGGGGCAGATGCCAATGATTTTTCTTGTCCTTCAGTTTCAGAAGTCTTCCATCACATCCCATTTGACACCCGGACGGTATCCGATCATGATCCAGTCATACTGAAATTTAAATGATCCTCAGTCGACACACACCCGACAAAATTCACCATTTGGACTTGATATTGTTCCATTAAAGAACTGCTCATACAAATACACATGGCTTGCAGACTAGAGCTCCTTTTTAACATTTACAAGACGGTGGGAACTTTAACCATCTGCATTGAATCAGCTCTTGACCATTGGAGAAGGCTCTGCTCACTCTACCAGGAACCCATTTTCAATTCTATTTAAAGTCATATGGGCAATTCGAGAAAACAGCAAATAGCGCTTGATCTACAGTGATTCAAATGGCCGTGGACAAAAGAACTGATTATAACTTGTAACGTGACCACAGCCGGTCAGAGATCTGCAAATTTCTAAATAACTCCAATAAACCAAAGTAATTCATGAGTGCTGGACATCCTAGGTAGAATGACCTGTGGATCATTGTTCGCAAATTTGGAGGAAATAAAACTATAATACTGAACATCCTTGCTCCACTATAGTGTTCGGTGATGACTAAAAGGATGGGTTTCTAATTTTAGGAGCAGTTCTGACATCATGACAAACTAAAAACTGGTCACTCAGGCAGTACCACATTACAGGATTTAGGCGTGTATGACTAGTATGCAAGAGCAAATGAACTGCTACCCGACTGCTGTATCTATGTGCTGGCTAAGCCACTGAACAGAGCCTTCCGCTTGAAATACTTTCTCAAAGACTGGAAGAAAGCACATGAACGGCTACTCGATCGCTGTATCTATGTGCTGGCTAGGACACTGAACATAGCCTTCCGCTTGAAATACTTTCCCAAAGACTGGAAGAAAGCAGATGAACGGCTACTCGATTGCTGTATCTATGTGCTGGCTAAGACACTGAACATAGCCTCCGCTTGAAATAATTTCCAAAGACTGGAAGTACAAAGCAGATGAACGGCTACTCGATTGATGTATCTATGTGCTGGCTAAGAGACTGAACATAGCCTTCCGCTTGAAATACTTTCCCAAAGACTGGAAGAAAGCAGATGAACGGCTATCCGACTCATGTATCTATGTGTTGGCTAAGACACTGAACATAGAGCCTTCCGCATGCAATACTTTCCCAAAGACTGAAAAAAAGCAGGGGTGAATGGCCACTCGGACTCATGTATCTATGTGCTGGCTAAGACACTGAACATAGCCTTCCGCATGCAATACTTTCCCAAAGACTGAAAAAAAAGCAGGTGAACGGCTACTTCGACTGCTGTATCTATGTGCTGGCTAAGACAATGAACAGAGCCTTCCGCTTGAAATACTTTCCCAAAGACTGGAAGAAAGCAGGTGAACGGCTACCCGACTCATGTATCTATGTGCTGGCTAAGACACTGAACATAGCCTTCCGCATGCAATACTTTCCCAAAGACTGAAAAAAAGCAGGTGAACGGCTACTCGACTGCTGTATCTATGTGCTGGCTAAGACAATGAACAGAGCCTTCCGCTTAAAGAAATACTTTCCCAAAGACTGGAAGAAAGCAGGTGAACGGCTACCCGACTCATGTATCTATGTTGCTGGCTAAGACACTGAACATAGCCTTTCCGCGTAAATGGCCTTTCCCAAAGACTGAAAAAAAAGCAGGGTGAACGGCGTACTCGACTGCTGTATCTTATGTGCTGGCTAAGACAATGGAACAGAGCCTTCCGCTTGAAATACTTTCCCAAAGACTGGAAGAAAGCAGGTGAACGGCTGCCCGACTCATGTATCTATGTGCTGGCTAAGACACTGAACATATAGCCTTCCGCATGCAATACTTTCCCAAAGACTGGAAAAAAAAAGCAGGTGAACGGCTACTCGACTGCTGTATCTATGTGCTGGCTAAGACAATGAACAGAGCCTTCCGCTTGAAATACTTTCCCAAAGACTGGAAGAAAGCAGGTGAACGGCTACCCGACTCATGTATCTATGTGCTGGCTAAGACACTGAACATAGCCTTCCGCATGCAAATACTTTCCTCAAAAGACTGAAAAAAAAGCAGGTGAACGGCTACTCGACTGCTGTATCTATGTGCTGGCTAAGACAATGAACAGAGCCTTCCGCTTGAAATACTTTCCCAAAGACTGGAAGAAAGCAAATGAACGGCTATCCGACTCATGTGATTCATGCTGGCTAAGACACTGAACATAGCCTTCCGCAGTAATACTTTCCCAAAGACTGAAGAAAGCAAATGAAGGGCTACACGACTGCTGTATCTATGTGCCGGCTACAGAGCACTGAACAGAGTCTTCGGCTTGAAATACTTTCCCAATAATTGGAAGAAATCAAGTGGACTGCTACCCAGCTGCTGTATCTATGTGCTGGCTAAGATATGAAAAAGAGAAATACATTCTCAGGGACTGAGAGAAGGCAGTGTAAGCATTTTGCCGAAGTCTGGAATCAACGATTTGTTACCGTAGAACTGCCATCTGATATCTCTTTTATCCTATTTGGATGAGCTCAAAGAAAGGGACATCCTCCCAAAGCTTAACAGAAATTTGGTGATTGACGCGTGCAACATTACGGAAGACTGCCAGTGGTGTGGGGAATCAATCCAGCTTTGCTGTCACGCACGGAGTCTGATGGACAATGTAAAACAGAAATATCGTTAAGTGATGCTGGACACCACAATTTATTCGCCAACTGTTGTTTCTTTCACTTTCGTGTGAGAGCCACGATTAAAGCCGGGAGAGAGGGACATCATAATGTGCTTTCGCACGATGATCACTCCCCAACATACTTATTTCCTTTTCCATATGTATAAACATGCGCTCGCCCGAAGCACATACCATGGTTCCACAACCACCAACACTCAAAATCCACCAACTTCTAGGTCTCTCAGAGGAATTCTGAAAAGGCCCCTCCTATTCCAACAGTGTAGTCATCTTGGCTGGTGATAGTGTAATATTTAATGGAATTATTACTTTCATGTTTGAGTGTGGTTTAATCTTTAACAGGAGGGTATTCAAAAAGAGCTTCGGTAACTCCTAGAACTTCGGAATGTGATCAAATCACTCGAGATGCAGAGATTAAACGAATTTCCTCTTAAAAAATACGCAGGAATTTTGTAATGAAGTTTTTAGTTCAAGGTCAAATAGCGTTGGCTTCCAGTGTTGAAACGTAATTGTACCGCAGAAGATAAGTGTAAATTTCGATACCGAAGGAATGTTTCTTCAGCACTCTAAGGAAAGTTTACCAGTAAACCTCTGGTAAATGTACATCAGCGAGAGATAAATTCAAAGGTCAGGAGCTTTCAATATTAATGGAACTTTAAGAAAGGAAAAATAAAAGAAGATTTTAACGTAACTGGAAATGAAGGACATAGCTGTAGCAAGTAAAAATAATGAAATACATAATTGAAGACCAAAGTAATTATTCGTACGACAAAGTAAAATGTATCACAAAAGCTGTCTGCGTTATATAAATAATCATTAAAAGTTTGCAAAGTAAAACGGAGTTTATTTACAAATTAAAATAATTTCAAAACGAAAACTTTCGATGCTCTGCTGGCCACATCATCAGGTTAAGTGTCGTAGGAATGCAAAGTCAATCATTCATTTCACAATTCGTCTCGTGGAGATGCCAGGTAACAAAGGTTAAAGTTCAAAAAGAGGAACTACGTAGGTTCTTCATCAACAGCTGGTTGCCCGGAGAGGGCGACCAGCCGTATTCTCTGGCTTGGAACATAGACCGGAAGGTCAAAATGACAGCAAGAATCACCAAATTTAATAATATAGAGGCTTTCAGTAAAAAGGCAGTCCGTTTGTTAATAGTTGAGTTCAAGATTTTTGCGTTATTCCAATTAGGTACAGACATCAAAAAAAAAAACGAGCCACCCCACTTAACTTTCGAATCGTTTGTCGCATGCAAACAAGTAAGGTACCGTTGGAAAGCACTTGAAGGGAACTATCATGTGCTGTTAAAAAAGATGCTAATTAAGCTAAATAACATGCTAAATAGCTATCTATCTCCGACTTTTTCCATATAAGAAGTATGTTATTTTGCGCGCATTTTATTCAGCATATAATAAAACCCTTAAATTCCGAATTTCATACGAAACGACCAATAAATACGTGTACAGTGAGCTACGGAAAAAAGATGCCGCTAATGTTAAACTGCAAAAAGTATTTTTGACTTGTATAATTTAATCGAGAACAGATACCTTGATTCGGTGTTGCAACAGTAAAACACAAAGAGGCCCAGATAATATGAGCCGCTATACAAGATCAAAACGGGATATATTTAATGAATTATAAATTATGAAATATGATCGTGAAAAAAATGAATTATGACCATATCTTGTTATTAGTTCATTGAACGCGAAATATCATTAAATGCTTAAGTTCAAATTTTCAGTGCGGTAGCATAAAACCTTGCTGAGATATAAGCGAAAACTCAAGCATACATCGATTAAGGGGCCGTGCATAAAATCATATTTTCCTCAACATACTGTAGAACGGTTTACCCCAGTAGTACTAAGAAACACTTAGGAGAAAGTGTTTCTACGTGAAGTTGGTGGAATGAAGCAGTAATGATGTTATACCCTTAAATTCAGAATAGCAAGTTTTAATCATGAAAATCATAAGTTAATAGTTTTGCCTATAAATAACTTAACTTACGACATAGTTCCTGAAGTTACATATTTAAATTTTTCCTATTGCTCACATAGCTGACTCTTGCATATTGTTTAATTCAAAAACGCAAAAAAACAGTACGTTTCACAAAACGAAAGCTTCGTATGTGTCTTCTGTGTATTTTTTACATAAATCCCTTTACAGCTTCGTTATATTCAGAAACTGTGGTCATGAAAATTGAAATTCCAATTTTTCCCTGCGCAAATGAACCCGTGTGCTCTGGTATTTTCGTATTGCAGATTTTATGTTATCTCCATTCCGTCTTGAATTACGGTATAATACGAATGTAATTGCATATCGTTTCGATTCATTGATATATTCCACTGTAGTTATAATGCTTAAACTGTCTGTAATATATTTAGTTGCAATACAGAATCCGAATGAATCTACGTGTGTAACCTGGATTTGCACGCAAATTTCCTCTTCGGCATTCGTCGTTTTCGACTACCGGTTAAGAAAATAACCGTAACCAGTAGGATTTGGAGCATTAAGCTTACTTAGTGTAATTTAGTACGGTTCTAATTGCATTTTTCTTTTCTTTTCCTTTTCTTTTTCATTTTTTTCTTCAAATATAAATAAAATTATAACTGGTTATACTCCTCGATAAGAAAAAAATAAAAAATATAATTATATATCTACAAATATAAATAAAATAATAACTGGTTATACTCCGCGATAAGAAAAAATAGTTATATTCTGAGAATTTCGTAGTTTAAGAAAAAAGGTCAGGTGAAAAAAACATAAATGGATTTATTTATTTTTTATTTTATTAGTGGCAAATGTTTTAATTTTTATTTTATGATGTTTCGTAATAATTAAATAATTAACTGTATACATTATTTTTGTTTGCAGTAAAATATTGAAATCTTTATGATATAGGAACATTCGAATTTATAATTATAATTTTATTTTTCCAATACAATACTAACAGGAGTCGAACATGATATTGATATATGTTTTAGTTTGACACTTTACAATTTTCAGTTTTATTTAACTTTCACTTTCCCAAATACGTTTTTCTTACCATCACTAATATTTACCCTTGGTCCAAAGTTGCAGCACACGCTATCTAGGGCATTTAAGTTAAACAAAATTTTTTTTTCTGAACATGTTAGATACAAAAAGTGGTTATCTGTAGTTAAGAAATCATTTTACACCATCAGTTCAATACTTCGAAGTTTTCTCATTTTTATCGCAACAGTGTGTCATAAATAGTACCATTACTTTAGGGAATTGAAATTTAAAAGTAATAAAACTTAGTTTTAACACCCTGTTGTTGGAAAAAAATATATTAATCCAATTGCTATAAATAAACAAAGACATCGCTCTTTCCACGTTTTAGCACATTTTCACATTTTTTATTCCGTTTTGAAGGAATAAAAAAATGTGCACCAAAATAATGTATAAAAACCAGAGTTTTCAGAATATCTTAAGGAATGAATCAGTTTGAAATTCTGAAATTCTAGTGTATAGAAAAATGTACAGCCGTAGAATTAGCAAAACCACAGTTAAATTTATTAACAGTACATTACAACCTAGTTTACAGATTGGTAATCATTATATACTACGCGATTTAATGCTGGTTCACACATCTTCAGATAAAACACTTTATTGCGGCACAGTACTAAGGTCGTTCTCTCAACTAGACTATATTTTGCACTAAATACAAAACTGCAAAGGAACTGTATTATAAAGAGCTAATAAAACATACATTCCCTTGAAGCTCCTGTATGCTAGAAATCTTGAGGAATTTCACGAATCCGTTTGGAGCGTAGTTCTTCATTCCTGGGAAATTTAAACACTGGCGCTTTAGGACCTGTGTCGTAATTGCTACGGCAATTTAGTACACAACAATGTGAAGGCATATTAGAACTAAAAAAGAATATTTTAACACAGTGAAATAAATAACAAAGAATTGAATGATATGAATCAGTCAGCTGCAAGAACAATGAACAACCTCAGGCAGGCACGCTACAATAATCTCACAAGATCACAGACCGTAACTATGGTTACGGCCATTCGTCAAATTTAACAGGTCTTCCTGTAGTGACGTCAGACATCGGAGAGCTAGAGGTGTTTGAGCAATGTTTCAGGGGGCTCAAACACCTCCAGCTCTCCGATGAGCGACAAAATGGGAAAATGTTCATACTTTCGAAAAAAGAAAATTATATTGTTTTAAATTGATACGTGGAATTATTATATGACAGGTGCAATTAAAAATTAAAAGACATAGCTGTTCCCATTAATTCGTATGTTAAGCATCATAACTATGAAAGAAAGTGCGTTTTTGAGGTGGCAATTAACTAACAATTTTAAACAGATCGCACCCTTTCGTAACACTTTCCTAAAGCCATTTCCAAAAAGAATAATGGCGATGGAATAAATCTCGATTCTGTGTCTTGACCTTTGACCCCATTTTTGATGATATTAAACAGAATTGGTTCAGTATACCTCCGGAACAACATACCAACGTTAAATTTAGTAGAAGCATTTTTAGTCAAGTTATAAGGATAATGGCTGTGGAATATATCTCGCTCCTGTGGCCTGACCTTTAACCCATTTTCAATGATATTAAAGAGAATTGGTTCAGTATACCTCCGGAACAACATACCAAAGTTAAATTTAGTAGAAGCATTTTTAGTCAAGTTATAAGGATAATGGCTGTGGAATATATCTCGCTCCTGTGGCCTGACCTTTAACCCATTTTCAATGATATTAAAGAGAATTGGTTCAGTATACCTCCGGAACAACATACCAAAGTTAAATTTAGTAGAAGCATTTTTAGTCAAGTTATAAGGATAATGGCTGTGGAATATATCTCGCTCCTTTGGCCTGACCTTTAACCCATTTTCGATGATATTAAACAGAATTGGTTTTGTATACCTCCGGAACAACATACCAACGTTAAATTTAGTAGAAGCATTTTTAGTCAAGTTATAAGGATAATGGCTGTGGAATACATCTCGCTCCTGTGGCCTGACCTTTAACCCATTTTCGATGATATTAAAGAGAATTGGTTCAGTATACCTCCGGAACAACATACTAAAGTTTTATTGCAATAGAAGCATTTTTAGCCAAGTTATGAGGATAATGGCTGTGGAATAAATCTGGCTCCTGTGTCCTGCCCTTTAATCCCATTTCGATAATATGCAACAGAACAGGTTCAGAGTACCTACGAAACAATATGATAAAGTTTTGTCGGAATCAAAGCATTTTTACGTAAGTTATAACGCATAAGGGCGATGGAACGGATCCCTCTCCTATGTTCTGACCTTTGACCCCATTACAACCGATTTCTACAGAGTTCGTCCTCAGGTTGTCCCTACCACATACTAAAATTTCTTTGAAATCGAATAATTTTTACTCGAGTAATCGTGCGGTCAGGCAGACAGACGGACAAAGCTGGAGCATATACGCTTCTTGAACTTACGGTTAGAAATCGTAAAAAATCGGATTTCGTAGTTCTGCTCAATTTTCTATTATGAGACAACGTTTCAGTGATACGCGAATGCTCAGTGCCTCGAGAAAATGTAAGGATCGTAAACCAGAAAATTCAAAACAAATTTAACTTGCACAGATTGAAGTTTTCCGTTATTAGAAAATGCATACTGTTTATTCTAATATTAATTCAAGTTATTAATACGAATAAATGAAGCTGTTATAAAAGAAATGGCAAGGGTAAATGAACTCCGTCCTTGGATGGCAAAGGTTACCGTACAAATCACTGTCAGAGCCTTTGCTCTGTACTCTGCAATCAATTTGTCTGAGGTTCGGGTAAGACGCCAACTTTCCAGCATTATCACTGTCCTTGCAGGGAAAGAAACATTCCAGGTGTTTTATCCCAGAAGTAGATATATGGATGCCCCCTCTAAATCTATTTGCAAATATCTTCGTTCTTAATCATCCGATTTGGATGATATTTATTATTTAAGGGTTTTTCCGTGCCCTAAATGGAATGTGCATAAAATAACTTACCCCATTATATGGAAAAATGTATAGATAGCGAGCTAATTAACATGTTAATTAGCCTAATCAACATTTTCCTTCGCATCACGAGATAGTTCCTTTCGAGTGCTTTCCAACGGTACCTTACTTGTCTATCTGCGGCGAGTGGTTCCAAAGTTAAGGGAGGTGGCTCGTTTTTTTTATGTCTGTACATATCCCTTTTGGTTAAGAGCAACTGTGAAGCCCATGTTAGATGATCCTGATCTGAGTGCATATTTTATACAATAAATACCAAGTTTAACCAATGGTGATACCTTATCTCTATCATTTCTTATTAAAGATAAAGTGTTCCTAGTGGTTA
The DNA here is from genome assembly GCA_039090855.1 of Macrothele yani. Taxonomy (NCBI): domain Eukaryota; kingdom Metazoa; phylum Arthropoda; class Arachnida; order Araneae; family Macrothelidae; genus Macrothele; species Macrothele yani. The sequence continues at coordinate 67,365,226 of CM077031.1, read as the reverse complement.
CACCGAATGAAAGATTGTGTCGATTGCATGCCTTCTGTGCACACAGATCAGGATCATCTAACAAGGCCTTCACAGTTGCTGTTAACCAAGAGGGGTACCTGATTGGAATAACGCAAAAAGCTTAAACTCAACAATTAACAAACGGACTGTCATTTTCACTGAAAGCCTCTATATTATTAAATTTGGTGATTCCTGCTGTCATTTTGACCTCCCGGCCTATGTTCCAAGCCAGTGAAGACGGCTGGCCTCCTCCTCCGGACAACCAGCTATTGATGAAGAACCTACGTAGTTTCTCTTTGAACTTTAACTTTTGTTATCAGGCATCTCCTCGAGTCGAATGGGGAAATGAATGATGGGTAATTCTTGCATTATATAATAATTGACTCTGCATTTCTACCACCCTTAGCCGGATGATGGAACCATGAGAGCCTCGAAAGTTCTTGCGCTAAAATTATTGTAATATGTAAATAAACTCAGTTTTACTTTGCAAACTTTTAATGATTTTATTTATCGTACGCAGACAGCTTTTGTGATACATTTTAATAAAATACATGAAGTCTTAGTGAACATCGCAATCTCTAAACCAGACATTTGTTTTTTTATGAAATGTATCTTAAGTGGTTTGCAAAACGCGATTTGGGAAAAACCTCTCATGTTGCAGCGCTCACTGAACAGTCTAGTCGACGCTTACCAGGGCGTCGATATAACATTTCAGAGAGGATGAAGACCTTCTCATCGTATCAGCATCCTCCCCCAATAATCAAAATGAAGCTGTCGTTTAAGTTAAAAAAAATATAAACCTTTACTAATTTTGTTGTATTTTCATTCATTTTAAAAATCGTCAGTAAATAAATAACTAAGAAATAAAAAAATTACAAATTAACATTTGATTGTTACTTCTAACAGTAGGATGCGGAAAAATCCGCCTCATATTTAATAATACTATCGAAGATCTTCAGGTATGAAATGCAATTTTTATTTTTTACCTTACTGCGGAGATCCTTTTCAAGAGTTGGCAACACTATGTGCGCCTCGTGGACGTGAATATCAATTGGACGCGCAGAAATGTGATATCTCGTACACTAAATTTGGTGTTACAGCGCCATACCTCTTGTAGTGGGGTGTGTCTCTCCCTTTATTACTGGAAATTTCCCTAAATTTGGATGCTCTGTCTGTCTGTCTTCGAAGCTTGGCAACCTATGGCATCGCTTCACCCAATATACCAGATCATCCAACCAGCAGCATGCAGATAATCTTATGATCCAATATTCACTCCCTCCTTTTTTCATATATGATGGCTAGAAAGCCAAACTTTTGGCTTCGATAGTAATTAAATACAGAATGTGTTGCGCATCCTAAACAGAAGCAAAGCGAGTCCGTTGCAGCAAAAACCACAGAGGCCATTTAAATATTATCAAACACATAGGGCTGTCTGGGAGAAGATCAACATTTAAATAACATTAATGCTAAGTTAAAATTGGTGTTACAAAACTAAAGTTCTCGGTTTTACAAAGGTTTTAAGCAAAATTATGCTAACCCATTTAAAAATGTATTAATTTTATTATTTTGAATTTAAAACGGAATTATACTGAAAGCAAGAACTATCAAAATTGAAATTCTCCCGTTTCTTTTTGCATTACGGAGGAGGACAGATACAGTGACTACGAGGTTGTGTAGGTAACTTTTAAGCCCCCACCTGCAATGCATTTAGTTTAGCGACGCCCCTGATGTTTATCTTCCCGTCCTTCAGCTTGGTTTGGAGCGATCACTGGAAAAGTGAATCATATAAGCTAACGATTACTCAACAACAAAAATCAAGATATTTTGGTGTCCTCCCAACTTTGTCGGATCTATCCTAAAACGCGCTGCAAAAGTTTGCTGCTCCTGCTTTCTTTCAAATCCAGATTGTAACTGGAAAAGAGATTTAATTACTGGTCATAGGACAGGTGGGTCTATTATATCAAGGTGTTCATTCATTCGCCGTTCCACGTGTCTTGGAAGCAGAGGAAATAAAGCAAAGTAAGCAAGAACTCCACTTCCTGGAGTTGAGATACCGGTATAGCTAGTAAAATTAAATTAACCAAAGATAAAAATAATATATAAAAGTCATTCAGGAGCAATTTGGGAAATGTGGAATGCAAAAATAACCCTAAAATGTTACTTTTCCCTTAATACTCACATAAGTAGATATTTGGGAAATTATAATAGTAAAATGGGTAAGCATATCCATTCGTTTGTAGAGAGGAAGGAATCAGTGAAACATAAGAATCGTTAATAACACAGGATAATGACCGTTTCCCTGGGAGGTGTAAACAAAATATTGGAAACAAAGTCAGTACTTCTACTAGTTCTAATAAAAAACAAAACCCGTAATATCATTCATTGCATATGCTAACAGGTCATATTCAGAGTAATATCGCGAAAATAAAAATAATTTCGTCTGGAGAATCTAATTCTTGAACACACGTTGCCATTCTTGATCACTGTGTGTATTGTAGTTTTCGCATCATAACTCTGAAGCAGAGAATACCAATGGCAGCAGTGAGAACCTTCTTCAACAATTCGAGCGTCGTTCCATCTTTCAGCGAATAAGGTAAGATGATACTAGCAACAGAAAAGAGCAGAACAGATTGATGGTTCCCTCCGACATGAAATATCTTTGGAGTAAATAAAAATGCACATTTTATTTACTCTAAAGATATTTCATTAGAGTAAAAAAATTCCCCAGTGTTCTGTAAAGCTATTTACTCCGGTCCCTTATATTTATCTCATATGGCTGCTATTAATATAACAAAGCCGATTGACGGCTAGGTCTGACGTGAAATATCTTAAAATTAATTAAAATGCATATTTCCCAAAGTGCTTGTTAAAGCTATTTACCTCATATGGCAAGTGAAACAATAGAAGTTGATGTGTCATACAACACAAATAATGATCAAGAGAGAAGGACCTAATTAATTGGCTACGGAAGGTGGGCGGACTACGTCGAACTTTTGCAATGCTCGTACTCCATTATTTGATGGAAGGGGTGACTCTTCTGAAATATTTCTTTATAGAAAAAAACGGAACCGCAGAATGGAAATTATTATTAATCCATATATATGCACGCCTTGTACAGGACAAATCAGCTGAAAATCTAATTGACCATAGGTAAAAAAAAATAATAAAAAAACGCATTGAATTTCGGTACTGAGAGTAGAAACATAGTGCCGGAGGCGCCACAAAAGTGGGGTAAAATTTAAAGCTTTCCACAACTGTGGTTATGAGTATTACATTTATTGTTCGAGATGGCCGTGAGAATTTAGTGTTTCAATCAAAGCCACGTGATTTCATTATCTGGAGTACCCAATGATATAAAGCAAAGGATATAGCGCCATCTTTTGGCACAAAAGGTAAACAGAAATTCAAGTTAAGGGCCGAATTTTAGCAATTTGGAATAACTTAACCTGACTAGGAAGTGCGAGTTGGCAGAGCCTTTTCACCAAACATATCTCATGTTTTTCCAGTATTTTTTCATACTATCAGGATGCAATATTTCCAGGAACACCACACAAACACTGAATGTGCCATGGTGACATTAAGCCGGCCAAAGGAAACTTTCTTCTGCTCCTTTTGTCAACAATTTATTCCATAGGAGGTTCGTCAGATGAGAGAATAAAGCGCCGCCTCACCAGAAATTTTGCGCTCACGATGACAATTTTTACATGTGTCAGATATAATACGCCTTTAATTGAACATGTTAAATGAAATTCTGAAATCCATTTAACATGATTCGTAAATTTAGTCAAGAAAGACTTCAACCATGGAATGGATCCTTAATTAATGAGTATTAAGTTTATAAAGTTTATATACTATTTGTTAAGAGTTTGAAACGAACATATTAGATAAATGTTTAAATACTATTTGTTAAGAGTTTGAAATGAGCCCTAGATATCCTTAATTCATGAATATTAAGTTTATAAAGTTTAAATACTTTTTGTTAAGTGTTTGAAACGAGCAGATTAGATAAATTTTTAAATATTATTTAAGAGTTCGAAATGAGTCCTACATAGGCAACCCCTAAGTTGGCTCTATCACAATACGCAGCAGACCGATCGAAGATGGACAAAAATCGGTTCCCGAGATCCCTTGCGGTAAGGATCTTGGGGCGAACCTTGCCGTGGCTTAAATTCGCCGGACATTAGTGTTTCTATTGGAAGAAGGCAGGGATTCTGTCCTATGTGAGCGGACATACCAGACTGATGCCCTTGACAAAACATCCACCTGAGGCGGCAATACATTTCGCCTCAGCAGTGGCCAGTGCGAGCGTGTCTGTTTCCAGCGAATTATAAACATGTAGCTTTATCGTCGGTATCCAGTGTATTCTAAATTTATGTGTTGACTTTTTGGAATGTCTTCCTGCGATAGTTTGTGTTTAGACGAAAAATGTGCTGAGTTTTATTAATATATAGAAATAATAACCATTTTTAGAATGAACCCATTAATAAATAATAAAAAATGCATTATGTTGGGAAAAACAATCTCACGGATGGTCATCTGTAACGATTTCTGCCGTGTTTAAGTTATCTGAGCTGTTTTCACGTGATATATGGAAATGTACTTCCAGAGAGAGAGCAAGAGAGCTTGATTTCTCCTAGATACCATTTCCACGAGTCAGGGTGTACGTGCGTGAAGCGCCTTCACTAACAGACCTTTTATTTTTATTCTAGACTCAGAAACAAATTATGAGAAAAGTAGTTTTTCTCTTAAAAGTTTTTACTTTTAAATCTTTGAGGAGTGGACGTTCTACTCGTGTTGCAATGATCATTCACATCACCGCTCTCTAGATAAAGAAATTGTGCGTAAAATCTGAGTTTTCGTCGAAGAGGTATGACATAAGGAAAACAGGTGAAACATTTACCCCCTCTACTTTTTATTTTATTTTATTTATTTTTTTTTTAAAGATAAAATATACATTTTCCCCTCCGACCTTGTTTGCAATTTTAGGTGAGGTTCCCTCCGTCCCTAAACTGTGCTCGATGTCTTCTGCGATTTTGTTGAGCGTCGTCCAATATGACTACAGAAATTTTATTTTTGTAGAATACATTTCTCCTCAGCAGTGGCCAGTGCCAGTGTGTTTACACCGAATTACAAACATGAAGCTTTTTCGTCAGTATCCAGTGTATTCTAAAATTTTATTTTTGTAGAATGACGGGAAATGTGTGGAGCCCAAAACCGATGTTGTTCTCAAGGTTCCGATAATTCTTCCTTGAAAAATATTAATGCTCCAGAAAGCTGTTGGTTGTTTTAAACATGGTACCATTTGCCCATTATTATGTACATTATTATGTACATTATTATGTACAATGTATATTGTACATACTTAATTGGAGTTTACATCCATTTATATCGTTCTGAAAATCTCTGCTGTACAATGCATGTACGTATGAAATTGCGCGTTTATTTCAATAAATGAGTCGAAAATTTTATTGACATTTTTGAAGGCACGTGAGCATACTAATTTAATAATCCCTCTGGAGGACTACAAGACAGAGATAGAGTGCAGGGCTATCGTCAAGGTTTTAATTATCCGAATCAGGAAAAAGATTACAATAATTGCAGACATTTACCTTATCTTGGTTTCAGCAGGCTTATTCTCGCGTTGACGAAAAATTCCTTATTTTTTCGTTGCCAAATACTTTAGCACTATATTCTTACATATTTTGAAAAAAGTGGGTTCATTTATCCTGATGTTTATTGCTTATACTCTTGTGAAGAATCAAACTTTTATTGCGTTACCCATGCGACACGCATTCTATTGCAAAAATCTGGAAAATAATATTTATTTCATAAGTAAGTGGCAAATCGTTACCTTCAACTCGAGAAACCAAAACACCCGCATCTTATATTTTTGACGCCAGATCGCACGTTCTGGCGATGCTCAGTATCCCTTTAAGTAACTTCAATTTACTGAGGCACGGAAAAACGCATTTTGAACAACAAAAATGTTGCTGCTTTAGGGAAAGTATAATTTCGGGCTAAACTTTCATCCATAGTTCTCTCCTCTAAACACTTCAGCGGTAACACCGTATAGCGTGAGCACTGAAGTGCTGCCATCTATCAGTCGAGGTAAAAGGCTAAAGCACGTAACCTCTTTGTAGATTGCGTTTCGTTACTATTTTTTTGGGTAGGTTGGTTGGTTGGTTGATTAAATTTAATGGCGCAAGGGCCAGGGTTGGCCAAAGAGCGCCAGACAAAGAACTATCAGCTACAGATGTTTAAAAGCGTGGAAAATGAGTAAGAGCAGATAGGCTTGGTAAAAGTTGGAAAAGAGGATGATGAAAGCTGTGAAGACAAGTTAGTTAATTAGGTTTATATAAAAATTTATTTATTTATTAATTAACTATTATAATTATTATCAGTTAACACAACTACACAAAGGATGATTCACCAGGAGGGGGACGAACTGTCACTCTCCTCCCCACGCTCCTCTGCAATGCTGGCCGAGGGCGGGGACGAACTGTCACTCTCCTCCCCCCCATGTTCCTCTGCAATGTTGGTTGAGGCTGGGGACGAACTGTCACTCTCCTCCCCCTATGTTCCTCTATAATGTTGGTTGAGGGTGGGGACCTCGCTGAGGCCGAGACAGTTGCAATGTTGGTCAGGCGGACCGCGACAGTTGGATGGACACTGCACACCGTTGCGGATTGAGGGCCGGGTCTTCCGCACGTGCAGGCTTTCGGCTGGAAACTGGAAGAGACGGTCGGCTTCAAAAGAGAAGGCCCAGAATCGGCTATTCGAAAAATCTGGAGCTCGGGGAAAAACACCTGTGTCGCTTGGTCAGCTGTAGATCGCTTGGCAAGGGCGGCGAGAGCTACAGTTCGCGGAACAAAGGGCTGCACGGGTTGTGGCAGAGACTGAACTACTGCGGCAAAAGTACGCTGTCGGGTAGTGGGTATACCCAACTTGGCCTTGGCAGCAGGATGCGAGAGGCCTTCCAGGGTCTTGAGGCGCTGGATCGCCATCTCGTCCTTCCATTTCATACAGTTGCGGGAGTAAGCTGCATGGGCCTCACCGCAGTTAACACAGCAGGCCGCAGAAGTGCAACCATCCCCGTCATGTTCACTGGAGCCACAATTTGCGCAACGAGCGGAACTCTTACAGAAACGTTGGGAATGCCCGTACCTCTGGCACCTGAAACAGCGCAGAGGACTGGGAATGTACGGGCGAACTCCACAGACCAAGTAGCCAGCCTTGATTTCGGTCGCAACTTTCGGGGAGTTAAAAGTCAAGATTACATTTTTAGACTTAATCAAGGAACCATCGCGCCGGAACATCATACGACGTGCAGCAATAACACCTTGATCTGCAAGTTCAGTCACCAATTCGTCTTCACTGCATGGCAAGAGATCAAACTCCGAAATAACACCCCGAGAGGTGTTAAGAAACGGGTGAGGTGTCACTTTTACAGGAATGCCTTGAAGACTAGTGAGGTGCAGAAAAGTGTTACTCTGAGAAACACTGCAAATTTGGACAAGCAGGTCCCCAGAGCGAAGCTTCCTCACAGACTTCAAGGGGCCAACCGCAGCGTCCAAAGCTTTAGAAATGAAAAATGGAGATCTGGTGGACAGTCTCTCATTCGGATCGATGGATTCCACAACTAAGTGTGTAGCATGCGTGTTCACAGCAATCGAGGGGAGACGACGCTTCGGAGCGACTGGTACAGCTGCCGAAGAAGAGGTTCCACATTCTTGGTCTAGGTCAAGGTCTAAAGATCGTTTAAGGTTATGAGACTTGGTAGGTTGAGAAGACGAAGGAGAGTCTGTGTCAATAATCATTTTCTCAGGCGACGTAAATTTGGAGTTTTTCTTTTTGTTTTTACCCATGGAAAAAAGGAAGAAGATTCGTCTGCAAACTACTCCACCCACCACCGAGCCCTACAAGGGAGAACTGGAGGTCTGCAAGTCAAGAAAATGACGCTCTACACAGTTCTGGAGCTTATACGTTGCAGATATAGTCCGTTGGCTGTGATCACACGCAACCGGCGGACACTTCGGCCTCCTGGTACCGTCATGCCAACGCCTTTGGCATGATCCCACAGCCCCCGGGCTTACCCTGCCGTGCTATACGACAAAAAAAGCCGCTAAAGCCCTGTACACAACTTGGAACAAGACTTCTGACTAGAGGTGGGTTAGTCTCTAGCCTCCCGTTTACAGCGAAGCCGGGGTCGAAGAGGAGTGTTGGTACACAGGAGGCACTTATCCTGTCTCCTGCGACCTCAGCCGCCAGACAACCCATTTCCGCCTCACGGGTCTCCGCACGCGGCAAACATGCAGGTAGGTCTAGCACCCAAACCAGCTAAAAGGAAAAAAAGAAATCCAAAGAAGACAAATCCTGGCAGGGAACCTAAACGGAATCTCAGCAACCTACGAACTGAGCGGTTAATATAAAACAGTTAGTGGTGGAGGGTAACAAAACCACAAGACCGGGGTGTTAGTACATAACGTGGTAGCGATTAGGTGGAGAATACAACACGGGCAATTAGCCAGTGGAGAAAATAAATAAAAACAAAAAAGAGAGACACAAGACCAGCTCGGGATCGTGGGGCCGCGACTCCCCAACAGCTGGATGAACAGCCGTCCCTGCAAACTCCTTCAGCACCGAAACAAAAAACAAGCGGTGGCATGACATCAGATGGTGACCAGTCACAAGGTCAGCTCGGGCCGTGGGGGCGCCGCAACCCAAATAACTGGAAAACCAATTATCCCCGTGCGGGGTTTTTTGGGTAGACCTTAAAATAGTTTTTAGAAATATTAATAGTTCTATGTATTAGCTCCCGTTTGTTTGTAGTTCGTGCAATATAGAAGGAACCTGAATATTATTTTATTGCCGTTTTTACACGTGATCAGCTCTGTAACGATTCCGTTTCGTTACTGTATTGGATGGCTCTTCAGGAAAGACAAAATTGCTACCTCTTAGTTCCGTTTATTTGTAGTTAATGTGTTTTCTAGCGGGACCCCGTAAGGTATTGCAATGCCTTTTTCACTCAATTTACAGGTGTTGTTTTGCTGTAACATGAGGAATTGTAAGTTGTTTGAAGAAATTCGTAGGTACGAGGAAATCGTCTATTTCGTTGTGTGAATGGCTGGGATATCTCGCAACGACAACATTTTGTGAGGGTCACTTAATGTTTCTTTGAGTGGATTTGCCGCAATGTTTTGGACAACTCAAGTGTCGGAAGAAGCATGTTGCAGAGAAGAATTATTTCTGTTTCCATTCATTTGTGACATGGTTCCATAATCCTCATTCCTCTTGATATCTTCATGATGTGGAGATCAAAAGGCGGCTACTGACACATAAGCTTGCAGGTAATTCAAACCTTTGTTTGGCACACTACATTCTACAATATTTATTCCAATTATTTTTTTTATTGAAGGTTTAATGACCACCGTGAGCAACTGAATAGGCTATAAGCAGTTGCCAGTCTCTAATTTAGGGCCACTGACTCCCGGAAGAGAGAGAGAGCCAGTGCCGTAACACAAATACAGCATCCATACTTCACCGCCATTCGAACCTGGACCCATCTTTTTGGGAAGCTATCGTTAAACCACTGCGCCACCGTGGCAGAAAGTTCCGATTCATTGGGAAACAAACATTTTCTTTCAGAATAATTACTTTGTAGTAGGGAAAGAACTAACACACCTCTATTACTGAACCCATAGTCTCGATCTTGAACACAAGGATTTCCTCCCCAAAAACGGGTGCGCTAGTTAAGTTTATTATTTACTTTAGATACCGCAATTTTAAAATTATATAGTGTCTTTAAATTTTTAAATACATCAATATTAATGTCAGCAGCGTATATTCCAGGCTAGCTAACCTAGCAGCTAAGCCCAGAGAACGCACAATTAAAAGTCAATTAAAATGCACAGATAACATTCAATTAAATATACACAAATATCAACGGTATTCAGATGTGTCGATGTCAACGGTTTCAGATATGTCAAATATCAACGGTATTCAGATGTGTCGATGTCAACGGTTTCAGATATGTCAAATATCAACGATATTCAGATATGTCGATGCTTTCGCAGGGGAAACAGCATGTGCGGAATCGCTTCTTTGACTCAGTATGGCGAACGAAGACCAACAGGGTAACGCAGCCAGCTCTTTCCTGTTCTGTCTTCGCAGTTCTGATTCGAAGATCTTCCATACGATCGCCTGCCAGCGTTTCCATGACCACTTGAATGAGCGGAGGAGGTCATTGATTTACTTAGAAAAGACGAGGCTTAGAGTACCTTAGCTTTGCGGAAGTTGTTTCAGTTTTTGTAAAGTGTCAATGAATATTAACCAGTGAAATGTTAAACACGTGGCTTTATTTTATTCAAAATGTTTTTATAAATTTTGTGAAAGCTTTCCTGAACTTCTACTGTCAGAACTTAAGTAACTCAATGCTTCAAATTTTGATACAGCTTGACTAAAAATGACCTGCAAGTGTTCTATGCCATTGATGAATACAAAATTAAATCAGTACGAGACATTTCTTGCTACATAAAGTTGAATAAATTGGACAAGGTGTTTAGTGAGGTGTACAAATTACCAAACCTAATATTAAAGTTTCCATCAACAATTGCAAATGCCGAAAGAAGGTTATATGCATTAAAACGCATCAATATATGTCTTAGAGCCACACAAGGAGATGCACATTCCAGCAACTTGGCTGTTTTGTCAGTAGAGAAAAACATTCGTTCTAAATATGAAAAAGTACTCGGAAGAAACTTTTTTGGAAACGTAACACTCAAGTTCACACAAAAGGAAAGAATAAGGGAGTTCAATGTACAAATAAAGCATTCAGAAGAAGATAGGAGTTCATGCACAAATTAAGTATTCAGAAGAAGAATGGAGTTCATGTGCAAATAAGTGTTCAAATCCTAACCCACATAATAATTTAGTATCATTTTAGAAGGAGCGTGTATCTGAAATTTAGAAAAAAATTACTTCTATTATTTAACATAAAAAAATTAAACTTCGCAATTAAAAATAAACGGTACTGGCGGTGAGAACGGTGAAATAGCACAGGTTTCGGACCCAAGATACGCCACTGATGAATGCCACGTATAAGAACGTTCGTTTTTATTAAATATTGTTTTAGATACTTCTTTCAGAGGAATTTTGGAAATGTGGTCACCTAAAATATGATTATTGAAATTAATATTGAAAAGTAAGTAACTTGACATCAACTATTTGCGATGATTATACCTGAAAATATTTCTGATCATAACATTTCAGAGTTCTATGTTGATTTCCAAATATTTCTATACCGCCAGCTTAGATTAAGTTTTTAGTGTATCACCATATTTGACATGTATAAAATTCCAACGTTTATCGTGGTACTTCCGATTTAAAAAAATTGTAGGACGAAATTGTCAAATAAGGAATGCAGCTCTTGTGTTGCGCAGACATGAAAAATAATAAATATATATAGGATACCAAGGAGGAAAAACGGATGTAGGAAACAAAACAGTTTTACAGGGACCTGAATACGTGGTGACAGCCCGATGAAATGAAGAAATAAACGACACGGTTTGAGAACTCATTCCGGGTGATAATAAAATCAGTACTCTCCCTATTCTAGGAAAAATAGTTGTCCTTCTGAAATAAGTATTCTTCTAAAAAAATAAAAAATAAAGTTGTTTTCAGGAAAATAATCCTTCCTATTCTCGTATCTCTCTAAAAGTGAGAAATTAAGGTGTCCCGAAGAAACTTGAAAGTAGATTATTGAGGGCATGCTGAAACGAATTACCCGGATGCAAGTGAAGAACATACTTGTACATGAATTTACTGGTTATTGATAGCACAAACGTTTCTGAACCAAATCTTCACAATATGTTGGCCATCAATGGTTATTATTACCTGTGATGCACAGGACATACACATTTGCTGATATTCAAGGAACCGCGGGTCGTTCACATGGAAATCTTCGTACGCAAATATGGCATGCTGGGTCAGGCACGGAAAAAGTGACAATGATTAGGCTGCTGGAAGTCATTATGACTTACGCAAAGTTGAAACGCCCTCTACTCATAAATTTTGTTATCGAAATCCGAATAATTGAAAACATGCGATCCGACAGTATCACCGCCAAAAAACCATTCTGTCGAATATTTGAAAATAAACGCGTAATTTCTCCAGGGTGTTCGCAGTTCTGGCTAGTCCACAAACGGATATTACTCCATGCGATTTCCAACTTTGGATATACCTCAAAAATGGAGTTCAGCAGGAAGGCATACACTCGCTTTCAGATAAGAAAACGAATGTAAGATGTAAAGTGGCCAACGCTAACCGAGATATACTGCAAGCAGTCGTGTCACATGCCGTCTTTTGTAGCATGTGATCTTTTCTGATGGCCTGCAGATTTTGTCCTTAAACGTTTGTGCTGTCAGCAAACTATCAATTCGTCGTGATATTTCCATTTCTCGCTTTCCTACAAACCCTTTTTCGTTATCAGCGCTTGACCAGAAATTTAATGTTTCTGGTCGTTGGACGTCCTGACCTCGTCTTGTCTAACAGACTGGTGTCAACACATCAGTTGCTAACTCCTGTATACTCATACCAGGATCCGCTGTCAAAGCTTCGATCAGGTATACAGTGTTTCTGGTCGTTGGACGTATGACTTCGTCTTGTCTTCAAGAATGCTGTCAAACACTGCACCTGCCCATTGCCATGTACTGGTACCGGAGTTCACTATCAAAGCTTCGATCAGGGAGTCAGTGTTTCTGGTCGTTTGACGTCTTGACCTCGTATTGTTTTCGAAACTGGAGTCAAAGCCAGGAACCTATTCCGGACACTGCTGCTGTCTACTATTTCCTCTCCTTCGACTGCACAAATTTTTCTTGATGCTGCTAACACCTTTAACCATTTTAACCATGCCGTAAGGAGCACTCAAACAATACGTTCATCAACCTCTGCTCTCTGCTTATCAGTTAAAGCATTGTAGCTCAATGCCAAATGCACACCATCAGACATGTGTTTCCCATGTAATCGCAGAATGCCATCGCTAGCGCGCATTTCTCCCAGGAAGGAAAGGCCTGAGATGGATGTGTATTTTACTCACTCTGCAACCAAGGGGGGCAGCAATTTCTTCGGGTTTCGTAAGGCTCTTGTTCGTTTGTTTTATTCCACAAGCATGTTAGTCGTTTCGCCATCTTCACATTCTGCATCATTTCAATCAATTCAAGAGACCGGTGTACAAATCAAGTGTAGACCATTTGTTTCCGAGGACATCCCATAGTTGATCTGGGAGTACTAGAAAAAACTGCAGTTTTTATTGTCAAAAAACTTTCCAGAATCCTTGATTAAACCTCATGATGAGAAACAAAAAATACTCTTGGTAAAATAACAGTCTTACAAAAGCATTCTTGCAATCTGCTTATAACTCCTGAATAAAGAGTAAAAGATCTCCCCTGGTGACGGTGAGCTATGGAATATTTAAGACTTTCTCTTAATACACTCCGAATTTTCTGTTCAATGAAATCTTTAGATGTGACCATTAGATATGTGACTTTGCTTATAGCACTTCTTTGAAGTGTCGTCTTGTATTTAAATTCATGGTAACCTCTTTCTTTTCCCTCGTGGCACTTTAAGCTGTTGGGCCCATGGTAACCCCCCCCCCTGTTAATAAATAAGAGCGTCTTCCTCCCCCTTTCTACCTCGCTTCCGTGTCACTTTCCTATGAGGAACCCTAGCCCAAATCTCATGGCTTCCTATTTCTAAGGGTTGTTTAAGTCCTGAGGTGTGGCACCCTCTTCCTAAAATCCTCTGCATATGATGTGAACTGACCTTTTTTTCCCTAAATACTTTTTTAATCATTTTATTTTTATATATTTTCCATGTCTCTAAAAGAACAAACACCTTTCCTTATTTGCTTTGACAACTTCTTGGTATAAGATTGTGATATCAAAAAAGAAGTAAGGAGGGCTGGAATTTAATGAATTTCAAGAAAAGGTGATGCACAATTTACTGTTCTTAATGTTATCAGCGGAATGAAAACAATTTGGATATCATATTGTAAATCTGGAGTACTTGAATGCATTGATTGTAAACACTTCCAAGTTAAAACGTCGCAAATCATTGGTGTCAAATCGTTTTTCATCAATATTCACGTTTTGGTTTGAACTCCTTTCTAAAACTACTGGTGAAATATGAATCTAAAGCACAATTTATTGATACCTTTTTTAATACTAATATGTTTAACAGTACAATTACAGTAACTAATTTAAAAAGTGAAATTTATAATATAAAGAAAATGTGAGAGGCTATTCGTTTTCGGCATGGAAGGATTATTTCGGAAAGAACTTTTGAGTTCCAAAAGCAGAAATGAGAGTTTGCGGTAGTCATTTAGAAGATTATGGTGTTTCCGGCGTGGCAAGTGGTATTTTGCGGCTCAGAAATGATATTTTTTAGAAGTTCGACATATTATCTGAATGATAATGATCCCGAAATTCTCATGTGGTTTTGGAATTGTATAGCACTCTAATATGTATCACAAGGGAAATTTACACATTCGTAACAGTATATGTTAGCTACATGCACAAATATTTATCGTCGGAAATTTATACGAATTATTATCATTACTGTTGTTTCTTTAATTACATAGTGTTATCGGTTAAGAAATATAAGAAATCGGAATAATAAGTAACTTCTCGTCAACTAAAGAGTCATTGAGCAGAAATCGAGACAACAATTGCCAGTAGATTTTTTTTCTGTATATTTTTCCTCCTTCCCATCATTAAAACTCTGATGACAGTTTTGTATCCAAATTCTGGCCCAGTATTGCTCCAGCAGGGTGGTTGTCTTGTTAAGGTTACGAGATTTCCAAAATTTCGATGAAATTTCAGGGTTTTTTTGGTATTTTTGCAATACTCCCACGATTCCATGCGCTCACAGATTGAGAAGCAAAAACTTCATAGCAATATAAATAAGTGTAAACTCCAACTAAAAAAGATAAAATACGCATGAAATTGTTAAATTCCAATATCTTGCCGAGAAACCACAAAAAGCTCCGTGAATGACTGAATTTGATTAATGTAACGAGATTGTTTAGCTTAAAAGTAATGTCTTGATGCAAAAATTGAAAATATGTTCGAAATCTTTTCTTATCTTCTTCATAAGTGGCACAGCATTTCTGCGTGGATGTGTAAAGTTCATTCACGTTTTCGTATGGAGAGCTTCTTGTAATCTTCAATTTTAAATTCCTTTGTTACTGGTGTGCAAACCGGTGAAAAATATTTCATTTTTTACAGTTAATGGTTTTTCACAGACGCATTACCCGCTATTTCGAATAATTACTAATTTCAGTGTGCATATACTGAACAGTTCTAAATATATAGTTGAAAAGATGTTTTTTAAGTATAAATGTTTAACTACTCCGCAGCACAGTGCAGCGCCCTTAAAAAGCAAGAGCAGTTTTTTCGCTACCGTAATAAACACGTCCTATTTCCCGGAGACTTAACAACGATCTCATTACACTTGACAGAATGATGTTTTCTAATCGTTTTCGGGAAAAATGTGTTGGTAAAGATTTTAAGCTGGTAACTTTCTTTAGGAATGGATGCACACAGCATCAACAGGGTGTGTGCAAACTTTCGGTAAAAAGAAACCATATGTAGCGCCGACATATGTGAATCCAAAATGGTAGTGTCCCAAAAACTGTAGGATCGTCACGGCGGGGCAGTACTTAGCTTAAGCATTGGACTTTGGCAGTTCGACCAAGTGAACCAGCGTAAGGTATGAGCAGAGTGCTGGTCTTATGGAACTGGCCTCGAATTATATATGGGCTGCTGCTTATTCAGTTGTACACGATTATTCTTAACCCCCAAACAATAAAAAAATAGGTGAGAAATAGAAGTGGAAAGCAAAAGAAGACTGCGGAAAAAAAATTTGAAATAAACATTTCCGAGAATTTCTCCACTTATGTGAAATTTTAATGGCTCAAGAGATTTTCCAAAATATTGATGTAATATTTGATTTTTAATTACGGTTTGTCTATGTATTGGGTGTTGTATTGATTTTTAATTACGGTTTGTCTATGTATTGGTATTTGTATTTAACTTTTTTGTCTATGTATTGGGTTGTTGGAAAAGTCATGACGTATTTTAGCCATGTTTTGCAAAGCTCATTTATTGATAAAAGAACAAAGATATAATACCTACTTGTTCGATAACATTTTGCCATCTTTTAGTGAGCTACAGAATGCCTCGTTCATAGAAGGACCTGTTCGTGGCAAAAAACTGTACAAGGTGATGATTTACAGCCTCATCTGAATTGAACATTAAACCACGCAAGGACTGTAGAAGAGAGCGAAACAAATCGAAATAAATGGAAGTCTGACGGCGCAAGGTCAGGCGAGTATGCTGGGTGTGGCAACATATCCCACCAAAGCTCCAATAATTTTTGCCGAGAGATAAAACTTGTGTGTGGTCATGCGTTGTCGTGATGGAACACAGCACCTTTACGAAGAACGAGCTCTGGAGGTTTCTGGATTATGGATTCGTTAAAACTGTCCAGTTGACGAAAGTACACATTCGAATTGATTGTTTGGTTCCGTGGTAGGAGCTCGACAAACACGACACCTTTAAAATCCCATCACACTGGGACCAGTACCTTCCCTTGATGAAAGTCTGCTTTGGATGTCGTTTGAGGGGAAGCAGCACGTCGGGACCAAGACCGTTTGCGGAGCACATTGTTGTACACAATCCACTTTTCGTCACCAGTTATCAGTCGCTTCAAAAAAGGATTGTTTTTATTCAGGTTTAATGAGCATATCGCTGATGTTTATACGCGCCGTCAATTGAAGTTCTTTGAGTTCATGAGGGACCCACAGATCGAGCTTGCTTACGTATCCCAGCTTCTTCAGGTGGTCATGAACGCTTCAATGATGGATGTGCAATGTGTCTGCAATATCTCTAGTCGTCTAATGTGGGTTTGACTCGATCAATACCTTGAGTTGGTCGTCATCAACCTCGGTTGGCCTTCCCGACCGAGGAGCATCGTTGAGGTCAAAATCACCAGCACAGAAATTTGCGAACCACCGCTGGCACTGAAGTTCTTATACAGCATTATCACCGTACACTTTACGCAACTTTTCACAAGCTTGACGCGCGTTCTTCCCTTTAAGGAAGTAACAGTAAAATATGGTGAAAATGCACAGTTTGGTCTTCCATCTTTAACTTGATGTCAAATCTCCGAAAATCAACCAAATCGCTCACTTTTCCTTTTAGACTCCAGCTAGGATTGGCCCTTCTCGAATGCCATAGCGATAACAGAGCTGCGTATGACTCTAGTATTTTCAAAAGCGGCCATCCACCATGGGGTGCCAAAATACGTCATGACTTTTCCGACAACCCAATAATTTTGGATTTCCTGTATGATATCTTCGTGAATGGTTCCTAAGTTTTTATTTCTTTAACTATTGTACTGAAACGCAACTGAGAATCTGCAAATATTATATAGGCCTTTCGTACGTTTGCTTCTCCGGTTAACCTTCGAGTTCCCTTTGTCATATGGGAATTTATTTTTTCAAGTATGCGTTAGTAACAAGCATGATCATACGAAATGATCATACGTACCGAGTCATTTTAAATTGGCGACTAATGATCTCAAATTTCTAGCAGAGTTTTATTATTAGGAATAATATATTCTTTTAATATAAAATTTGTTTGCTAAAAAATAGCGATACAGTCTTTCAAAATAAAACGGTCCGTGCTGATCGTTTTTTCCGTCCTAAATTTCCCTAACTATTTATATAAAAAGATCGACAAAAATTCTTCTGCACAAAATACCTCTTTTCCCTTAGGTGATGTAACGATTTATAATTTATTCCTACCGTTACTCATTTTTCATTCCTTTCCTTTTTGCCGCAAACTATCCATTCTTTGTGAAGTTATAATTTATTTGAAAACGTTTTCCAAGTTGTTCGGTTTTTTTTTTGCTTTCATGGTTCTGTCTATTTACCGAAGATATCACGTTTTTCACATGTGAGATAATGAGAGTAAAATATTCGGCCACGAAGGTTCCAGAAATTTAAATCATTATTACTTTGATTCTGTTTCTCGTACAGATTTATTTTCTGAAATATTTATTATAGCACAAATGTCATACACTTGAAGATGATAAGCTACATACGAAGATATTCTGCTGCACCATGGAGCAAGCGTTTCAGTTCTCATTCGGGTACCAAGGATATTTAATGGAATAGCATATTTTTTTCATAATTCTGATCTTAAAATAATACCGTATGCATAATTTTAACAATTGACACTTAATAAAAATATTCATATTCTCAAATATGAAACACAATAATTTCAAAGTATTACGTTTCAAAAATGTTTCATTGCATATGGGAACATAAAATAAAACACGAAAGATGACACCGAATTTTCGGGTGTAATAAGCACGTCTTTTGAATCCGTTCTGACGTAAAGTAAATTTATCAAAGCTATTCAAAGTCAATGGAACCGGTATGGCAAAGTATCTGACGGAAGAAAGAAGTTTTTCAATCGGGTTTTTAAACCCTCAGAAAACCTGATCGTTTCCGGTGCGAAATGAGACACATTTCGCACCGGAAACGCTCTCCGACACAGAAATAATTTTTCAAATCTGTCTCTTAGAAACAGAGATATCGACAAAACTAAGATGTGACTTTACGTCCCCTATTGGGAAAACCATGCATTATTGTAGAAAGAAAGTATTCTCAAAAGGTTTTTCCATATGAGTGGTATCGGTCCAAGAAAAAAATTTAGTCGAGTTTTCAGAGGAGCCCAGATTTTGCTACAAATACATCAGAAGCAGAAGTTAACCCTTATGCCCCCTGGTGGCCAAACCATTGTTTAACAAACATTAGAAATCATGCTAAAAATATTTTCCATCAGGTCCTGCATGTGATACAGGAAGATTTTTTCAAATCGCAATTTCAGAAACAGAAATAACGCTGAAAACGCAATTTACCTTTTTGTCCCCTAGCAGAAAGTCTGTGATTTACTTGAAAATTTTAAATTTATAGGAAAAACATTTCGCATCGAAAACACTCTCTAACAAAGAAGAATTTTTTTCAAATCGGACTCTTAGAAGTAGAGATATTGACAAAAATATGATATACATATACGCCCCCTGGCGTTGAAACCATGCATTTTTTCAAGAAGATAATGTTCCTAAAAGGTTTGTCGATATGAGTAGTTTTGGTCAACAAACGATTTTTTTTTCAATCGAGATTTTAGAAGCTCATATTTTGCTGCAATTACATCAGAAGTGGAAATTAAAATTTACGCCTGCTGGTTGCCAAAGCATTTTTTTTACGAACTTTAAAAATTATGTGCAAACGATTTCCAATCAGGAGCTGTATCCGGTGCAGAAAGAATATTTCAAATCGGAGATTTAGAAGCAGAGATATAGAGGGAAACGCAATTTACCTCTACGCCCCCTACTGGAAAGTCTATGAAGTACTTGCAAATTTTGAAATTATATGAAAATCATGTCACACTGAAAACACTATCCTACAAAGAAAAACATTTTCAAACCGGACTCCTAGAAGTAGAGATATTGACAAAAATACGATATATATCTACGCCTCTTGGCGGAGAAACTGGAATATTTTAAGAAGAAAATATTCCGAAAAGGTTTATCGATGGGAGTGGCATCAGTACATGAAAGAATTTTTAAATCGATATTTTAGAAGCTCAGATTTCATTGCAAATACATCAGAAGCGAAAATTAAACCTTTCGCTCTCTGGTGCCCAAAGTATTCTTTACCAAAAATTTGAAATTATATGCAAAATATGTTCCACCGGAAGTGAAATTTTTTTTTACATCGTGAAATTTTTTTACGTGATTTGAAAAAGTAACTATATCTAAAATATTCTTCGACATAAATGGAATCGAAAGGTAAAAGATTTTTTCAATCGGATGCTTAGAAGCAAATATGTGGAATAAAACATATTTTTGACTTCCACATCATCTGCATTTAGGCCCTGTAGGGGCTAAATTGTGCATCGTAAAAAAACAAACGAAATGAAGGGTCATAATTTGCATATTTCGACCTTCCCAATGCAAAAAGAATTTTTCAAATCGGACTGATGGTTGCACAGATATAGTGGGTACAGAAGAACGAACGGACAGACAGACAGACCGGTAACATCAGCACAATCTTTTTTTTACAAAAGGCGTGCTGAAAGTAAGATATCTCGATACATGTCATCTTTCTGTGATTTAATTTTATGTTGTCTTTTAACTTTGGAATCACAGATAAAGTTCATCAGTAATGTTTAATATGAAATGTTAGGGAAGAAGAGATTTTCTGAGCTCGATTGTATAGTATGCCAGTTGGTTTTTAATGTATTTTTGACGTTCAAAATTAAGAAATTTGGTGTTAAGTGTCTGACAAGAAATAAGGGTGGAAACGAGTTTCAGAGAGTGGTTCTATTTGTCCTGTGCTCTACCCAAAGGTAATGCTTGAAACACGAGGTAATGAATGTGAATCGGACATTATGTAAAGAAATGAATAATGCGTAGGGTTAAATACCGTTCGATCCACATAAATATATTCCTTTTGCGACGTGTTTTAGCTCTACACAGATCTATATTAAGGAAAGAACCTCATCTGCTCAAATGCTTCCATCTTCGGTAAAGCAAATCTTGAGACATCAGTCGGCGTATGAAGTAACTCCAGACTACAAAAGAAAATCAGGATAATGTGCGAACCATAACAAAGTTTAAAGACGCCGATCCGTGATTTGTGCGTAGCATCCAGAGGGATACAGAAAATGATATCAATTAACTACTACAAATACACGGAAGTGCCAGAAAAATTAGTACAGACGAGCTTATGTAAAATACATTGCAACGTCACCTATGCGCTTACTCGGTTTCGTCCGTCAGTGCGTATAAAAAGCGATAGATATCCTTGCTAGTTGTCAGAGCTGTTTTCGTCATGAAAATGACCCGTAATAACGATTTAAGCTATTTTCAGGGTAGTATCATAGTATTTCAGAGGTAGAAAAGAAGTTCGGATTTTCACGGACGACTTTTCGAGGGTGTACCGCGACTGCAAGAATTCCGGAAAAATCTCCAACCTACGATACCAGTGTGGCCGTAAAAAGACATTGGGTGAACGTGACCAATGTCAGCTGTCAAGAATCGTTTCAAGCGATAAGCGTGCAACACTCTCGCAGATATCATCGGAATTCAATGCTGGAGCCTCAGTGACCGGACTGTGCAACGTACCGTGCACGATATGGGCTTTGGGAGCCGACTCCTAAATCGAATCCCCTAGATGGGTGCTCGTCACACAGCTACGCGCCTTGCGTGGGCACAGCAACACCACCACTGGGCACTTGATGACAGTAAACAAGTAGCCTGGTCTGACGAGTCGCGTTTTCAACTGAATCGGGAAGACGGAAGGATTCGTGTTTGGCGCAAACCCTACGAAGCTATGGATCCCGCCTGTCAGCAGGGAACTGTACCGGCTGCTGGTGGTGGGACTTTATTGTATGGTATGTGTTTCGCTGGACTTCGCTGGGACGCCTGGTACGTCTACAAACGTCTGTGACCGGCCAACGCTATCTGCGCATCATTTCTGACGAGGTACACCCGTTCATGTCCTGCATTCATGCTGATGGGTTGGGCATGTTCCAACAGTACAATGCACCTCCTCACAAGTGTCGGGTCGCCACATTACGGTTAGAGGAGTATTCATCTGAATTTGGGGTGTTGCCATTGCCACCCAAGTCCCCAGATCTGAACGTGATAGAACACATTTGGGATGCCATGCAACGCGCTATCGAACAGAGGACTCCGATACCTCGGAATACACCCGAATTGTGGAACGCTCTACAGGAAGTATGGTGTGAATTGCCTACAGCATATTTCCACAAGCTAGTGGAGTCCATGCCACGTCGTATTTCTGCAGTCCTGCCCTCCCGTGGGGAACCTACCAAGTATTAGACTGGTGTACCAGTTTTTCTGGCACTTCAGTGTAAGTGATACAGAGATAATAATAACAATAATACGTCGCATTTGTTCTATAAGAGAATAATCCACAACTCTTTCCAATAATTACAAAATGGGACAAAGTTAAGATCCGCCAAAATCATTTACTGAAGGTTTACTGTGGTTTCTCTTTGAGTGCAGCGTCTTTATTGGAACATGGGTGTACATCCACATGAGCTGCGCACAGTCATTGGCTTTTATCATACCTCGATTGCTTGAACTCTTTATATACGTACCCAATACACCAACTGACCGCGCCACATAAACTCTTAAGCAGGAAATTCATTCCACCGATGGTGTTACAGTACCGGATAAGAAACAGTTGCCCATACACGGTGCGCGATGGTGTTACATTACTGGATAACAAACAGTTGCTCGTGCGTGCTCAACGATGGTGTTATATTACTGGGTTAGAAAACATTGCCCATATCCCATTGGCCTTTGGAATGTGTGATGTTTCTCGACATTCTCCATTCTCCAGGTAAATGGTGCTTGGTCTCAGCGGTATCGTTCCATTCTCCAGGTAAATGGTGCTTGGTCTCAGCGTAAGTTTACTTCCGGCAGTTTTCGTAAACAGACGTGCGCGCACTCGCAGTGCGAGTCTCAAGGTCAAGCCGTGTGCTTCCGGTGATAGCTCCGCAGCAAGGCCAACGATCGTCAACATCGGCGGTTTTGATCCCATTAATCCCCGTGCCTCTGCTCTTCTAATTTCCGGCGCTTTCTTTTCGAAAAATTTCTGGTGTGAGTCAAGCTTCAGCAATCCTTAGTGATAAGGGACCTTCTGCATGCTACTGAACTCCGTCATTGAAGCCAGTGCCAAGTGTATGTGTTTTTAGTATTTTGGTCAGCGATTCGCTCATGCCAAATTTAGTGTTTTTTTTTTTTTTAGAGTCTGTTGTGCTGGATAAATTGGACTGTGATTGTGATTACTTCCAGCCAGTAATGCTTTGCGTTTAGTTATTTGGTCTGTGATTCGCTGTTTGTGATAGTCTTTTGTGTTTGCGTGATTTTTGCGAGGAAAGAAGATGACGTCAGCAAGGTAAGCTTTGGCTAAAACATTTTTTTGTTTTGATTAATCTCCAGAAATTGAACATTTTTGTTGATTAATTGCGTATAATGATTTTTGTTGATTAATTGCGTATAATGATTTTGTTGATTAATTGCGTATGATGATTTTTGTTGATTAATTGTATATAATAATTAGCAGTCAGACTGTATTTCACATAACGATAGGACTAAGATATTTTTAGGCAGTTAGTTAGGTTTCTTAATGTGCTTTTGTTTACATTCATCACTACAAGTTAGGAGTTAGGCTAACTTGTAGAGAAGAATTAAAGCAAGGAAAAATACTAGGAACACGCTTTCAAATCAAGTATAACTTCACAAAGGATGGATAGTTTGTGGTAGAAAGGAAAATATTGAAAAACGAGTAATGGTAGAAAGAAATTGTAAATCGTTACATCACCTAAGTGACAAAGAGGTATTTTGTGAAGAAGAATGTTTACATACATATTTATGGAAATTTCGAAACCGTTTTATTTTGAAAAACTATCGCTATTTTTCAGGAAAAACACTTCAAATTAAAATATTTTCTTATTCCTAATAAAAAAACTCTGCTAGAATTTCGAGATGATTCGGAAGTTCGAAAATTATACTCCTTCATTGCTGACTAATACGTCTGATCATTACGCTCCGCATGTTTGTTCCTAACGTATACTTGAACCAAATTCCCATGTGACGAAGGGAACTCGAGGGTTAACGAGATAATTTTAATTTGTAGCGTTAGGGTTTAGTGCTTAGTTTCAAGTACTTCTCTCTTCAAAAACTAGATATACGTTAGGCAGTAGCGTTTCTTGCCGTAATTTATTTTTTGTTCTACTGTTTAAATTCTTCACTACAAGTTCGGCCCGTAGTGTATTTATGTCATAGTATATTTTTATGTAGCTTAGTGCTAAGTTTCAGGTTCTAGGTTCAAGAGTAGCTTTTGGCTGGATATCTCCAGTAGAAGTTTGCAGCTCTTCGTTAGTACCGAGATTGCATTTAGGTGCATTAGTTATTCTTGCAGTAGCGATATTTCTGAAGATTTAATTTTCTGTATTTTGCTCAGAAATCGCTGCTTTTCAAGACAACTCAGAAATGACAATCTTACTTGAAAGAATGTCATCTGTCTGAATTCAGAGAGCAGCGAGTGTCCTTATTAATGCACTTAAATACACTCTTACTGTCGTGAATGAAGCAAAGTATAACCTGGATAAAAGCTCGAACTGTCGTGGTCTGATGAGTAACATCCTGACTTCCCACTGCGGTACAAATTGGACTCCTTTCCGAGGGGGTTGAACAGAAAGGCAAGGTGGCACATGAGCGAAGACGGCCATCTGTGGAATTCCGCTGTTGGTTTGAAAAGTCTTGTTTGTGAGTTGGTTTCGTACGCCCTGCTTGTGACGATGATCTGAAAGCTGGTCGACCAAGTGGGTCTCAGAAGTCAAAAGAGTCGAATACTGTAAGTAGCGGCAGTGATGACTCAATAGAGGATCTTTAAAGA
Source organism: Macrothele yani (assembly GCA_039090855.1). Lineage (NCBI taxonomy): Eukaryota > Metazoa > Arthropoda > Arachnida > Araneae > Macrothelidae > Macrothele > Macrothele yani. The sequence continues at coordinate 67,340,664 of CM077031.1, read as the reverse complement.
GAACCAAAGGATATGTCGCTGACCCAGGGTAAAGGGCAACCTAATCCATTTTTATCTGGAAAACGGCACATTGACGGTGCTGGAAAGAAAGGGTACTGCAGTCACATGGCGCCGTTACAGCTCAAACCTATGACTGTCGTATGGCTCAGTTACAGTCCAAAACTATGATTCGCTTCGGTTGAAGATGCTCTTCTTAAAAGGAATGGTGTCATCAAGGGCTGTTTGAAAGAAGCGCGCTCTCCCATTGAGAATGGGAAGCTGGCTGACCTAATTTCCCACTGAAAATGGGAAGCTGGTTGATCTAACCGAGGCCGACACTGAGCACCATACGTAGACAAAAGGCAGGATACGGAGAGATACGAGTCCGACCCTCTCTTCGTAGAGATGTTTGAGGAAAACTCAAAAGTCCTCGCGATCACGGAACAGGTGAAGACCACTGTAAACCCAGAGACAAGTTTGCTAACAAACTTGTCTAAAAGGGTGAGAAGCAAGGACATCAGCAACTGGCTTGAAAAGGAGCCTGAAAAGTCGGCGTCGGTAAAAATGGTGTGAGATAGTACTATCATTAAGGTAAAGACTATCGCTGATCATATGCAGTTGACCTTTCCCTTTGAGAACTGCAAGGTAGAGTTCTTCACCTTCAACCTTCCGACTGAATAAACCACTCCGCGTTGTTATTAAATTATTTGGTCTTAGTGCACCAGGTGATAGCATAAGGTCTTGGTTGCAGGATACCTTCGCTAACATAAAGGTGTCCCGGCTGCAAAACAGCCGTGAACAGGACCTTCCATCTCTCATGGATTAACACTGAATCTAGCAGGAACGTCTTCCGACTGGGATCTTTCCTTGGAGTTTTGATTTGAATTAAACACATGGGTTTCAATTTCGACTGGTTTCGATTGAAATTGAACTTACTGAACTAAAGGCAGGATACAGCAGTGCTTCAAATGCCAAGGCTTTGGTCATGCCATGTCCAACAGCAGACAATACCCAAAATCAGTACACTGAGGCAAACTGCAGCAAGGGGGACAAAAAAAAACAGCGTTACTGTGTCAACGGCAACTGCAGCAGAGAGTTCGTGGCTAGATGGTCAACAAGCTGCAGAAAAACTCCAGGGGGAAATCAGTGCCTAGGCAGAAGAAGACATTAACAAACAATACCAAACCTACTGATGTTGATCCACCGGTAAAGGAGAGTTCCCCAGCGGCTTCCATGCCCCCACCTCTGCTACATGCTCCAAGAGAAGGTAAAGGAAGAGCAAAAATAAAAAGAGACAGCTGGTCAACTAGCTAAGATTGCGCTTACCACTACCGAGGTCACGGATGAAACGCTGGTCCGTAAGAAACGTGGCTCCACTACCGAAGTAATGGATCAAAAGCTGCTCTCAGAACAAGTGGAGCATTGATCCCGCTGTCCTCAAGCGGGTTCTGGTTGCCTGTCTGGCGGCTTATGCCCGAGCACATTATGGGCATAATGTTTTAATATTTTGAAATGCGAACGGTATCAGTAAATAAGCTTACACATTTCCTGAAAGATAATAACACAGACGCTGCTATTATCTGTAAGTCCAAGCTCATGCTTGGACTTAGAGAAGATCAAATTTGTCAGTGTTGCGAAACCCCAGCAGAACAGATCCGGCCTTTAACAGAAACGCAGCAGGAGGTAATGCCGTTTTAGTGAGAAATGGTATTAGTGCTTCCATCTCACCCTTCAAGAATCTCTAGGATATTGAGGCACCGGATGTTAAACTAAAAACAAGCTCCTGCTTGACTATATTAGCCTCAGTTTATAACAGTCCAAGGAAGGTACCGTCTGACACTGTTCCTGACATCCTCTTTGGGGACATCATTCCCATGACATCCTCACTGGTTTAGTAGATCTACTAATAGTGCTGGGTTGGCACTAACGCAATACACAGAAAAGCTGGATCCTACCATTGCAAATCCGGTCCATCAAATTTGCACCGCGTACCAGACGGTTGCGATGTCATTGATATTCCTGTCCTCCAGTTTGTGAGGCACTTACAAATTTCCATCAGGTCTCTTTGGTTTTCGGTCTTGACTCGGATCGTGATCCAGTCCTAATGAGATTTAACGGAGTCGCAGCCATCCGGTGGACAATGATGTACACTTATTGGAAGTTGTTTCAGAAGATTATTGCTCAGGGGGAGCCGTATACGGTGTACTCTCTCGAACGTCGACAGTTCGTTAGAAGATATTACAAGCTGCACACAGGCAATCTTGGATCGATGAAGGAAGCTCTGTGCTCCTTCCGGAGGATCTAGCAGCTGCCTAGATCAGGGGACGATCGTGTTCGTTATAACTCGCTTCGCGATCTCGTCAGAGCTGGAATCCTTGCGCTCAGAGAACTCCAATTGAACAAGTATCTTCTCAACGCGGGTCAGCCTCGTCAAGATGATATGTTAACCATCCTTAGAAAACTCCGGTGTAGTAACAGTCACAGTACCCATTTTCTGTCCACAGGATTTGGTGTATGACGATGGTGATGACGTGAAGGCTGGGGATTTTGCTAGTGCCCTTGAGGAGCAGTTCACCTCATGGCATTCAAAACCCTGTTCACACTGGCAGGTTCATGGAGGCTTTAGATGAGTACGAACCTGATGATTCAGACGAGGTCAACTCGCTTATCAGTTACCTCGATGGAACTCGTCACTTCTAAAGGTAAAGTAATCTCCCGGAAGTGATTGAGTTTCGGCATAAGTTGTTCAACTACTCCCTGAGAGCTGGATTTTGGTATTGGTGGAAATTTTAACTGGTATCTCCGGCAGAAGAATTTCTCCATGTACTTGAAAAAGGCAGTGCTAGTGGTGTTGCCCGAACCTGGAAACTGTCATACCAAAAACCCACCGTCCGATATCTCTCTTGCCCATCCTGTGTAGACATTTGGAGTTCTGTGATGCTAATGGTGTGATTCCTGACGAACAGGTTGATTTCCGGGCGAAGGAATCCACGAACCACCAGTTGTTCAGACTCACGGAATTCGTTTCTGAAGGACGTGATCTGAGTGATTTTTCCACTGCTGTCTTCCTGGACACCAGCAAGGCCTTCAACCGCGTATGGCACGATAGTATCCTTCACAAGTTGCAGGAGTTCGGTGTCTTCGCACACTTGTTGATCTGATTGGTTCGTACCTAAAGAGCAGTAGTTTCTCTTTTGACATTAAGGGTAAGCTTCCTTTGGAAATGAAGGACCATATAAAACCATATGGGCCTCAAACCTTTGAAGAACAGCAACAGAAACTATACGGCACCCTGCCATTTCGGGAACAAAATCTGAAACTAAGCGGCACACTGCTATTTGGGGAAAAATAACAGAAACTATACGGCAGCTTGCCATTTGGGGAACAAAAACAGAAACTATGCGGCACCTTGCCGTTTGGAGAACAATTTCGCCAGAGTGTTGCCAAGACCAAAGGACGTCGAATACAATTAGTGATCGCCACTCTGGGGCTGACCAAAAATTTGCAAAACTAGAGATAATCTCAACAAAAGAAGACTAAGTCATTTATTACTCAAGAAACTCATATAACGTATGCATGCAGAATATTAAACCCACAGATTCGCCAAGTCTTCGCACTGCACTGGGAGGCTTTTTCAAAGCAATGATATACATAATAATGTAAGGAATTATAAAATGTAGGAAACAAATATATTTTTTTAAACTAACGTGAGGGGCATCACGAGCATGTTACACAAATGTTTTATCACGCAATTATACGGTGCGCTGCGATGTGTTTCCATCTTTAATAACGCATACCAGTTCAGTCGAGACCATTTCATCGCATGCTAGTTTGCTGGAGAAGATTCGACTGTTTCACTGATCTCAGTTTCCTTAAAGTTCCTGTAAAGTGCAATTCGTCGAATACTATTCCACAGAGGAGCGGCCGAAAAATGGATAATTTCTCTGGCGAGGGTTGCATTCTGCATGTTCTGGTTGACACTTTGCACGCGTTCTTTACATCTAGTCTCCAGGAATCGCTTTGTCATTCCGATACATATATTTTCCGTATTGTCAGAGTATACCAACTATATAAGTACTCACCTATCTTTTCTTTCTAAAACTGTCTCTCCTTGCAATTTGATATTTATGTGATGACGGGATTGGGGACTTCATTACTATTATTATGTCAATGATACTCAACCTGTTGAGCGCGAACCCCGGCGGCTCGAAATATCTAAAAAGTGGGCGAGAAGAAATGTGGAAATCGAAAGAAACACTATTTATTGAAACAACAATAAAAACAACATATAATACATTCTGTATACATTATGAAAATAAAATAATACCTTCCCCGTGGCAATAAACGTACACGCACCCCAAACGTGGCTGTTCTAAACGGTTGGAAAGCGGACTCATTCGCGTTTGTAAGGAAACCCGTTAAGTAAACAAAGTACCTCACTGGAGCTATGGTTTACAAAAAAAATCGGTATAAAAACTGTAACAGGCGTCCGGAAGTATCACTCCTCCCAACACTTGGGGGCAATAAATTTACGCGCATCCAGCTGTCGTGAGACGCTGCTCCGTTGGATTTGCAAATGAAGGCAATTTTGTCACTAAATTACTAGAAAATTAATTAATATTTAACTTTAAAAATAATAGATTTGTTTGCTGTATATTTAGACATGTTCGATCTAGGAACGATGGGAAATCTCTCCAGTTAGCCTCCGACTCCTTTTTCGATAGATTTGGTGAACCTCTGAAGGGGACTTTCGTCAGCCTGCATGCACATTACGGGTGTACCTTCGGGTCGCACCCGCCTTTCTAAGTGACATCGCCGCCAATTTGTGTGCGGGTTCTTCGGAGGATCTGGTGTTTCTTGTTGGGCCGTGGTAGGATAATGTGTAAACATCAGTGAACCATGTCCAGGTGTTTAAGTGAGGCTTGGAAAACAGTGTGAAGACACTGCGTTGCAACAAAGTTCGTGTATAGGGTAGGGAACGTCGTGAGAGAGCATATTAGGGCGCTCACCTCTCCCAGCTCCCATGATTTGGGGTCCTATAGGAAGGCAAGCATTCCGGAGTAATAGGATGTGATTTTGTTTTCAATTGTTTCCGTCCTAGGTTTGATATCACAAAGATTTAACCTGGCGACGGAAGATCTCACTGTGCTGCAGCACAGTGAGATCTCCTGTAACTTGTGTTCACCTGAGGTCCTCCACACTGACACGGTGGTCGTTCGTTCCCATACAGAAACGTATTTCCTAGCTGAACACTATACGTCGCCAGTCCGTAGCATTCCACGTTGTTCGTTGCGGAAACCACTGCAATCAACGTCGACGATTATCAGGTGCTAATTGCAGAAAAAGTAAGGTTTCAAATTTGCTTCTGCCAGGCTTTTGAAAATGGATTTGGAGGACACAGGAGTCCTTTGTTCAACCGCCACATGTCTCTAGACTTTTGACAAGGACGTTGTTTAATCTGTGCGTGCCGCTCTCACGGTTCTCTCTGCTGGTGGTGTGTTTGGGTCGTCGAGAGCCAGTCCGGGGCGTCTGGATGCCTTCCCGTGTCCATTGATCTCAACACGATCACACTGTACTTATCGGCTCAAATTTCGGCCAAATCGGGGCGCCGGCTGTCCTTCTTCTCTCATCTCAACGATACGGCCTCGTTCAAACTCCGTCACTTACCCGTACGTACATCTACGGCGGCTTCTCGGTATGTCTATCACTCAGGGATATCTCCTTACTCTTACCCTGTACTTCGACACGAATGCAGAGTCCCCTGCACGGCGTCTTATAAGCCCCAAGGATAGCGATTGCAGCGCCTATTTTGGACGACCCGGCATGCGGAATCACACGGAACTTTAATCATTTACATGCCTACGGTCCCCGTAACTGTTCGCCGAGTTTCGCGTTAATCGCACAGTTTTTTCTTGGTGCACGGGTTTTTATTGCAATGAGTGTATATATTAGACAGTTCTTCCCTGGCAGAAAATCAATCCCATTGATATTTCCACAGGACACTGCTTCCATTTGTTACTTCGTATCATTAGACAGTTCTTCCCTGGGAAGAAAATCAGCCTCATTGATATTTCCACATGACACTGCTTTCACGTGTTACTTCGTATCATTAGACAGTTCTTCCCTGGCAGAAAATCAATCTAATTGATACTTGCTGCTCGATAAACCACTTCGCAATCATGAGGAAAAAAACTTTAACGTAATAATAAATATTTTCGCCTGTGGAAGTACTTTGCAAGGTTAAAGGCTCTTTTAAGAGTCAACCAACATCAGAAGTCTGTTTTCGGACATTTCCGCAGCGGAACCAATTGCCCCTCAGCTAAAGTTCTGCCACCTATTGACCAATTCCGAGTCTTATATAATCAATTAAGCATTTATTGAAGCCGTTTTCAGTTTTAATAATAAGACTGAATTCGCTCCTGTATTCATTTGAGGAAATGAAAAGCCTGCCTATGATAACGTAAACAAATTACTTTGCAGTAAATAACTAACATAATGTGCTAAGTGCGATCATTTAGCAAAATATGTTCATCTAACTCACAGTGAATCTCTTAGAAGCTGAATCATCCACAGCAGCAGACATAGCTGTTCCCGTCACGTGACTCTCTGCTCTTAGGCTTCGCCCCTACACTGCCCCCAGAAACAGCTCCAAACCAATCGCTTCTCTGAAATGGGCTTAATCGTTATTCGAGGCACACACTTATAAAATAAGTGGCACCGCGATGTCTCAGTGCTGATGACACGAGTCTCGAAGACAAGCCGAAGGCAGGACCAGTGTTGCCATTCTACTGATTTTGACTCCTGTCTTCTAATAGTTCTACAGATTTTTCTCTGTGACAAGACTACCTACGTACTCAGTGTCATATTGTGTAAGAATGTCTGCACTGATCAAACACAGCACCACCGATTGTCGTATCAGAAAAATTGCAACTCTTTCGGGACTCATCTGACGTCAAAATCTCACGTTTTTCCTTATACTTCGTTCTTCAAAAGTTCTTTATGAAGATCTTGGCATTCAAACTCTCCACTGAGTGGCAAAATTATTCTTCCGCTTTAAAATTTTCGCTTCCCAATAATTCATAGTAAAACACTCTCCCCATGGGCCACGAGGAGGTCCCAGTGATAATATCTCTTTTTTTATTTATTTCCGGTAAAAATCTTAAAAAAAAATATAACTCAATGGTTCACGCGTTAAAGGTTCTGGATCAGAAAAGTGCTGCTAAAAATTCAGCAATGTTTAAACGTACATGTGTATACTGAACAAGAATTTGAAGAAAGTCATTGTGCTGCTCTTTCTCGGCTTGCATTACCAGGATACGGACACATTTAAGTACAGAGAATCCTTAAGCGATTACTTGCTGATTAATGCACATCTCTGAACGGAAGTTTCACTCTTTCCTTAATGGAAATGCATCAGATGAGGTTGATTGTGATAGTGAACAGCTTTGTTCCACTGAACGCAGCCACCGCAGTCATCATCTATATTTTAAGTTTACAAGCGGAAAACACGATTTGAATAACAGAAACCTTCAAAACAGCAACAGACAGAAAGGTGAGGCTAGAAATGAAGTTATTAGACTTCTAGAGAGACCTCAACTAAGAAACAATCAACAACAAACCGAAGACAAACATTTTTTACAGAATAAGGGAAACCGCCTGAATAGAATATTGACTGCTAAACTTCGCAAGAGCAATGTAAAGTCCTCTTACAGGACATCAGACGGTTTCCGTCGCCAGGTTAAATCTTTGTGATATCAAACCTAGGACGGGGTAATAACGCTAACCGGAATGCGTACGCCCACGGGAAATCGTCCAACTACTGTAATATTGTAATCACTTCTGTCCTTGGTCGGTACCATCTCACTACTAAAATATAATTTCAATCCAAGGCCTCCTTTTTGGTGTGCGGATTTTTATGACAATGAGTGTATTGTTTCTAATGTTCAGGAAGTTTCTCATATATTCGTCGCTACGAACTTCATATAAAATATTATTTCAACACCATATCTTAACTCTTGCCCTTCTCTCAAACAACAATAACAATTAAAAAAATCCCCGCAGAAATAACTTATGAGTTTTCACTCGGTGCATTACACGCCACTAGTAATTTGGAGCTAACTGGCAGAGCATAAAATCAAAGGAGAGGACTCAGCGCTGATGTGCTGCCATCTGTCGGCCCTGCACGAAGTGATCAATCAGGACGTGGTCGAGTGGGTTTGATTCGGAAGGTCAATCAAGATACGTAAAGTATATCATCTTAAAGTAAAAACTCCAAAGTTCCCTACCCATACATAATCCCTCTTTACCTTCTATCTCATTTTCACTGTAGCAAATGAACAAGTAAAGATAATCAATGTCACAAGAAAGCGCCGAATAATTAAATGATATTAAATTTAAATTGGTATTTAAGCATTATATCTTTTATGATAGTACCTCCAACTAGTCGCGTGGTCGGAATCATCTCAGTCTGGACTCCGTATGTACATTTATGAAATACGAGTGAGGGCCATTTCTTACCGTGCTCTTCGTTACAGTTTCCTCGCCTTCAACAGCACAAATTTCTCTCTCTGCTGCCGCGTTTTACACTTTTTTCCAAATAAAAGCGTGGGAGCACAGGAACAGCACGTTTATCGACCTACATCCTCTTCTCAGCTGAAAAAGCTTTGTGACTCATCATCATCCGTGTGTGTTTCACGTCCCAACGGTACTCAGTGGTACCGTTATCACGGTGATGGATATCGAGCTTTAAGTGCTGTTCACAAGGGAACGAAAAACTATCGCTATGGTACCAGCTTTGTGCAATGCCCTCCGGCTTGGGAATGACTCTGACTATGCTTCCTCCTGTGTCATTTTCGCGCGTAAAGAATATTTAAGTATATTTTAAGGTATAATCAAGGTTGCTTTTGAACTTCAGTTTGAGTAACATAACGATTGTTGCTAAAGTGTCAGTCATACAGAAACAGTCATTGTCATTGTAAACTATTTTGAACACTGCCGTATACGTATGCAATCGGTTAGGACAAAAAGTATGCACTTTTATCTTAACAACCACCTAAATGTTCTTTTAAAGAATTCATGACGAACCGGGTGGTTATAAAAAACATGCCTTTCGTCGGGGTTCAAGATTCTTGATAGATTCCTCAGAGGGATCTGAAAACGATTCAAAGAAAAAAATTGTTAAAATACTTGACACTAGGGGATCTACAACCTGGACACTAAAAATCAGAACAGACAAGCGCATAAATTTCCTTTTTTTTTTTTTTGGCAGCACAATTGTGTTCGAAAAACATCTGCTGGCCATTTGAAGGGATTGCATGCTACAAACAAAGAACGGGCCTGTGACACGTGTGCTAGAATTCATGTACAAACCTGTTGTTTCCTGGCATCTGCAGCTCCATGTTTCACCTAGACGAGGAAGGGGATTGTATTTTCCCGTTAATTCGTTGCAACATACCCCCAGTAACATACCTGTTAAGTTTTTTCCTAATATTTCTGTACCGTTATAACGGGACTTATTTTATATCCTCATATAAAATAAGTCCCGTTATAACGGTATCCTTATTAAAAGTAAAATTATTATAGGATATAATAATTTTACTTTTAATAAGGATACTTATGAGGATATAATAATTTTACTTTTAATAAGGATACTTATATGAGGATATAATAATATGAGGATATAATAATTTTACTTTTAATAAGGATACTTATATTATTTATTTTCCCGAGAATAGGGATCCATTTTATAATTTTCCGACACGAGTGTTGGATCCGCGCCGTTTGTTTCTGCATTTCTTCGGGTTGTCGCCACATATTTAAATCCCTGTTAACGGCATTTTTTTCTCCATCCTTTCTTTCTTTTACGGAATTCGATACTTACCATTTGCGTTGCCTGCACGACAGCTCTTTTCCTTATTTCATTTGACAAGTTCTTCCTACGATCCTATGAAATTCGAAATACCGCGACAATGTAGGAATTTTATACATTTCAGATATGTGAATACAAAACTGTTGTTAATTGTACGGACACGCGGAATGGAAATAATTTAAAATTAATATTATAACTCTGAAATGTTATGATTGAACAATTTTTCAGTTGAAACCATCCTAATTGTTGATTTAAAATAGCTTTTTATCAAAATTAATTTGAACATTGATTTTTCAGTTGAACTCATTTCCCAAAGAAGATGACTTGAAAATGCCCATTGCAGCGTGGATTGTTGGCCACCGTGGTGTAATGCTAAGGCGCTTCGCTAGACATCGAGAGATCCGTGATTCAATTCCACGGCTGCGGCTAAAAACAATTTTTCATTTGCTATGTGTTTCTGGAACGTAGAAAGAGCGATATATTTACTTATTTTTAAATATTAAAGCAGTAAATAGTATGAAAAAAAATAATTTTCTTGGGGAAGTCGTATGCTAGAATATCAGCGCTCTAGAATGAGCTTATGAGTTCAAAAATTAGGAAGTATACATTCTCGCTGATGATGAACAGCATTTTCTTTGTGCTATCAAAAGGGAGTTACTCAAAGGGATGTTGTCCGCAGTCAGAATGTGCCATCTTGCGTTCATAGTACGAGATGTTTTGCCAATTACATTAGAAATATTTATTATATTTTGGATGTTGTTCGTATGATTAGCAGAATCGTAGTATCTGTGCAACACAGTGAATGTTTTGTTATTCACACCAGTCTATACGAAAGGGAAACTGCAGTTATTCGCCCTCTTTTTCGGAAATATGTAAGAATATAGTTTTACAATACCAGATAATTAAATAACAATCAGTTAACTTTGGCAACACAAGCGTAAGTGAAGTGAAACCAAGATATGTTAAATATTTGTAATATTTAAAAAAAAATGTTTCGTGATTTGGATCATTTAAGGTTCGATCTTGTATACTTACAGCGGGATTTTTGACTCGTTAGTGTGCTTTCAAAAATGTCAATGAAATTTCAAGCTCAAGAATTTAGATAATCGCACGGGCCCATACGTTCATAGAATACAAACCATATATTTTCAGAGTACGATAAATGGGAGGAAACTCCACTTAGTATTGATGAAGTATATATACGATTATCAAGTCGAAATATCATGTGAGAAATAATTATAAGCTCTGTTAAGTTCTTAATTATTGAAGCCTTGAGCACATCATCAGTTGACAGCCCATCACGCTACAAAGATATAATTTTTGGTGTGCCACCCACACTTGCCTATACTAATGCATGAAAAAAACATTCGAGGTTTCTACAGAACTATACAATTTAGATTCCCAGAATATGATCATTTTTACGGTGTTGTCGGTTTGCCTATAACTCAAAACTATTTCAGCTATTATTATATTCAGGGAGTTTGCTATTGTTTTATTACAGCTATCATAATATTTAAAGATCTTGTGATATCCTGATGGGGACAAATAAGGGAATTTAAAAGTGGAAGCATCTTTGTTGAGGAACAGGTGTCGGAACTTTTGTAACGATGACCACTCAAGTACAGCACTGGCACTTAACGTGTTATTTATTGTTATTTCATGGTACGTGTTACATTTATCGGCATTTATGCCACATTCTCTGTAAATTATGCTTTCGCATATCGTATGGTTTCATCCCACTGAAATTCACCTTAAGAGCCGAACATGGATGAAGTCAATTAGTATGTCTCGTAAAACTAGCGTTTACTTTACTTGCGTGGCAACAGTTATTATTCCCTCTTGAGCTGGATTAAATGATGAAACAGGAATCTTAAGGGAAAGATGTGCGGTCATAGTAAATACAAATCTAAATACAAAATGTTTATTGCATTTTAATCAAGTCCGCTAGAAATAACACCTTAATCTCTGAGTTCAGTTGCTCTGCAGTATTAAATAACATTACTCTGAAAATGATTTGAGTTAGCATATATTTTAACTAGAAAATTTAATATTTGCGGATGATGTACTTTTAGTTAGTTTGGGTAGAACCATGTTCTCAAAACCCAGAACAATGAATTTCTCATAATGTGCCTTTATGTAACTTTATCTATTTGAGAAAGAAAAAGAAAATTAGTTATCTGTGAGTTCCCCGGCGTTGTGAGGCTCTACGCCCTGGCGTCGGGGCATTTATTTCTACCCTGCACTGTAAAAAAAAACCTGAAATTCACATTACTTTTTTTCTGTGATTTTACATAAAAAATCTGTTTTTTCAGCTGATCTGTGTTTTTCCTGGAATTTCAGTAAAACTTTCGAACATTGTGTTAAAATGTTTGTAAATTCACAGAAAAACTTAGTCAGAAAGATCTGGCAATGCTTTATAGCGTAACGCGCATGCGCAGTTCAACTCTACCTACGAAAACAACGATCAACGTGAATGCAAACCCCATGTGTAGCACGAAACTTTTCTGGTAAGTACATTTTTCTGTTTCGTTATGATTTAAATCAACTGCAGTTAATTGATTTCAGATATGTGCGCTGCTCTGTAGTATATTTGAAATTGTGTGTGTTGTACTAACATCTTCAAAATCCATCATTTACACAGTACGGGGCTGTTTACCAAACTGTTTTGTTACGATATTTTAATTCACATATATAAGGTATTTTGGTAAACCTTCCAAATTGTAAGTTACATTAGAAAAATAACTTAAAATTTCATGAACAAGACGAAATTTCAATAGGGAACGTTGCCTGACCAAAACGATCCGCCTAATTGAAACGCCAACAGGCAACTCCCAATACCAAATTTTCAAATCAGAAACCCTCTGGTTCTAAGGTTTTGTGTAGTACAGATACATATAGCGAAATATGGCAAGCAATCCTTCGCATTTTTTTATCGCATTGGTAATGTAAAGAATTGCCAATCAGAAACGTGGTGAGAAGTAATTAGAATCGGCAAATTGTCAGAAATTTTTTAGTTACACAACCCTGAAAATTTAACTATCTAGCAGATACAAGTTTCCAAAGGCTCAAAGGCATACTGTTTATGCCCCCCCCCGATCCAATTTAACTTTCTTTTTGTAAAAAGTTTATAGACTATATTTTCTAGCTATTTTTTTTGTATCGATTTGCAGTGGTATGAGCCCTTTGGGTAATTTTTACTGAAAATCTAAATCCCTGCAAAATTCGTTCTGTTCCTATTAGGATTGGAAGAGACTTTGGAATGACGAAGACTGAGAATTTGAAGATTTGTTTTCAGGACATTTCACATGAAAGAAAGCATTTGTAATGTGAAACAAATCCAGCACATTTGTGAAATATCTGACAAATTTTTTTTTACCGATATTCTAACTTATCGGACCGTAAGTGATATTTTCCAAAACAATGATTTTCCTCGAAGTTCTGCATCAGCTATATTAGAAATCTGATTTAGGTTCGATATTTAACGGTGAAACAACTTATCTATTGATTTAAAGGCCAAGTCTTAAGTATCGCTATCACAAACTTTCCAAATCAGAAACCAATTCGATGGCACTGCGCGTCAATAAAACGAAGAGATTCGTAACTCGGTGTATGGCATTGCACCCATTAAACAAAGAGATGCGTAACTCGGAGTATGACCAGTCAGAGAAAAAAGAATCCCTAAAAAGTGAATTAAGGGTACCGACCGGTCTAGAATGCTATGAAACTAAAATTTGAATTTTTTGTTTCTCTACATATGTGTAAAAAATGCTAAAACTCCCACTTTTTTTTTGGCAGAACTGACATTATTTCACTGGAAGTATCATACCATGAATTCAAGTGGATCTTCAAATTTCCAGTGTAAAATGTGCAAATACTTTTTTCGAGACTTAAGTCCTATGCAACTCATATAAAAATACACAAAAACATTACTAGGGTGCATTTCCTTCTTTTTTTATTTTGTTCATAACATGCTCTAGAACATTTGCTAAATTTTCATCTTTGAAGACACATACTTCACGTGACCATCTGAAACTTACACCATTGTGTACTACTCAGACTATTAAAAATAGCCTGCCCCATTCAAACATGTCAGTAACAGAATGCAGACTGAGCTTCCTTAATTTCACATGTTCAACTACACATAAAAAAACAAGATGAAGTTCCACGTCCTTATGAGAAGTGTAGTAAAACATTGGTAAATTTAGTAACAGGTTGACATTTTCGTCGCACTTGTCTCAAAAACATACAACAAATTTTCTGACGGCCAATAAATTCAGGAAGAACGAACTGTTACAACCTTGTACAATTTTTAATGCATGCAAAATAATATATTTACATGGGACTACGATGGTTTGGAAGAGTACGTGCAGTAGGCCTAGGACGATGGGGTGAAGGTGAAGTCCGGTGAATGGAAGCTTCGTTTAGAAGGGCAAGTAATGTGCAGAAGATTACAGAAGAAAGTGGTTCCGCAGTACGCAGTCATAGAAGCATCTTGTAGGAATACGCTGAAGGAAACAGGTCGGCTTTACACAGCATTGTAAACTGTGGTATTGGTAGCTTTTTCAACGGTGTGAGTGGCTCTTTCCAAAGTCTCCATACTTCGTTTCAGATTTCGTCAGGGCTTAAAATTTCATTATCCGGTACAATACATAAGCTCTTGACCTCCCTGCCATACTATGATATCTAAATTGAAGAAACTGCTTTATTTTCAAAAATATCCGTTTCTGGGCGCAAAAATATTAGCTACACTATACGGAATAAGAGCACAACTACAAATGAAGTACTCGAAGAAATCAACTACCCCTGTACATCTTTGAAACCATAACTAAAACTTGAAATTCAACCGGAACCAAAAGTTCTTACTCAACACTTCTGTCGTACATGAAAACATTTACATTCCTTCATTTGTTTCCATTCGGATACATTGTGAAACTAATAATGACATTCCGCACATTTCTTTCTCAAAAATTAAAAAAAAAACAGTTTTTGAACTATTTCCACTTGCGCCGGATTACAGCACGCATCACACTCTTCCGAAGAATACACTCCACTTTTATTGTATTCTTCTGGGCATTCACTACGAACTTCTGCTCCCTATCAAAACATGGAAGCTTCACGTCGTTGCCGTTAACATCGCTTAAGCCTCCTCCCTCACCAACTGCTACACACCATCGTACTCCAGGTAAATACTTCGGTGAAATTCTTTCACATTCTTTTAAATTACTGTATTTTTGCAGCTTGCCCCATTATTTCGCATGCTTAAAAATTTTTGTCGCACTCTCCCCACACAGTAAACTTTTCCTGACTAAATAATTTAGGACGTTAAATTACACATTTACCACATTGGTAAATTTAGTAACAAGTCGACATTTTAATCGCACTTGTCTCGAAAGCATACAACAAGGTTTCTGACAGCCGATAAATTCAAGAACAACGAACCGTTACAACCTTGTGAAGATGTTGACAGTGAGAGTAACCTAAATAAGGAGAATGTAAATGAACTGAGTAGCAGTACAAACAGTAAAATTTCAGCCTTAGACATGAACACATCAGTTGCTTTGTTTTGTTTAAGGCTACTGGCCAAATTTTATTTACCTTCTTTTGTTGTCGATGTGATAATTACTGAAATGCTGAATATTCATGAAATAAATCAGGAGAATATTATGCAGTTCATAAGCAGTCGGTTGCAAAAAGGTAATCAAGTTAATGAATTTCAGATTACTGAAGTTCTCCAAAAAGAACAAAAGCACGATTTTCTGAATCAAGCATGCTCAAATAGAGGTTTGCTTGTTGTGACTATTTGACGAAAAAATATTTCAAGCAAAATTTCAGTTGTGTTCATCCTGTTGCCATGAATTTAGGCAGAAATGGTGATAATAAAACATCTACTTTCTACTGCGTGCCAATCTTAAAAAGTCTGGCAGTTTTAATACAAAATGCTTCTGTATAAAAGCAAATCAAATCTCCACTTCTGTGTTCTGAAGGAGTTTTATCAAAGTTCACAGATGGGACCCTTTTCAAAGGTGCGAGGTTTTTTCATGAATCAGAAAATTTTCGAAGCAGTAAACCCCCTTGGGTTTGGAAAAAAAAAAAGCATAAAATTATGGGAGTGTATTACACATGAAATATATGTATCCTTGGTTCAGATCAAAATGGAACCAATGAAATTAGTTCTGTTACGCAGACAGGTGGATTTTGATTTTTATGGGCATGAAGCAATATTCATGCCACATATGCAACAAAAAAAATCTTTCGTTTCCCCAAAATAGTATAAATG
This sequence comes from Macrothele yani, assembly GCA_039090855.1. Lineage (NCBI taxonomy): Eukaryota > Metazoa > Arthropoda > Arachnida > Araneae > Macrothelidae > Macrothele > Macrothele yani. The sequence goes on along the minus strand of CM077031.1, from coordinate 67,324,540 downwards.
TTCATCAAATTTTAGACCATATTTAATCTTTAAAGTGTTCACTAGATATTTACTTGTTACTGTATATTATTCGCCACTAAAGATACTTTTGTTTCCCAAAAATAGTAAATGTTCACCAAATTTTAGACCACGTAATAATGATAAAGTGATAACCAGATATTAACTTCTCATCATTTTCTTAATTATTGGACAGTAAAAAACTGTGTCTCCCAAAAATACTAAATGTTCACCAAATTTTAGATGATATCTAATTTAAGATCAATAACCTGATATTGACTTGTTAGTCTCTTATCATTTGTAAGCAAAATAATATTTACCAAACGTAAAACTACATACTTTTAAAACGGGGAAAATGTAATCATAATTATGTTGTTCTTACGATATTGATATTAGAATTGAAATTAAAATTAATAATTCATGACTAAATCTAAAGTTATTTTTCTGAGCAAAAAATAACAGTAGCAGCGTTCGAATTACCCAGTGGTCGTCATTGGCCAGTAAAACTTCCATCGGACCATTGAGCTATTGATTTTACTGGCCCAGATGGCCAGGAAGTTTTTTTATTTTTTTTTCAAATTTGTCACAAGTTAAAAAATGAATTTCTGTTTTCTTTTTACCTTGCTGTATGGTTTTCTTTTTAGGCTGCAAACTAATGACAGGTTTAAAAACAAATATTGGATATAATTCCATTGAAATGATACATTATTTTCTACATTAATTGTAAATGTCGTTAAATTTTTTTTTATTATTTTTTTTACAGACCAGTAGGCATTTTGGTAGACCAGTGGTTTGCCAATTCTAGTGGTCCACTGGGCCAGTAGATCTTATTCTAACCCTGAGTAGTAATACCCATATACCTGCCTGCAGTTACCTGTAAATCCTTGTAGTTATAGGTGTTAAGCTAATACAATGAAAACTAAACTTTTAATGTGCTAAAGTTTTATTATAATAATCATGATATAGAAATTAGTCTCACTAATTATTAAAAATAAAATCACATACTAAACGTGAAATAAGAAATTATTAAATTAGTAAGGTTTTTTTTTTATTTTACTGTCAGTTTTCTTTTACGTTTTTCCCTGATTGGTACACTCTTTGTTTCAGCAGGTTGTTCAACATATTTCAGGCGAATTGCTAACCCAACTAAATGTTTACAAACGTAATCACTGATATACTTTGGGCAATTATTGCATGTGCCATTCAGCCAATCAGTCTTGTCCCGTGGTAATTCTACTTCCCACTCGCTAAAATGTTGTTCCTTGTACTCATCGAACGTTTCCCAGGGATTGCCCGAAGTTTCACATTCCAATGCGTCACCACCTGAAATTCGTTTGGGGGCGGGGTTTATAATTACACCGAAGAGCAATTGAATTAGAGACAGCTGGCGTTATGCAAATGTGGTGCTGCGGGTGGCCTTATAAACGGAAACTACATGACTTATACAATGATGCGACGGAAATCAGTAAGAGTCGGACGCAGTATGGGTAAGACGAAGGATCAAAGCGCATTTCATCATGGACAAGTTGTCAGGGCCCGACGAATGGGTCACTCCATCTCGGAAGTCGTGCAGCCACTGTGTCACGGGTGCACTGTGAGTACATTGAATCCGGTAAAACCATCCCTGCAAGGGCCAACTGCCATGGACAACCGCGTGTGGATGAGCGGGGTCATCGTCAGCTAGCTCGCATTGTAACAGCGGATAGACAGGCCACAGTGCAAGAAATCACTCGGCAATTTAACGCTGGTGTACAAAAACATGTAAGCAGCCACACCATCCAGAACCATCTCCTTGCTATGGGGGTACAGAAGCCATCGACCAACGAGGGTACCGCTGCTGACCGCACATCACAGGGTGCAAACATTAGCGTGGGCACTGAAACATCGCCACTGGACCCTAGACATGTGGGAAAATGTTGCCTGGACTGATGAGTCGAGATTCACGTTGGTACATGTGGATGGTAGAATACGAGTACGGCGCAAATCACATGAAGCAATGGATTCTTCTTGCCAGCAGGGTACTCTTCAAGCTATGTGGGGTGGCATTCTCGTCTGGGCACTGTTTACGTGGACTGAAATGGAACCCCTGGTACGTGTGACATCGTCCCTCACAGGTCAACGTTACTGGGATATCCTGGACGACCATTTGCTCCCATTTGTGAGTCTTCAACATCCCACTGGGGACCTCATCATGCAACAAGACAATGCACCATGCTATCGGTCCCAAATTGTATCCGAATGGTTGGATGAACACTCCACCGACGTGACCTTGCTTCCTTGGCCAGCTAGGTCACCTGACATAAATCCCATCGAGCACATCTGGGATACCATCGAGAGAGATGTTCGAGGCTCTGACCCCCCCCTTATGAAATCTTCGTGAACTGTGGGAGCTTGTTCACGGGTCGTGGATCCGTATGGCTTCCCAAAGCTTCAGGTGTCTTGTCGAGTCCGTGCCGAGACGAATCGACGCCGTCATCAGGTCGAAAGGTGGTGCTACACGTTACTAGACAGGTATCTCTAATTCAATTGCTCTTCAGTGTATGCTAGCTAAATAATAATTTGATGTAACATTTTTATTTATTTTTTATTTTGACAAAGTGTTTATTGCAACAACAAAAACTTTCTTTTTTCAGCATTGTCGGGTATATTTAGTGTTACACATTTGGTAAACATTTACTAAATTCGGTATAGCAATAGTATTTAAAATACAGGCATTACTAAAACAGTAGATACCATTATTATTTTAGTGACTTAAATTTAGGTTTTTAATCTATCATCATTTAGTATCTCAAAAGTACTTTTGATATTCATTATTTTTTTTTTTTTTTGGAGTACAGTGCTAGGGGTTCAGAGTTTAATTTGGTAAACATTTAATTTGATCCCCTTATTAATGACCTGAAGAAACTAGAAAATGGAGTCGATCTGGGCACAGGTAATACAGTGAAAGGTTCAATATTTATTAATATTTAAATTTAAAATTACTTGTTTAACTTTTTATTGTATGAGATTGAATATATTTTTCAGTTGAAAAAATGCTGCAAAATGTTATGAAGTATAAGAAAGACATGTTTAAAAGTATGATTTCCCCTGCACAACACTTTTAATAATTTTCTAAATTTTACAACACAAAAATATTCTCAAAAGTGATGCTACTACTAATTCAAAAACACATGTTATTCCCTGAAACTATTTATTTCTATATATATAGAAGTTGAAGTATGTTTTGTTGGAAACACAAGGAAAGATACTGCGCACTTCGCAGTAGTCGAAAAGTTAAAAAAAAGTCTACACAAGAGAGGAAGAGAAAGAATTGTTTTGAAATTTTCTTTGCGTCGAGTGCGTGGTTCATCATATGAACTCTATACAGCCGCCCCGGTGGCGCAGTGGTCTAAGGCGATGGCCTCTGATCATTCGTCTGAAAGGGGTCCGGGTTCGAATCCCGGTGAGGCATGGATGTTGTGTTTGTCTTACGGCACTGGCTCTCCCCCTTCCCTGGAACCAGTGACCCTAAATTAGGGACGGGCGACTGCTTATAGCCCATTGAGTTGCTCACAGTGGTCGTTAAACCTCAAATCAGAAAAAAAAAAAAACTCTGTACGTTAAGTGGCAACCGAACGTAAGTTGTTCATCAGCAGCTGCAATAATGCAAGCTTTTAAAAGAAATGAACCCTCAATATGTTATGTGTATAGTGCACCTATTACGTTATTTTATTAAATAATAGTTTTGTTCATCTAATGAAACCATTATTCAAGGTGAGTTTGTTCATGCATGCAATAGTTCTTCTTTTCCAAAGTTTTAAGTCCGGCATTGGGGCATTGGGCTACTTGCTTCCGAAAGACATCAACGATAAAATGTAGATAAACAATATGTTTGTTCGGCATATGTTCGTAAGCGGTTTGATCGATTTACACCAAAATTGGCATACAAACTCTTCATCACCCAGATTAAAAAACAGGTGGGACGATTTTTAGAAATTCCATCCCTAAGGGGGTCAAATGTGTTTTTATGAGGCCCTCTATAGACTGGGTGAAAGTCGGCTGCTGAAGTATTGCTCCATGTCAGAGCAACAGTCTTCACGTGACGCCTCACTGCTCGCAAGTGTCCGTGGTACAGGCATACGGGAAAGAGTCCAAATGGTTATGCATCATTCTTGATGGTTTTCTAAGCGATTTACTAGAAAGTTCCTTATCTACACTAGAAAGCTGAATGCAATGTGCAGGAAGTGTATTGTACATGTTTGCTATTTTGAGTTTTTAGGGCTCAGAACGGCCATTATAAATCGTGATAAGGTGTTATCTGAATGGCAGGTGCAAATAAAGTACTGCTTTGTGATTCAGCATGGTGAGTAATTTTGAAGTGCTCAAAAACAAACTTTGTCTATCCTGGACAATGCTGGGTACCTCCACTAATAATTGATAAAACATAAATTTTAAAATTGTTGTGGAGGAGACATTGGTTTTGATAATTTTTAGTGTTAGTCATGCAAAACATATTTCCACTTTGTGTTCTCAGCTATAAATGTGCCTCAGAAATGGCAGCACTTGTAAGGAAAATCTCCTGTTTGTATTCTTGTAGCCACAGGGCAAGAATTCCTAACGAAAAAGCAAATTAAGTAGAAGTTAAAAATGTCCACTTCCCTTCACAACAGTTATTTATTTTACATTGCATTAATAAAGGTAAATAAACCCACTTGAATTTTTTTACAGCTTTTCCAGTACCGCAGACTCCATTAAAAAATAAAATTTCAATGTTACTTTAATTTTATCATTATTAGTACTTGCAAAATGTCATTGACAAGATAAAATGGTTATCAAAGTTATTGGTCTGGGCTTGCAAATAAGAAATCCAGTTGTCTGCCAGGTGTGCAAATAAAAATGTGTTGGAAGGGGAAATTCATAGGTCAATTTTTTTATTTTTTTTAAGCATCAATGGAAAAGAAATTAAGTAAAATAGCACAAGAAAAAGTTGCTTTGAGGTCCACCCTCTCCCCCATGAATTCAGTACTGTCTCCCTAATAGTAAATGTTTCCCTGAATTCCGGCCCATACAGCAAGCCAAGAGGGAATGCCGTCATAAGTCATAATCCTTTTAGCGAGCATTGTTCCTGATCATCCTGCTTCCCATTGTTCCTGATCACTCTGCTTACCGTGGAGACGACACAAAAAAACCCTCCAACGTTAAAATATGAACTGATACAAAAACAGTAAAGCCATGTGAAACACTTCCCAAAAACAAACTACCAAATACAAATAACCCAATGGCATGAATTCGTCGGTCGGTTGGAAATAGGTGTGGAATATCAAACACTTTTCCAAAAGTTATAGCTACTTAACCTTAAATACGTATCAAATGAAACAAAAAGGTTTAAAGCAAACTTGCACGAACACTGAGTAACAAATCTTTTGGTGCTCTAATAAAAGCCCACCCAGACTTGCGTGGCTTGGCCTGTGGATATTAAAAATAAAATAACTATGTTTAGATGCAAAAACCTAACTCATTATTTACAACTCCTAGTTTAAAATGTAGTTGATATATAAACCTGTTAAGAAACGAATGAATGAAATATGTTGGAAGCCTATGAATTGAAACAAAAAAAACTTTCCTTTTATGAACTTTTGATTAATAATCTATGAAGATAACATAAACTGTTTGTGAACTTGCTTTTTAATAATCCTAGATGATAAACGAACAAATGTGTAAACTTCGTCAAAAACAAGGTTCACACATACGAGCAATACTGTTTTGTTTGAAATCTTAAGAACCCTGCTATGACATCACGCGCGACAGCAGCGCCGCACATTAATGCTCGATCAAGTACGACTTCCTCCGGTCCAGACAGCATGGCATCACATCATTCAGAACTGCTATTCGTTCAGTTCGCCGCTCGCGAAGCACTTGAAGTCAGGAGACATCAGAACTTGGAATCTTCGTGGATGTTCAGTAATTATAATATTTCAGCAGGCTTTTTGATTAAAAAGGAAGGTCGCCCATCCTGCTACGGCAAAAGGTGTGTCCTCTGCCCTTTCTATCATTGCACTTAGAATAATAAAGATTGTTCTCTTTGAATATTAATTGAAGAGACGAGTTAAAAGGTCAACTGTTGCCTAAGTACAGTGGGTAAGCTTTGCTATAAAAAGTGCTAGGTTCTCAAGAAGTCTTTCCTCCATTGCACTACGGAAGGATAAATTTATAAAATAGGTATGCTGCCTTAATAAGTAGGCTTTTCTGCCTTTAGAGGAGTTTAAACTCCCCAATAAAAAGTGTTTTTCTTAGCTCTTTTCAAAGCTTAGGAAAACTCTGAGCAAAATCTGGATTTTTCGCACAAACTCGTGCTGAAAAAACTATTTTTGCTAGGAATTGCGCACTAATTTATTTAGAATTCATTAAATTGGACAGCATATTCCTGGTCTTTAAACATACACAAGCACCAAAAAGGTTTTCATTTTAGTAATTATTTTCGATAAATTCTGCATTTCTATGCAAAATGATGCAGATGCACTAAATAAAAATCTATGTGCTCCAGAAGTAAATTAAACAGTGAATTGAGGGACTTTTCTCAGATATAAAAGGCTACAAAAATAAAAACCTCAAACACCCAAAGCAAAATAGCCTTAAAAATAAAGATAGTAAGCGAAAAGCTGTAAATGCATGAAACAGCAAGAACTGGAGGAAGTGTGCTCCGCCCCTCTGGAAAAATCCAGAACAAGGAGACAAATTTGGTTCTGATAGAAATAAAATTAGATTATAAAAGAAGCATGCATTTTTCTCTAAAGAGAAAAAAAGTCCAAACGGCGCACAAAATAAAGTAGAAACCACATGCGTTCGAGCGACGTGGGAAGCTAAAAAAGTGGTTTAAATTCAAAATAGACTGCGTGGGGATGGGGGTGGGGGTTAAGGTGGTTGTTGCAAGAAATCAATCATCAGAAAAGGTATTCCAGTAAAGAAAACCGTCAGCATTTATCCATACTAACTGGAAAAGCAGAGAGGAAAGGCCTCGCTCAAAAGTGCAAGTCACCATAACACGGAGTACCAGTTAATGTGGAATCAGCGGAACGAATGATGTTACGTCACAATACCTGGACGCCATCCACTTTAGTGTCGACCGAGAACAAACAAGCACTGCTAGAAGACCAACAGCCAATGGGAACAAAGTAAACAAAAGGAGCATCAGCGCTGGACTGGCCATTCTCCGAACCATTACGCCGCACATGTGCAGGTTTGTACTTCAGCGTTCAGCATGGAAGAAAATAATTTGGCGTACGATTACGAAAAATTTAGTTTTGGTAGTGTCGTGATGGCGAGCCAACGCGACACCCGTCCTGAGACATAGGTTGTGCATCATTGTTCTGAGGTCTAATGACATCCCATTTTCCTTGACGTCTTCTTGGACGGTTTTCAACATGACTTCTCCACCCTCACCGATGAGTTGAGTGCACCAGAAAGGTAAAACCTTAAATATTTCTTTTTTTCCTTTGGCCATCAAAATTCTTCATAAACAAATGCTGAAGGCCCATCTCCATATGCAGAAAAAGAAAAGAGCAGGAAGCGGAAATTCCAAATAGAAAGTGTTTGATTGCTATTTTATAATTCTGATGAAACATGATACTTTCTAGTTGCACATTATGGTATTAACCAAATCATGCCATTATACGTGGAACATATATAGTATCTGAAACAATCATTTGATGTTTCTGAATATTTCTGTTTCACGCGTTATGTCCTATCAAAGTTTGACTGGCTAATACGTAATGTCCGACTGTGAAAATTATTTGTGTGTCAATTGACCATTATAATTAAAAAATACATATTAAGCGTATTAATGCTTACCACTTGCGAACTACCCCGCTTTCCTTCGCTGACAATGAAGGAAAGCGGGGTAATTCTCAAGTGGTAAGCATTAATATGTATTTTTTAACTATAATGATCAATTGACACAAATAATTTTCACCGTCGGGCGCTACGTATCAGCCAGTTGAACTTTCACAGAACATAACGTGTGAAACAGAAATATTCAGAAACATCCAATGATTGTTTCAGATATGAAACATGATACTTTTTGCCTGATAGAAGAAAAAAAACTCAAGTCAATGAGTTTCTGATGTTGAGCAAGTGTTGAATACATTTTTTTTCTATTTTTTTGTATGTCTTTGTGAAGGAAGAATGAAGGGGGAATTGCTAAGAATGTGCTTTTCTGTTTGATCCATCAGATGCTGGGTATGCTAAATTTTTAAATTGGAGTTTTAAATCAAAATGTTGAAATAGAGAAAGAGAAGGTACTTATGTTAAGAGATTTGGTAGTTGTGAAAAGAGTAGTTATCCTATGCTTTTGTGATCATTTATTTCGGTGAAAAATATTTCCAAAATGAATGTAAATTAAGTGAAGGAACTAATCAATGGTGTAGCTTGTGAAATATGAGTCCCTTCAAAGTTCACTTGGGCGTTAACCTCTTTTGGCCTTCTCGGGTGTGATGTGTTAAAATTAATGCTCAAATTCGTCTGTTAAAGAAATTCTGTGAAACAAAAAAAGTTCTTTTCAGCCAGGCAAGAAAAATAAATAAATACAGCTGAAGTCAGCTTTCTCACCCAATTTCTGAGTCACATTTGCTCTTGTGTTCAGTGATTCTAGGATAATATGTGCAATTTTTGTGTTTTGTTTAGTGACATCTCATACAATCCCCCTGGCAGGTCATTTTTTTTAAAACAAACTAGTCTATTTTTGTTTTGGGGATATTACGGCAGCGTAATTTATTTATTTAAATTTGTTTACCCATTATCATCATGAGCCTTACTAAGTTTTCTTTGGTGCATACATATATTTTGAGATATGATATTGCAATTTCATAATCATCAAGAATATTAATGATTTTAATGTTTAACCAAATGTACACAACAGTTATACGTATCATTATTACCCTACTTTGCACAATATTTAATGCTATGTGTTTAATACTAATTATTTGCATTTTCTGTTTTTCAGGGTGCTTTGCAAACATAAACCCTCGGAGGAAAACGAAAGTTCCAAAAGAGAAGGTGCAGCAGCCTGCAATAGCACCTAGGGTGTTGCAACTTGAAGAAAAGATAAAAACATTGTTGAAACAATTTTTCAAATTTGGTCCAGTTTTAGAAATGAAATGGAAGCATTTTTTTTTCTGTACATAATCGGAAATAAAGTGTGGCAGATATCATTAAATGTAGTTTGCTGAATCTTTGAAATCTGACATACGTATTTGCATTTTGGTATAAGAATAATTATAGAACAAATATCATGACAGACCATGAATGTTAATACTGAAGGTTTTAAAAGAGCACGAATGCTCCTTTAAAATCATCCATCTTTATGTTAATGGTCAAATCTCATTAATATTCTATGAAAACTGCAGTAATTAGCTTTGATCTTTTTTTTTTAACTACTAGTAATGCAAGGAAAATTCTAGCACTCCTATATGATACAGTAGCATTAACAGATGTAGTGTTGAAAATCACAATTACAAAATGTATCTACATTTATCTTTCCTGTTTATAAGCAATGGTAATTTCTAGTCTCAGTGTAAACACATGTAGGCATTTACAGAGCTTTCAGCTTGATACAAGCTGTTAATCATACCAGCTAGCTTTGAATAATCTGGTGGTTTTGGAGAAATTAAAATATACCTAAGAAATGTTAGCTGGCTAACAACATCTTTGAAAACAGCGAGCTGTGGGTAATTACAATTTGTAATTAATGTTTCATTTGTTTATTATTGTCGTGTCCTAGCATTTTACTGTGCAGGAAAATAAAACTCTGGAACATTAAATTCCTACCAAAACACTTGAAGTTTTTTTTATGCTTACATAGTTGCCATGACCAATTTCTACTCCTACGAAATCTTTTCATTCCATTAAAATTACAAGTTGATTTATACAACAGCCATGTTTATAACTTGGAACATAGATTCAGAAGAAAACCCAAAAGCCATTCATTGAAGTGTTAAGAACAGGCAGTTTTTTTTAATTCTACAATATTCTTCCAAAATTCTGCTGAAACAATCACAAAAAATTTTGTACACATAAGCAGGTGCTAAAAGATACTAAACATATGAGTGACGGCAACAAGAAAAAGTACAGATCTGCTATTGATCATACTGTCATTCGTAAACAGAACACATTGACCATTAACATGTGGTATTTGTACTGTTTGTATAAGGTGGTTTCTAAAAATGAAAATCTGAAATATTCCTGCAAAAACTATTTGTAAACAACGGTTTTATAAAACAGATCTTCTAACAAAAAAATATTGTGTGAAAAAACCTGCCAGTTCTTTTTAAATAAGAATTCCTGTAGGACGTTTTGTTGCCAGAAATGTAAATACTATTTACATAAACAGAACTGACTAAAATATTAATTACAAAGGAAAACTTTTGTGGAGAGTATAAAAAAAATATGTGTGGTAAGTATAAACCAAAACATTGTACAAAACAAAATTTGCCTGCTGAAAACAAATACTACTTACATAAACAGTTTATAGAAATAAAATAGTATTGAGGTACTTTGCCTATTTAGTTTTCACACCTTATATTTCGCCTGGTTCTGTGTAAACACATGTTCCATGCGAAATGTTTTTGGGTGTTTTCTTACATACAATATTATATGATACTCGTTTCGACCATAATGTGTGCAAAGAAATTATATAAAAAACAATGTAATTAAAAGGAAACCTAAATATCACAAAAATGATATTTGGAAATTAAAATTTATGAAAAGAAACATTGTCTGAATACATATTTTATTGGGAAACAGAATATTTAAAAAAAAAATTGAAGACCAGACCTAATCTGTCAGAAAACATCATTATTTTGCGGAAAAGTGAAATAATATAAAAGTTTCGTAATTAAATTTATAATTCTATCAGAAAGAAATAATTTGTGGGAAAACGTTATTAAACATAACGTTTCTATGTAAAGAATTATGCCCAGGGAATAAATAATTGGATAAAATATAAAACATAATATTTGTAAATATACATAGTAACTGTCAGAAAACACAAATATTTTGTGAAAAAACATTACGTTATAAAACAGTTTTTGTAAATAAACATAATAATTCTATCAAACACCGAATGTTACAAAAAAATTTTGTGAAAAAACGTAATAATTCTGTCCGAAAACAGAAATATTTGGTGAAAATGCGGAATGGTATAAAACAGGTTTTGTAAAATAACGTAATTATTTTGTAAGAAAACACAAATATTTTGTGAAAATACTGAATAGCACACAACTGTTTTTGTAAATAAACGTAATAATTCTGTCAGAAAACGGAAATATTTTGTGGAAAAACATAATATTATAAAACGGAAGTTTTCTAAAAATACATAATTTTTATTAACGGAACGGAATTATTTTGGCAACTGTGCTGCCATAAGATTTTACGTTAATTCACGGAAATTTTTTTACAGTGTACAAGGAATCCTCTCCGCGACGCCAATGTCTGACCCGCACTATGCCTCCGTCCGTGATGAACTTCATGCCTGCCTCGAACCGTTTGCTCAGCAAGCAGTCCGTCGTCTTCGGCTCCTACGTATTTCACCATCGACGCATTCTTTCGAAGTCCTTTCAAAGATGGAATCCATGCGACGCACGTCAACTTCCATCAGACATCTTCGATTGCCTGATGGCACTGTTATTGGCAACACGACTCTCATCTGCGTCACTTCTTTCAGGAGAAGTTCCGAGCAGTTGCGCAGGGTTCTTTTTCACTCTCCTCTTTTCTTTCTTCTCTCCCTCAGGTTCCGTCTTTTCTCTGCGCCCCTCTCATTGCTGATTTTCTTTGCCTGAAATGACGGAGGCTTTTGCCTCCCTCAATCTTCACTCTTCCCCGGGACCTGATGGCCTCCCGCTGTCGATCTGTTGGGCCTTTCTTCTGTCACTCCTGTCTTTTCTCTCTACCGCTTTTTCATGTGCTCTTTCTTCTCCTGCGCTTCCGCCGGAATTTACAGTTGCACATGTCATCCTCCTGCCGAAGAAGGGTGACCTTCTGGACTTGTCGAATTGTCGTCCCATCTCCATTCTCAACCTGGATTACAAATTCTTTTTCTAAACTCTTTTCTGGCCGCCTAAATTCTGTTCTTCCGTTGCTCGTCTCCCCCGACCAGACATATACCGTGCCTGGTCGTTCTATTTCTAACAATATCTCCTTTCTTCATAACCTTTCTTTTCTTGCACTAAAACATTCCGAACCCCTAGCTTTGTTTAATCTTGACCAGAAATCCGCTTTTGATAACGTTTCTCACACTTACCTTTCTGCCGTATTAACTTACTTTAGTTCCCCCCCCCCGCTTTTGTTTCTCTCATTCTACCCTTTACCGGGGCGCCCAATTGCACGTTCGGACGGCTACATTTTTGACGGCCCCCATTCCTTTTCGATCTGGCATCAGACAAGGTTGTCCATTATTAGGACAACTCTTTGCTCTCGCTTTTGAGCCCTTTTTGATTGAAAGTCGGGCGTCTCTCTTACCTGCGGTAGAACCGATTGTCTCTAGTACTCGGCACCACCGTTTTCTTGTCTCCGCTTATGCAGATGGTGTTACCTTTTGTCTTAGCCGCGATGACCAATTTGATACTCTTCTTGCCACTTATGAACAGTATGCTGCTCTCTCTGGTGCTGCGCTGAATATCCATAAGAGTGCTGGCCTGTGGTGTGGTTCTTGGAAGGGCCGCACTGAATCACCGTGGGGAGCGGTGTGGTCCTCCTCGACCAAAAATTTCTTGGAGCTTATTTTGGACACTTCTTTACCGCGGGCAACGTCACTTGCCAAGCTCTCCTCCCACGACTTCATCGCACGGCTGGTTTTTGGCGATTTACGTTTTCCTTTTCCTCTTACTTTCAACGTGCTCAAATTGTTCATCGATATCTACTCTCACAATGCTTCCATCCCTGGGATTCTTGTGTGTTTAAATCGCATCATTTCTCTGCCATAGATAGTATTTTCACTTCAGTGATATGGTCATCTAGACATTGGATTTCTGCTGCCACGCTTTCTCTGCCATCATATTTGGTGGTCTTCATTTTTCGGATGTCAGAACATATTATCGAGCTCACCGAATCGTCTCCTTCATTCGTCTTCTCCTTACGCCCTCTCCTGCACTTTCTTCTACCCTGAATACTCTTATTTCTCTGCATAATCCATCCTCCACTTTCCTCCTTTTTCTTAGGATGGATTCTTCTCCTTCCACTTCGAAGCGCTTTCCACCACTTCTTATCGACGCTCTAGCGGTATTTCATTCTCTCCCGCTACTCCGCGCTCCACCCTCTACCACCCTGGACCTGCTTTCAGAACCTCTTTTCTTTTCCACTCAGATTCATGAACCCGATCAACCATACTTTCTTTTCACCCCTTGGTTCCGCTCAGGAATTCTCACAATTGAAGCTTTATTAACTTCCGATTTGACCTGGAAACCCCTCTCTTCTCTTTTCCCTGACCCTTCTTCCACCTTGGAAGAGGAGTATGACCTTCTTCGCTCCGCTCTCCGTACCCTCTTCCCACTTCTGGATTCTGACACTGGCCTTGTTTCTGTCTCTGGGCCGAGCCTCTCTCTTCCTTTCTTCCTTTCTTCCTTCCCTTTCGGGACTCCGTTGCTCCCATTTCTTCTTTTTCCACTGCCTCTATCTATGCGCTCCTCCGTGTGCCCCTCACTTCTCCTCACGGTCTTCCTGGTGCTTCTTCTTCTCTTTTGCTGCCTATTTGGTCTGCCTCTTTCTCTCCCCTTTCTACCCCGTTAGAGCGAAGCATCAACTGGAGGTTTCTTCACCGCCGCCTTCCTGTTTCTTCTTAGCTCTTTCACACGTCTATTTCTTCTATTACTCTCTGCTGCTTTTGTGGTGTTGAAGGTGATGTTCCTCATGTCTACTGTCACTGTCCCGTTCTCCTTCCACTTCTCAATACTGCCTTTCGTCTTGTAGGCACCATTTGCTCCAGAGACATCCCTTTTCAAGCGTGCGAGTGGCTAGTGCATATTAAACATCCCCCGGCTACTTTTCCGGATGCCTGTGCCTATCTCTTTGTACTTGTCAAACATGTCGTTTTTCTTTATCATCAATCTCTCCGCTCTCCTGCTACTACACAAAGTATTCTCTCTGCTGGCGCGGCGTTACGGTCGATTTTTAGGAATCGCATCGTGTCTCGACTACGCCTGGAGAACGTCGCTGCTTCCACCCCTCAATCTCAGGCCTCTTTCCGGTCTACCTGGGCGCAGTGGACCGGTTGGTTCGAAATCACTGGATCTTCTATTCATCTTTCTTTCTGATTTTTTGATTTTTTCTCAGCTTCGAAGATCTGAATGCATCAGTTGAGATTTTGTGTTCTCACTTCCTGATGCTTCGTCACAACTTCTGCTGAGCGATTGTCATTTAACTGTTTATGATTTGTATTGTAGGGGTTTTCTGCAATTTTTGTGTTTTTCGTGTGCATGTACCGGGTTGTTTTTGCTTCTTCGTTGCACCTGCCCTTACTACCTGTTCTTCACTCATGTGTCTGTTTTTGCTACTTGTACCTTTTCGAAAATGTTGTGTTTGTTTCGTTTCTCTGTCTGATAATAGTGCTTCTGGTCTTATGTTTTTGCATCACGCTGTCTTTCATTGAGTTGTGCACCGTGTATTTGTTCTCTAGGAGCAATACGAGAGGTCTTGCCCTGTGAGACTTTGCTCTTTCTATTTTTCTTGCTGCATTGTGTTGTATCTTTTAATTTCTGCCTTAATACTGTCTTGCATTTTTTCACATTATTTGACGTCTTGTTTACTGTACCTCACTCATCGCATTGTGTCTTCTGGACTTTACGATTTTGTTTGTGTTCAAGGCTAGTAGACCCTTGGACCCTTGATGTGTTTTCTTGCTGCCTTTTGCACCAGAACGTGTGGTGTTTGGTATCCCTGGGTGTTACACTTGTACTGCCCCGGGCAGCTATGTCTCTCTTTGTTTTGTGTTGTTTGAATTGCTGTTTGCATTTTTGTGTATCTTTGTGTTTCACTTTGGGAGTTTGCCCAAGTTCCCACTATGCTCTGTAATACATATCATGTTTTTGTCACATAACGTATGGTTTCCTCGATTGTGGGAAGTTCTGTACCTCTAATTTAGTACATGCTTTTGTTGTGTTCTACATGTTCCTTTCTTTTTGTGCACTGAGTTGTACAGCCATATTCTTATAAATATATTTACCTGTTGTTTTGTGCTCTACTCTCACTGTGCACGTCATCGCCTGCTTTATTAAATAATCCTTACTTTTGCTTGGGTATCATCTTCCTCAAGCATGTATTGTTCCTGATTAGTGATTTTAACATTTTGTCACCCTTAGTTGACTGTCGTATCACATTCACCTGTAATTTTTCATCAGTATCGCTCATTGCTTTGTATTTTATTTTGCCATATGTGGTACGCATGTATCCCCTTATGTTTTTGCAAATAAAGTATATTTTGAAAAAAAAAAAAAAAGATACTTTGTTCCCAGGTCAGTTTCTGTCTAACTGATCTTTTATCTTTTGTAAATGAAATACGTTTTATCCGGTTTTTCCCGACAACACGCGATATTCCAACGTGAAGGACCCTCCAAATTTTTCGGGAACATAATGATATAATGCACAATTTTTTATGATGTGAACCAACTAAATTTAATAATATAAGTTTGCAATTTTTCGTAGAGAGCAAACACGTGTATAATGTGTACCGAGTAAAACAGAGATATCAATTTCTAATAAGCAAAGTCAGTTCTGTTCTACAACTTTGTAATTTACATTTATACCCTATCTATCATAGTTTTACAGTTGTGTTCGCTAAGTTACAGAGTTAGCCAACAGAGGCGCCTAAGTCGTGCCCGTTAGATCTTGCCTCAGCAACTGCTTTGCTCCTGCGTGTGTGTGTATGTGTAGGGAAGGGAGTCCCAAACTCTATTTTATACAGTATGTATAAAATATTGTATATATATGTATACATATAATGAGCGTCTGTGTGATCGAACCCCCCAGATTTTCAAAACATGGTTACGCCACTGAAATAAAGGGTGGAAAATGTGGACCTATTTTCTGTAGCTTATGACTACAACATTTACCGCTCTTCTACCAACAACATCATTGCTTTCTGTTGTACTGTTCCGCCGTTCATTTCGGTACAGCAACCAACCTTCCTTTCAACAAAGGAAAACTTCACGTCATCTCCGGAGTAACGCATAAGGCCTACCGCAACTTCCCTGCACAGCATCGGACTTACAGGTAAATGTTACGGTACATTTTTTTAAAAGACATTTAAAATACGAAATTTCGGCACCATTTGCCATTAATTTCCGTCCTCTAAAATCTGTATGTCCAACTTTTCCCAGGTACTAACATTTTTCCGACGAAATAATTTAGGACGCTAATGCACACACATTTTCCGGAAAAAATCTCCCAGTTGTGTGCGAAAGCTTGGCGAAACTTTGTGCTGACTACACTACAAATATAAACGGATTTCATACGTTATATGCGTTTTCTGTTTAAAAGGGAATTATTACTAATCTTTTCTGGTCGAACCGTTGTCCTCCAAGTTTCGATTAGTATCAGTTGGCGATAAAAGATGTATCGCCTGACCTTCTACATACATACATACATACATATCACTAAGCTGTTCTCTGGGATTGTGAGATTAGTTCCACAAGGAAAAAACAAACTGCCAGATAAATTTTAATTGATTATTTATTTACTGTTGCCGTATTAAACTTCTCCATTTACAGCGATCTTGACATACAACTCGGGCTTCACGGACATCCATCACATGTCGCACACAAGATCTTCTGTAATTCATGCTCATGATCTTTTTCTCATACAGACACTCCTGAATCTGATCATCCCATGACTTCTTTGGCCTTCCTCTGCCTTTCCTTCCTGCCACTTGGGCTAAAAAATCTACTTAGTAAGCACCTCATCTCTCATTCCTTCAACATGCCCAACCACCGAAACAAATTGGTCACCACTTTCCTAATAAGACTTTGCTGCACATTACACAAGAGCAACACATTTTCATTCCTCACACAATCAACAACAGCAACACATCTTCATTCCTCACACAATCAGAACGTGTCTTGCCACAAACCCCAGTAAGTAACGCATTTCTCCAGCACACAAACGACTCGTATGTTTCTCCTGTAGTACCCAGGTTTCACTGCCATACATCAGAGTAGGAACAATAAAACTTTCATTCACAGCCCTGTTTGACTCTCTTGAAAACATATCATTAATGTGAAAACCTCCCAAGGCAGCTATGACGTTTAATGAAGAATTCATTCGCCTACTAATTTCACCATCTAACTTATTCCCTCTGTCAAACGTGCTACCTAAATACAGAATGGCGGAAAGGTCTTTTTGTACTTTGGCTTTCCTCCGGACTTTCTCAACGGTTTTTGATCAAGTGTTCCCATGAAAGAAACTTAACTAGGATACCAAGTTTCTAGACCATCCTTATAAATTGCAACGACATGAAAGTTTCTAACACTTTATTTAACGGAAAATGAAACTTTGCCTTGACACCCAGGAAAAGATTGTCTTAAGATGTATAATAAAACATAAAGACATCGTTCCCCAACGGAATTGCGTTTCATATGAAAAAAAAAACAATGTGAATGTTAATAACACGATATATATCACAGCTCAAACTATCACTTAGATAAGAACTGAAGATGGCACCTAATTGGTGATAAACGCCGCTGTCGATTTGCCGTTATCCTGACCAAATTTTGAAATATGGAAAACAAAACGACACTATAAGTGATTCTGCAAATAAATCATCCAGAAGTACTATAATAATAATAAGCTTACCCTTAGCAAACACAAAGTTGCTTAAGCCCATTTTGTTACATTTCAAGCACGTGTAGATAAATATCTATATCCGAGTGATGCGATGTGTCCGGTAATTATATGTGCTTCTCTGCTTTTAAGGAGTTAAATGCTCTCTTAAGATGGGTTAATGAGCATAAGATTAGACTTGGCCCTTATAATTACTGAACACATCTCGCCAACGGGAAGTAGATATTTGTCTGCACGTGCTTGAAATGTGACGAAATGGGCTTAAGCAACTTTGTGATTGAAGGTATTCTTAGTATAGTATTGATTTTGAGCTGCACGTTTGTGGTGAAATGTTTGGTTGAAGTGTTTAACTCAATCAGCCTAACTCAGTTTCGAGTTCATCCAGAAGTATTAGGTTGTTGTATAAGTTCATGCCGTTACGTTCACCGCAGTAAAGAAATGTATTACAGCGGAAGGGAAAACGGAATCAATCAAATATGTATCTCTCCCCCCCCGCCCATTGTTTACGATGGTGTACAAACGTCTGGATAGGTCTGCAATGCCATTCTCGAAAGAACGTTAACGTTTTTCTGCGAAGAAATCATCAAGAAAATTCTGGAGATCAACATAATTGTTGAACGTTCTGCCACGAAGTGCATTCGAGAGAGATCGGAACAGGTGATAGTTTGAAGGGTCGAAATCTGGGGAACAGGCCGGATGTGGAAGGATCTCCCATTTCATATCCTGAATGGCCATTTTGGTCATCTTTGCACTGTAAGGGCGTGCGTTATCATGTTGAAGGACACCACGGCGCCTATGTGGCCGTTTCTGCTGAATTGCTTCCTCCACAGGGCGGAGTTGCTCACAATAGAGTGCACCGTTGATGGTCCAATTCCTTCCATGACCCACCAGACACACAGCGTGATCTTCTCAGGATGAAAGACATGTTTCGGACGTGGTGTGGGGTCTTGTTTAGGCTTAACCATTCCCTCCGATGTCTGAAATTTACTTACATGCACCAATTTTCATCTCCAGTAGCAATACGTGACAGAAAGGGTTTGTGTTGCTGAGAACATTCGCGATAACAGCCGAGCAAGGAACCACATATGGCAATCCGCTGGGTCTTGTTGTCCTCGGTGAGGCACACAAGACCCCAATTTCTGGACCTTTCCCATATGTTCCAGGTGTCGAACCACTGTGGCTTGATCACAGTCCATCTCAGTGGACAATTTTTTTTCGTGTGTAGTTTGACGTGGGTCCAAGTGGATGAGATTGTTCAAACGATCCTCATCAAAGGGACATGGACGACATGAGCGTGGAGAGTCGTTGAGGTCAAAATTGCAACCTCGGAACAGCTGAAACCAATTGCGGGCTGTCCTCGAAGCAATAGCATCCTCCCCATACACCGAAATGTGTCGCGTAGCCTCAGCGGCTATAGATTCCTTGTTAAACTAGTAAAGAAGCAGATGTCGGAAATGTTCATTCCTCTCTACTTGACACTCCATACTTTCGGACCTGAAAACCGTTAGCCACAATCACACAACGCAGTATGATTTAGATGCACGATAAGGCTGGCTACATTTTGGTATACAACTGGCCATCTGAACCGTCACTACTGACCTGCGAGAAAATTCACTCAAGACATGTATTTATATAAAAATTTGGGAAATACAGGATATTAAGTTGGCAGCAGAACTAACAATAATGTGGATCAAATCGGGATAAAGGGCGATTATTTCTAAGTGGAATTACTTATGTAGTTCCGCTTATTAGCTCCCTTTGTTTACGAAAGGCCTGCGAACTGCTTTTACTAATTTCGAAAATCCTTTTTTCTGCGTAAGAGTCACTGTTTCTTCTTGTTCTTGTTGTTCTTTCTATTCATATTCTATGACACATAAGCGTTAAAGGCGGAAGCTGAGATTGTTTATGAAACACTTGTATAGCTGGTATACCAATGTATGCCTCATAAAACTTAAAAATTACGTCGTCCTTAAACGGGAGGCGATATAATGGTCTAATTTTCAAGTCTTCTTCTGCCTGATTAATTTGGCATCCATCTGCCTGCACATTTAATTTGATTATCACTTGCATAGCTGATTTTCGTTTGTGTAAACTCGTATTTCTTGTCTCTTGTATCTGCGCATATATGTACAAACTTTGAGATAGTCGGCTACAGGTGACAATACATACCAAACTCTATAACCAAATAAACATTACATACATTGTACAGAAAAACATATAAGTATTTTTTGGAGGTAGGGAGATAACTTCTTTTCTTTTGCTTATAACAGTACGGCTAGCATTATCAGAGCATCAAGTAGTTCCCCTCCGTGTGTCACTCCGCTCCAGAACGATGGCATTTCTTGTGAATTGGGTGTGCTCTTGGAATATTGGAATGGTAATAATCTTTTTTTCTCTTATCTCAAACGATTGCCAGTTAGAAAGGGGTACCACATGACTAGGCAGCTTCAGTATATCTCCTCTCCGGAAATAAAAGCGAAGAGTGCAAGAAAAGATCGAAGATTTGTCATTGAAAAATTGCTTTAAGGGTGTCTTTTAATGAGTGGCAGGGTTCATCATCTGCATTAGATGGCGCAAAAAATCATTCCTTGGCCGTGGCTTTTACGTCTAGATGGACTGTCCCAGAAGTTGGCGTCAGCTAATCACTGCAGACCTCGCCGTATTCAGAATGGAAGATGCTCCTGTTGGCTCCACAATGAAAGGACAAATACGAGCTGTTATGGTTTAACCAATGACGTTATTTGGAAGTGGATCTCAGTAAGTTGGTCGGAGCTTCAACAGCTCAGATTAAAAGGTTTTCTGCAAATGTACACATTTTCTCTTAAAAAAATGAACATACAGTAGGATTTAAGAAAATTTATGGAAGACAAGATTCCAATCGCACTTTTGGCCTTATTCAATGAATTCTATTTGTCCCAGATAATTCAAAAAAATCAGACAGAAGTGAGCGACTTCGTTTCTTCCAGACAGAAACAATGCTAAGCTAACTTATCGCGCCATCAAGCGCCAAATTGTAATACTTTCTAGTCAGAAAAATTTAAATTTTTAAAAAAATTCTAACAACTTTTTGGAGTAGAAACTGTGGCATATATTAGCTATGGGTCGATTTCATTTGTGCTTGAAATTACAAACACTACAAAATAATAATCTTAGAAACACTAATTACGTAATTAAAAACACCACAATGTAAAAGTCTTCGAGAACATGTGTACAAAAGGATTTGAATGTGTAGTTTAGCGTCCTAAATTATTCATCGGAAATGTTGAAGGATTTCGAAAACGTGAGACGTACAGATTTTAAAGTATGCAATTTCATGGCAAATGGTGAAAAAATTTCATCTTTACAATGTATTTTAAAGATTTTTACCGCAAAACTGGCCTCCGAGGACGACGACATGAAGAGCGCTGCAGCAGGCCTAACACAAGGCTGCGGCGGCCGCGTCAAGCTTCGCTCCGCTGAAACGAAGGTCTCGTTCCGGCAACCATTTTGCTGGCAGTAGACTACAACACGAATGGGAAACGTTCTTGGCAGGAAAGCGTTCCATTTTGTAGTGATACGCTACAAAAAATAGTTCATCCTTTTTGTCTCAATTTTTAACATCACGGTCTGACAATTTCTTGGTTTTTTCACGTATGATCTTTTGATGCACAATGTATGAAGTCACTTCGTTATTGTTGTTGTTTTTAAATCATATTTGATTGATGCACAATGTATGAAGTCACTTCGTTGTTGTTGTTTTTTTTCAAAACTATTTCATAACAGGTAATCATATGCGTTATATCGAGGCAACTGTTACCATGTGTTTTGAAAAACTGCGACAGAAATGAAGAATTACATTTTCTGTCAGGTAGCAGTACAAATTGGAAAGCTATCCTGGCAAGAAAGTTTCCCGTTCCTCTTGTATTCTTCCGCCAGAAAAAAAGCCGCCAGAACAATTCCTTCGTTTCAGCTGAGCGAAGATTGACGTGGTTGTCGCAGTGTTGTACTAGGCCTGCTGCAGCGTTGTGTTTGGCCTGCTGCAGCGTTGTGTTTGGCCTGCCGCAGCGCTATTCACGTCATCATACTTACATGTAAAATATTGCGGTAAAAATATTTAAAATGCACTATACAGATAACATTTGTTCACCATCTGCCATGAAATTACATACTTTAAAATCTGTACGTCTCACTTTTTCGAAATCCTTCAACATTTTCGACGAAATAATTTAGGACATAGTAAAAGTAAGAGAAAAGCTTGGATCACACAGGAACTAATGGATGGGATTACAGACAAGAAAAAAGGTTATTTGGAATGGCTAAATTAAAAAGATGATAGAAGTAAAGAGATTTATAAAGAAAAGAAAATGGAGATTAATAGACAAATAAGATGAGCGAAAAATGATGAGTGGGAACAGGCTTGTGTAACAATGAACGTCCAGTTGGGTTTTAAAAGTACCTTTGAGGCATGGAGAATACTCAAGGGATTCATAAAACAAATTCATCACAGGTCAAAACTTCAAGTGATACAGTTGGAGTGGAAAAATATTTTGCAACCCTATTAACTGAAGAACGGGAGGAACTATGGAGGAGGAATTTACTTATGGAGCTTCTGGTTTACAAGTGTCTCCAGAAAAATGGGCTAGGACACTGAAAGAAGATAAAAATGGATAATCCCCGGGCACTGGTGGAATTAACTTTGAATTACTGAAATGTGGTGGTGAGAGAGTTACAATTCTTACTATATTATACAACGGAATCCTGGGGGGTGATGGAGTACCCCAGAAGATGAAACTTAGTTTTTTGACACCATATTTCAAAAAGGGAAACAGAAAAGTATGTGGTAATTACAGACAGATATGTGTAACAAACCTCTTTATAAAAACATTTCGAAGAATTCTTCGAAGATGGATTGAAGAACAGTATGAAGGAATTGAGGCGCAGGGTGGATTCACGGCTGGTAGATCATGTATAGATCATATATTTACAATGAGACAGTTCCTAGAAAAACAAAAAGAGAAAGTGAGAGGCACGGAATTGATATGCATTGACTTGGAAAGGGCTTACGACAGTGTTTCTGGAAAACTACTTTGGAAGGCTTTGAGGATGGCAAATATTGCTGAAGAAATAATCAGTGTTATTGAAAAATATATAGGGACCATAAATGCATTATCAAGTGTGGACAACAACTATCAGAGGTTTTTGTGAGTAGTAAAGGTCTTTTACAGGGATGCTGTATGTCCTCTACATTATTTAAGATCTATGTTGAATTCTGTCTCAGAGAATGGTCAGCGAAGTGCAGAATTGGGATTACGGATTCAGAATACCATTTGCTCTTTGCGGATGATCAAGTAATCTTGGCAGAAAATAAGGATGACGGAACTTGTATGTTTCGTAAACTGATCTCTGAATATAACCGCTGGGGCTTATAATTTGCGAAAAAAAAAGACCGAGCACTTGTCCTATGATCCTAGATACTTCATTGAAATAACCGATTTAAATGCCGATTACGTTGAGAACATTTGAGGAATTTACATACCTCGGATCCATAATACATCAGGATGGTACATGTCATTATGACATTGAACGGAGAATTGCGGAGAGCAGGAGAGCTATTTCTGTTTTGAATCCTGTTCTTTGGAGTAGCAATGTTTTTCCAAGTGTCTAAGACACCTTTTTTCTGCGATTCCACTGAGCGTCGTTTTATATGTTGCGGAGACATGGACACTAAGTAAAAGGCATCAACAAAGATTATTGGCTACAGAGATGGAATTTTGGAGGCGTTCTGCAGGAAAATCCAGATGTGAAAAAATGCATAATAAAAAAATTCGAGATATTAGGAGTGTTAAAGTAGACATTCTTCAAACTATTGAGGTGCAAGGATTACAATGGTTCAGCCGTGTAAGGAGAATGTCATCAGAGAGACTTCCCAAAATTTTGATGGAGTAGGACGCTCCAGGAAAGAGGGAAAGAGGAAGACCAAGGAGAAAGTATGCTCCAGGAAAGAGGGAAAGAGGAAGACCAAGGAGAAAGTATGCTCCAGGAAAGAGGGAAAGAGGAAGACCAAGGAGAAAGTATGCTCCAGGAAAGAGGGAAAGAGGAAGACCAAGGAGAAAGTATGCTCCAGGAAAGAGGGAAAGAGGAAGACCAAGGAGAAAGTATGCTCCAGGAAAGAGGGAAAGAGGAAGACCAAGGAGAAAGTATGCTCCAGGAAAGAGGGAAAGAGGAAGACCAAAAGAAAGTATGCTCCAGGAAAGAGGGAAAGAGGAAGACCAAGGAGAAAGTATGCTCCAGGAAAGAGGGAAAGAGGAAGACCAAGGAGAAAGTATGCTCCAGGAAAGAGGGAAAGAGGAAGAGCAAGGAGAAAGTATGCTCCAGGAAAGAGCGGAAGGGGAAGACCAAGGAGAAAGTATGCTCTAGGAAAGAGGGAATGAGGAAGACCAAAGAGAAAGTATGCTCCAGAAAAGAGGGAAAGAGGAAGACCAAGGAGAAGGTAGTTGGAGGAGATTAAATTAAGTTTAAACAACAGGAAAGATGACACCGAAATTTCGGGTGTCTTTTGAATCAGTTCTGACGCAAATTTAATTTATCAAAGCTACTCAAAGTCAATAGAACGTTTATGGAAAACAATAGTGTCTGACGGAAGAAAGAAGTTTTTCAATCGGGTTTTTTATCCCTCAGATATTGCTGTAACCGGGATCGTGAGTTACGCCCTCTGGTTGCAGACTTGTGCGTTAAGAAAAACATAAATTTATAAATCTTCTTTTGCAAAGCCCGAAAGTCCCTAATGAATTCATATCAGAAGCATTTCGCACTGGAAACGCTCTCTAACACAGAAATAATTTTTCAAATCGGACTCTTAGAAGCAGAGATATCGACAAAAATAGGTCTTACGCCGCCAGGTGGGAAAACCATGCATTATTTTAAGAAGAAAGGATTCTCAAAAGTTGTTCAATGTGAAGAAAAGAAGAAAATGTTCCGAAATGGTTTCGCGACATGAGTAGTATCGGTCTACAAGCGACTTTTTTCTCAATCGAGATTTTAAAAGCTCATATTTTGCTGCCAATACATCAGAAGCGGAAATTTAAGGAGTACGCCTCCTGGTGGCCAAATCATTTTTTACAAAAAAATTAGAAATATGTGCAAATGACCATCAGTAGCTGTATCCGGTGCATAAGGAATTTTTCAAAGCGGAGTTTTAAAAGCAGAGATATCGGGGGAAATGCAATTTACCTTTACGCCCCCTAGCGGAAAGTCTATGAATTGCTTGAAAATTTTGAAACTATATGAAAAACATGTCACACTGAAAAAAATATCGAAAAAGGAGGAATTTTTCAAATCGGACTCCTAGAAGTAGCGATATTGGCAAACATAAGTTATACATCTGCGCTCCCTGGCGGAGAAACCAGGGAATATTATAAGAAGAAAATATGCGGAAAAGGTTTATCTACGTGAGTGGCATCGGACCACGAAATAATTTTTTCAATCGAGATTTTAGAAGCTCAGAATGTATGTCAAATGCATCAGAAGCAAAAACTGACACTTACGCCCCATGGTGGCCAAAGTATTCTTAACCAAAAATTTAAAATTACATGCAAAAAAAATTCCATCATTAGCTGTATCCGCTAAAAGAAACGTTTTTCAAATCAGAGTTTTAGAATAAGAGATCTCGCAGAAAACGTAACTTATTTTACCCCCCCCCTCCCTAGCGGAAAATCTAGGCGTAATTTGAAAAAGTAACTATATTTGAAGTACTTTCCGACAAAAATGGAATTGCAAGATAAAATAATTTTTTCAATCGAATGTTTAGAAGCAAATGTGGGGAACAAAAAGGAAATTTTTGTATTCGACATCGTGTACATTTATGCCCTCCAGCGGCGAAATTGTACATCGTAAAAAAAACGAAATGAGGGATCATCATTCGCCTATTTCAAGCTTCCCAATGCAAAACGAATTTTCCAAATCGGACTAATAGTTGCAGAGATATCGTGTCTGCAAACAGACGGACGGACAAACCGATGACATAAGCACGATGGGTTTTTTCAAGAGACGTGCTAATAATGGACTGGTTGTAGGAATGGCTTTGGATAGAGATAAGTGGAGGAAGGCTCTGTTTGAACTATATGTTTAAGGAAATCCGCTTAGTAGCAGAAATTCCTGATGATGACGATAATATTTCTGGTTGCTTAATGTACTAATGCGATGAAATATCTCCCATAAATAAAGTTGGCTAAAGGAATATGTCGTCGTGCAGTACTAAATTAGGGAAAAAAATTACAAATAGAAACATAAAAGTTTGCTTTAGGTCTCTTGATTAATGCAGTACAAGCTTTTCACGTACAGAGTCTCTCGTAGTCAGCAGATTGCACGAGTCTGTGTTGAACTAAGTCGGTTGTCATCAGTAGAAGTAGGCGTTTCTTCCACTTCCTGATTCCAAATATTAACAATTTTTGTTGTGATTACTATGACAAAAAAAAGTAATCACCGTTTTGTACCAGGGTGTAATACTAAATACAGTAATGGTTTGTGGTACCAAAAATGAAGCGCTTTGTAAACAGTGAGAAAGATTAATAACCCCAGATAATAAGGCGCTTAAAAAACCTACAACCAGTCCATTATTATTTTAGTGCCTAGTGCTACTAAAGTGGTACCTCTCTGCTGCTATATTGGCCACAAAGTAGTCTGCTGAAAACATGTGCTGATTTACATGTAGGGAATTTAAAAATGTTTTAAGTGTTCTGATATGAGTTGTTTTATGATATACTGTACAGTGGTCTTGTTAAATTTTCTGCCCATAATGAACAATTGCAAAATTCCTTATAATTTCACAGTAATTTTGGTAATAATTTATAAACCTTATTTTTGTTTATATGAATTACTTGAATTAACTAATTTTGTACTGCAATTGATGCTTTTTTTTATGAGTAAGGAATTATGTCAGTTTGAAGCTACAGAGAGATACGTAAATTTTCTGTAAAATAAGGTATGCAAATGGCTTGTCATAATATGTATCGAGATTGTGTTACACTAAGTCGCTTATCCTCAATAGAGGTGGGCGTTTCTTCCACTTCCTGATTCCAAATGTTAACAATTTTTGTTGTAATTACCATGACAAAAAAAAAAAAAAAAGAAAGAGGTTAACGTGAAGATTATGGTGCAAAATTCAGGAACGAAAAATTTCATAAAACTGTGACGTACATCCTTCTTGAAATCAAAGATGATGTAAAATAACAAAAACATTTCATTGATAGAGTCTTTTTTGAAAAAGTTTTACGTAGAATTTACCTGTCTATCCGGCAAGCGGAATTCCTGTCATCGGCGGCGATGATGCTACCGCTAGAGCATCTGCCACGTCTTCCCGTGGTCTCAGCGCAAGAATCACCGCAAAACAGGTTAGGCTTAACAGTCCCACACGTGCAGGGCAACCACCATTTTGACTAACTGTGGTGAGCCCGGAAGGATACTACACGCATACAAAAGTACAGGATGGCTCCGCTTACACAAGCAATGAAAGGGCCTCTTTTTTACTTTATAATATTTCCTATTCTTCAGTGGTTTATTTTAGGAATTTGTAAATCGCAGAAAACATCGATGTTTGTATATTTTCTGTCTTCGGCAGTGGTATGTGAAAGGATGGGCCACCAGGCCCCCGACCCAAACAAAGGCCCCAAAATGATTGCAAAGTTTATTTACTTATTTCTAAGTTCGGAGGTAAAAAATAAACCAGTACATAACCAGAACAGTCAGGACGAGAAATTCCAGTTCTGCCAATAAAAATCTGTAAATTAAGAACACAATATTATGTTCAAAATATGAACATGCCAAGGATGTATTTAGAGAGGGGCCCAAACGAAAGAATTTCGATGGATTGTGCCCTCCTCCCGGAAGTAATTTTTTAAAGGTTTTGGTTGATTATCAAAAATGATCATATGTAGAAGATTTTAGGAAGGGAGTGTCTGACTCCAGGTCTTAAACAACCCTTAGAAATAGGAAGCTAGGACATTTGGGCTGGAGTGCCCGATAGGAAAGTGACACAGAAGCGAAGTAGGAAGGGCAAGTACCCGGGGTCCGACGCACGGTGGATATTTAGTGTATCGAACCTGAGGTCCTTTCCGTGGCAGTCACGAACGTTGTCCAATAGGCCAACCGCGGCCCACAGGTTTTGGTTAAAATGTGACTTTCATTAAAAAAAATGCTTTAAAACAAATGCTTGAAAGTCGCAGAGGTTAGTGCCCCCCCCCCCCCGCCCTCCAGTGGTTACGCCTATGAAAGATTCGGAGGTTCTTCTGCTTTTTTTTTTTTTGAACCGGGCTCGTAGTTTCGCTTTCCCGAGCAGGCGGGAAGGAAGGTGACAGGGGCGCCGCATATTTGCATTTTTGACCGGTGCATAGTACTGTCTGGAAATGTCCTAAAAAGACCCAGAAGAAAATCATGTGGCAGCTGGGTCGATTAATATGAGCACGACGGAATAAAAAATGGCGACCTCAGATATGTTTCTCACCTTGTCAGCCTTCCACTTGTAAGACCGCTTGTTACTATAAAAAGGTCGAAATACTTATGAAACATTTGAAAGTTGTGGGGGAAAATGGAAATGCCGACCTAGGAAATTTTCGATTACGAGCCGATCCCTCTTGTGAATGTGGCGTCATCTAATGGGTGAATGAACAGTTAACCGGCGACACGTTTTATGGAATGTTCGTATCGCATCTGATGGATGTCGCAGTGTGCCGAAAAGGATTTTGCTCACTAACAGATTAAATCCAACTTTTACAAAACGTTTGGCCGTTAATTTTGTAAACATCACAGTGATTTTACTTTTTCTTCCCAATCGTTTAGAGAGGATTCTCCCAATCCTTTCTAACTATTTATTGATTATTTCTCACACAATTCGCGCACACACATACTTAAACAGAACAGAACTCCATAAACGTATACACGTACTGAACGAATAACAAAACTCCATAAATAGTATTTATAGAGTAAAACATCTAATTTATTTCTCCAGAAAGGAAAATTCGTACCACGAACTTCGGTATGCCTTTCGTTACTTCTCGCTGGATGGCCCCTAATTGGAAGAAATATCAAAAAGTTTCCATATTACAGCATTTCACAGTTTTTCAACTGTGCACGTATTCTTTTGGTGAATATTGTTATTCAAAGAATATTTCCGTTTACCTTATTCATTTGCTGATGAGCAATTACAATTGCGTTTTAAAATACGGGTCAAAATCTTGTTGTTTACCTTTCTGCATCCCTTGAGATATTTAATTTTCCACCTGGCAATGGAAAAGACGTGTTCTCTTCCCACGTATGATTATTTCGAGCTCTCCACTTTTCCCCAACTATTCGGAATTTTTTTGTTTTGAAGTCATTTGCTCGGTAACAAACTAAAGATAGAGATTAGTTTCAAGAGAAGCAGTGGGGATTGTGGATGGCAGTGTGGTGGAATCCGAACTCTATTCCCTACTGCCTCCTTAAGTAACACATACCCTTCGAGTTTGGCTGATTACCAATTTATTGTCGCTCTGTTAAGAGAACTTTTCTACCACTTCCTTCCTCTCCAAGCTAGACAGCATCAGCTGAAAGTGCCAGGCACTTGACTGAGTAACTTACGATATCAAACTTATTTCTGAAAATGCTCTGTCGTCTTGAAAAATTTGTTTTACATAGCAATTTCTTCCAAAAAACTGTTGCCTAAGGAAAAATGGATTCTGAACAGTACTTGTGTTACTTTTGCTCTTAACACTAGGGACTATTTTTCGTAGCGGAGGTAGCAATTCCCGCCAGCGACAAGAGGGAAAATTTGTGGCGTCTCCCTCAGGCGAGGCCGTGTTTACACCAAAACACTAATCTCTCGCGCAGTCTTCCTGCATCGATCATCGGTACTTCTGCCCGAACCGAACGACACGGCTCACCCCGGGCACACAAGCGTCGTCGTTGCCGTTGTCTGGGTTTCGGCGTATCGCATATACAGGTAAATTTTACGTAAAACTTTTTCAAAAATGACTCTATCAATGAATTTGTTTAGTAAACCTTCCGAATGTGGCCCAGAAATAGTTTTAGGAAGTGACGATAGAAGGCGAAACGTTATCGCTACATCGTAAAGCGTAGCGTTACGTTTTAAAATTATCAAAGGAAGTGAATAATATGGATGAAAGGTGGCCCTTAAAAGGACATTTATGAATGTACATTGTGGCATATGTGTGAAATATTTATTAGGACGGAAGATTAAGTTTTCCTCATGAATATGAAACTGCCTAGCTACCAGAATAAAAGCAAGAAAAGTTTTATCTGCCAGGGAAGAACTGCCTGATAACAAAGTGATGTAAGTAACTATAACGCATTTCACGTGAAATCCCTAGAACAGGGAGAGGTAAAAGGCTACCGGGTCGCCATCTATCGGAGCGGGCCACTTTCGGAAGGTTAGCCTTGTTTTAGTTATTTTACATCATTTTTGATTACAAAAAGGATGTACGTCACAGTTTTTTTGAATTTTCAGTCCCTGAATTTTGCACCATATTTTTCACGTTAACCAAAAAAAAAAAAAAAAAAAAGAAGTAATCACCGTTTTGTTGTAGGGTATAATACTAAATACAGTAATGGTTAGTCACTGTTTGTGGTACCAAAAATGAAGCGCTTTTTAAACAGTAAGAAATATTAATATCCGGAGCTGATAAGGAGCTTGATAAATTTAGTGCAGCTTGTGAAAAACATTTCATTGACGATCATGTAATCGAACCGTTAAGCCAAACGAGAAGCCATCTCGGAAATCGCCCATCGTTTCGCTAATTGTAAACGCTTCACCAAATCCGCCATCAATACCAAACAAAGCTAGGGCGACAAAAAAAAGTTCCGATTTCAAAAATGCACACAAAAGACGTTTAAAGTTAGCGCAATATATGAAAAGTTATTTTTTAATTAAAACAACGCGTATTATTTAACAACATAAAAAAAATAAAAATTTTAGTGCCAAGTGATACTACAGTGGTACCTCTCTGCTGCTATATTGGCCATAAAGCAGTCTGCTGAAAACATGTGCTGATTTACATGTAGGGAATTTAAAAATGTTTTAAGTGTTCTGATTTGAGTTGTTTCATGATATACTGTATAGTGGTCTTGTTAAATTGTCTGCACATGATGAACAATTGCAAAATTCCTTATAATTTTACAGTAGTTTTGGTAGTAATTTATAAACTTTATTTTTTTATATGAATTACTTGAATTAACTAATTTTGTACTGCATGTGATGCTATTTTTTACGAGTTTTGAATTTTGTACTGCATTTAATGCTATTGTTTACGAGTAAGGATTTATGTCAGTTTGAAGCTACAGAGAGTTATGTAGACTTTCTGTACAAAAAGGTGTGCAAATGGTTTGTTGTAATTTGTATCAGGATGCACAATTGTCTGGTTTTATTTGGATAAGGTGGTAAGGGTATATGAGTCTTACTGGGAAAGTTTTGTAAACTGTAGGAATAAAAATGTTGCGACAAGTGGTCGCCCTTTTCTGGATCTGCACTTGAGGTGTGAAATTAGAATAGTAAATGATGTGTGTAATATTAAAATATTTTACAGGTCTAGTTTGAACATTTCTTAACTATATCCTATTGTTTTAAATATAGTATTTTTATTTATGATAAGTGTACGATAAAAGTAATATAGTCTTCCTGCAGGAGTTAATATTACTTTGATAAACGACATAAAGTTACGTCGTAAAGCCATCTCCTATGCCATTCAACAGGGTGAGAAGGATGGAAATAATCAGCAGAGCCATCTTGCGGAATGGGTTAGATTTCTGACCGTCTTTTGCAAGGAGCTTTCCACACTGTCCCTTATAGTCAATATAACGTGGTGATTGAAAATCGGTATGCTTCTGTTGATTACGAAAGCAATGGGGAACATTCTTGCCAGGAAAGCGTGAATGGTTCTCTCTTTTTTTTTAATCCAATTTAAATGAAGTGCGAACTACGCTGTCAATAGGAGAAGTAAAACTTTCTTTTCCTGATGCCATGTAAACTTCCGTTGGAGAGAACGCGTCACATACTTTAACGCTTTTCTAGAAGAAAGAAAGGCATTTGCATACTTTCTATTTCGTATTAGGGAATCATATGCGTAGGACCGAAGCAGTTGTCATTATGTATTTTGAAAAAGTGCGACAGAAATGAAGAACTATTTTCTGTCAGGTAGCACCACAAATTAGAACATTTAATTGCCAAGAAGGTTCCCCGTTCCTAGCGTACTCTTCCGCCAGCAAAATGGCCGCGGAACGAATCCAACGATTCAGCGGAACCAAACTTCACGTCGTCGCCGCGGCCTTTTGTTAGGCCTGCAGCAGCTGTGTTCACGTCGTCGTACTTGGAGGTAAGATCTGCGTTAAAAATCTTTAAATGCATTTTACAGATGGAATTTTTCCCACCGATTGCCATGGAATTACATACTGTAATCTTTGCGTCTCACTTTTTCGAAATCGTTCAACGTTTTCGGCGTAATAATTTAGGACGCTAAACTGTACATTTACCGTTAATTGATCTTATAGTCACGTAATCAATTAATTTATTCTGCCAGATAGACACCTTCCTATTATTTAGGAAACAAAACCTTTGCGTCTTAATAAATGCCTCGCGATAAGGACAAAATAAACATTCCTAAAGATCCTTTTAATTTTCCAGACAAAATAGTAACGAAACGAGATTCTTAGGCTCAACTTCTTTGACAGCGGCCTGAAAGATGGCTGACATAAATCGCTGGGAGCGAGCCAAAGTTGGAAGTACAGCCATTGTTTCAGTTACTTCTAGTGGTGTGATACGGAAACAAGCAAGAGCTGCTTATTCCCACACTTGCGGAAAAACTATAGTGTAGAGAGAGGTGATACACTCGACTTTTTAAAAATAATAGTATACAAATATAACATTCGAATTAAGAATCAGCATGATCAGTATATTCCGTTTGGGTAACCCAGATATGTATATTTAACCAGATGCAACAAAAAGGAACTATTAGGAGAATGATTTCTTATATAAAGCATTACCTTTGCATTGAATTTAAGTAATACCGTTCAAGACAAGACTGAATTTTCTCCCAAATGGGCTGTTTCAAATATTTTAAGTGTGCAACTTAATTCTCGGCCACAGGCACGACACGTTGACAACAAATTATAGCAAATCGAATACGTACCTAATCAGGGAAATAATTCCCGTCGTGTTGGATACATTTGAGCCATCAGTCAAGGAGCTGCCGAATGCCACTGCGGAAAAACGAGGGCTGTTTCGAGTTGATATAGTAATCAATACTTGTGTGGACCTCCTCGACAGAAGTGAAGTGCGCATCACTCAGGTGATGTTGCAGGGAGCGAAAGAAGTGATACACCGACGGGGCGAAGTCTGGAGAATACGCCAGGTGGGACAAAATCTCCCATCCCAGGTCGGTGATCTTGTTTAAAGTCGTCTTCGCTGTGTGAGGACGCGCGTTAGCATGAAGCAACAGGACCGACCTTCAGGCCTTGCCGGTGTATGGCATTTTCGCCTCCGTTGCGTCACTCACACGAATGAGTTCCTGGCAATAACACTCAGCATTGACCGTTTTACCAGGTTTGAGCAACTCAGAGGGTACAACACCGCGCTGATCCCACCATATGCACAGCAACAACTTCCTGGCATGGATATTCGGTTTAGCGGTACTGGTGGTATGCTGACCTGGATATACCGACGATTTGCGCTACTTAGAATTATCGTAGAGGATGCACTTCTCATCACAGGTTGAAATCTTGTGGACGAAATCCTTCTTCTTGAAACAGGAGAGCAAGCACGCAGCAACATCGTAACGTCTAGACTTGTTCGCAGCTGTGAGTTGGTGGGGCACCCAGCGGTCCTCCTTGTGAATGCGTCCAAGCTTGTGTAGGTGCTTTGCAATGGCTTGCCGTGTTACCCCGTGTTCCTGGGCGAGCTCTGACTGTGTGCGACAGAGATCCGCGTCCAACAGTAGTTCCAGTTCCTCTTCGTCAACTTTCTGTGGCTGTCCCGGACGTTCTGCGTCATGGAGATCGACATTTCCCTGCTTAAACCCCTGGAACCACTCTTTACACGTACTGAAGTGCACTGCAGCCTCACCCAAAGCAGCACAGATCACTTGCTGGGCTTCCGCGGCACTTTGTTTCAGCTGAAACGCGAACAGGAGGCAGTGCCTCAAATGTTGATTTGCTTTCACCGTCTTTGTCCCCTCTGCCACCACAGCCGTGAGCGGTTACGGTTACCTGGAAAGTTGTTGGATGACTCTGCAATCAGCCATTATCACACACAACGATTTTCATTTGTCGACGTTCTATGATCGCTTGCGGTTAGGGGCCGAGAATTAAGTTGCACATCTAATAATTGAACCACTTACGTATGATTACACTATCACTCTACATACAGGTAGATGTACATTAGTGATTTAGTCACATAAAACACTCTGATGTATAATGAAATTCTTTGGTTTCCACCAGTAGTGACTGCTTATACGGAGTGACTCCTTGTACCATAAAGTTGGTGATAATGTCAAGAATGCGGTCCCCAATCATTGGTTCAGAATTTTGGTAGTTCTATTAAACGACATAGATTTTAACATGCGAGCAATGTTTACATACAGGTGCTCAGGGATTTGAGCACATCACAAAAATTATGTGATGTGTACTGAATCCAGATTTAAATAGTTGTTTTCACATTGAAGGGGGAAAAAAGTTCAAAGAATCAAGAGTTTTTATTCCTTTCAACTTTTTCTTCGCTATTTTTATGCGAAAGACTTTTTCCACTGATTTTACGCAGGTTTGAAGGAACAGTAATAGCATTTATTTTATTACATATTAACTAGACATATCATTAGTATGGGCTTAAATAATGAACTCAGACTTTAGCTCTACATGTTCAGATGGACGAGGGTCAGTTGCACCCCTCACAGAACCTGTCAATCAGATTCAAGGGTGAATTACACCGGACTCCCCTCCAGTCGTATGGGGTAGTTGCACCGGACTACCGGACTGGAAAAGAAGAAATAAGACTATAATGTGAAAGACAGATCATGAAACCCGACAAGAAAACATAATCTTGCTTTAAGACAAAGACAAGGGAAACTCATTCCGCAAATTTTTTAAACACGCCAGAAGCTATTAGCCCCTGCCAGTCCTAAGCCTGGAAAAAGTGTGAAGAGAAAATTATACGGATGAAAAAAAAACACATTATTAACCTTGCTTCATTATTATGGTTCTTAGATTCAGAGTCTTCAAAACCTTACTTCATCCCCCTCCCCCCGTTCTTTCGCGGTGCGAGTTGCACCTGTGCAACTCGCCCTCCGATAGAGAGTGATTATGCTGTGCAACTCAACCAGTTCCCTATCATTCCGGTGCAACACACTCACTCCCGTTCAGATCATATGTAGAGGATTTTAGGCAGGGAGCGTCTGACCCTAGGTCTTAAACAACCCTTAGAAATAGGAAGCTAGGAGATTTGGGCAAGGCTGCCCGATAGAAAAGTGGCACGGAAGCGACGTAGAAAGGGGGGAAAAGACGCCCTTAATTATTACCGAGGGCCAGTACACTAAGCCTGACGGCTTAACATGCCAATCCGACGCACGACGGATAATTAGTAGTCCGAGCGTTCGTACCTGCGTAACAGTCACGAAGCTGACCACTAGGCCATCCGCGGCAGCTGTGGATGTAGCTACGACTAAATACATATGAATGAACATGTATTAAACTCGTAGTAATTCGTATTGTGCTTATTGTACTTCAAATCTTTTTTTATCACAAGTATATATCCCTTCCGGTATCTATAACACATGGTACGAATTTTAATGTCGAAGCGCCGCGATATTCTTACATCTTGGATTTATTAATATCTGTCATTGTTGTTCCATCATCACACGTATTTCAAACGAACACTCCAATTCGTTAACCTCACTTCAGCGCGGCCCAATGAGATCAGGAGTTAGATGGACCCCAGGCTTGCCCCGAACGCTCGGTGTATCATGGAAACGTCTATGCTTCTTTAATTGATAAGTTGGAACCTCGATGTTTTGCTAATAAACTGTAGAATTCGCACTTTTCCATCTGCAGCAACGAACGGTCAAACGATTTGTAAAATCTCTGTACAATGTACTACCAGTGATACTCACCAATGCAAATTCTAGTACCGTAATATTTGTTGCAACCATGGAGATAGGAATAAGAGAAGAAAGCACTCTCCGTTGTCTCAATGCAATCCAATTGAAACCAGCTAAACGTGACGCCTGTGACGTCACGGTAGCCATCTTAAGCCTGACATGAGCAGACTATGCAATGCTGTTAGTGCTGTGCGAGGCATGAAGTTGGAAATTTGCTTTTAATATTAATAAATTTGCCCTTCTTTATTATAATAATCGTAGACATACTGTTCTCAAGGATATTATTAGTTGATTTAGCAATGTTTAGGGCGTTACGGCTACTTTTAGGTATTTAGAATTTAGGAGACATTTTGGCTGACTTCTGGGGATGAGCGTAAGTACAAAGGTTTTCCTCATTCTGTAGGTAAGACCGCCGTGTAATTTCATAGTTTTTAAAGTTTTGTGTATCTTAATTTAAGTTAAGTGACGGATTTTAACCTAATTTTAGTGACGTTTTACAGAGATCTGCCCTGTTAAAATGAAGAGAATTTGATAGTGTACGCAAATTAATGTTAAACTGTAATACCCCAATATTACTTTATCATCGGTAAATTATAATTTTGCCTTTTCACATGTGAAAACGCAAATGCCTTGAAAGATTACTTTTCCGAGGAAATTGCTTGAAACGTACATCGCATTGGTAAGACTTTTTACCTGAATGAAAAAGCATGTGCCTTAAAAGATGACTTTTCTGAGAAAATTGCTAAGAGTACACATCACATTGATAAGGCTTTTCAAATGTATGAAGGAGGATGTGTTGTGAATTGTTTGGAGCATACATCACATTTCTGAGGCTTTATCTTTGTGTGAAT
Source organism: Macrothele yani (assembly GCA_039090855.1). Classification (NCBI taxonomy): domain Eukaryota; kingdom Metazoa; phylum Arthropoda; class Arachnida; order Araneae; family Macrothelidae; genus Macrothele; species Macrothele yani. The sequence continues at coordinate 67,287,786 of CM077031.1, read as the reverse complement.
GAGTAAATGTTTCGTGCACCTACTGTGGTTCAGAGGAATATCTAGAACTTTTATTCGTTGATTGTAACTTTTCAAAACATATATGGAATTGGTTACATCAATATTTAAATTATAAAGATAAATTTTTGACTCGCCAAATCTCATATCATCTTCCTCTTTCCTGTTCTGAATCCAAAAAAATAATAACACAGCATGTAATTGCAAAATATAACATTTGGAAAACAGAAACGCTTTATCTTTTGAACAAAAATCTTAAAATAAAGAGCAGATAAAAATTGTCATAAAATGTGATCTTAGAAGACATTTGGAATTTGAAACCAGAAATAACGGTGCTCAAAAGACCTTTAATAAATGGAAGTCTTTGACTCCAGTTATTTATTAGAAAGGATCGAAAGTTATTAATAAAATTATAGAGTAACTTAGTTTAATTTTTTTGAATTTGTAGCTGAGATGTTAAACGGTGTAAAACTTAACGATATGCCATTCTCTAAATGACATATTATTTTGGGTCTCGTATAGTTTCAGCAGCTTGTTAAAGCAATTTAACTAAGATATTTAATTCAATTTTGACTGTATTATTAACTTTTCAACATTTTACTGCCTAATAATAAAATATACATACTAAATCATTCCACATACGGGAACATTATAGGTAAAGAATAAAAATAACTGTCACTAATAATAGTAATGTAAAGGATCCATTTTTTTATCTTATCTTTCATATTTCCTGTCCTATTGTTTTTCATCACTTTCCTGTCCTTTTTTGTTTGAAACAATTATTTTGTTTATTCTACTTTATGTCATTTTTTTCCTGAAATGCCTTTGACAGGAACCTCATACGTTTTGTAGAGTGGTCTTCAAGGAGATTCCTAGATAAATTGCATACAGGGTGTCACAATGTCTTGTTACCCCCCCTCCTGTAATAAGAAATGTAAGTGAACTATGTATCTGTTGTATGACGTATATCTTGAGCTACGGTCTGTATTGTGTTTATTTACAGATTAGGTACCGGAACCATGTGTGATACCAGCGAATACACCCTGGAACAGCGGATTGTTGTCAGTGTCTGGAGGTACACGAACGTCCACACACAGCGAAGACAATGCGTGACGTGCGTGCCGATTCCAAACAACGATTCGACAAAGAGGCCCCTCCAAAACAGACTATTCTGCGGTGGGAACATAAACTCTTCGAAGCAGGCAACATCAAGGATACCCCAGGAACGGGAAAACCATCAACCAGAGTAAAACAATGTCAAGCTGTCGAGAAATCAGTTATCAGGTCACCGACGATGTCGCTCCGCAAACGATCAGCGGAGCTTGGAATACCACGATCGACACTGTATAAGCACATGAAGAATGACCTGAATTTGCACGCATATCGTGCGGCTCATCGTCTCGGCTGTAAAACTCTGGCCGTTTGCTGTCGGAACCACGTGACCTGTGCCGTGCAACATCACTGCGAACGCCGCAGCGAGCTGATTGACAGCCTTAACATTTGCTGCCGTGTACTCTTTCCTAGACTTTTTAAACTTATTCTGGTACTGGTGCTGTAAGTTAGCACGAATATGGTAAACATTCTCATCATTACCCGTCATAGGCTCCGTAGAAGCCCAGTACTTGCCACTTATTGCCACAGCACCAGGGTGCTGGCGAACCTGCGCACCACCAATTGTCCGGACTCCATCGAGTGGAACCCAGATTGTACCGGCAGTCTTCGGGATCGCTTTCGAGTCAGCGGCGACGTGACTGCCGCTCGTGGTCGTAGCGCGTCCAAGCGCTAGTGCACCTCCGGGACCCACGACGTGCTGCGATGGCCCACCGGTGGGTGAAATGTGGTATGCGGCTTCCTCTTTTGAAAGCCGCACTCTCTGACCATCCACAGCAGCGGAGGAAACCCTCTGTTCCCTTGTCTTGACCAGCAGGGCATGTGCAGTCATATCCATCCCTTCCCATTGACCAGGATCGTTGGGAAGGTCCGGAAATAAATCATGCACTGGGTCAGTGGGAACCAAAGTCTTGTTCATCGCATCGAAACACTGGACATTTTTTTATCACCAAAACACTGGATTTTTTACAGTTCGTGACAGCACCAAAACACTCAATAACACTGTTATCAAAATCATTATCAACAGCATTACTGCAATTATCAATTAAATAAGTATAAACACCAATATCACTGTCATCATTGCATTCTATATCATCTTTAGATATTTCACTAATAGCTATTTTCTTCTCTATAATCTCACTAATATCAGAAATCTCAGAATCATACTTACTGTCCTCAAAGCACCGGATGTAACCCCTTCTTCGCTGGACATCTCACTACCTCCAGACTCGGTTCGATCACTACTGGGAGCCTGAAGGCCGTTAGTGATTGTTTCACTAGGAATATCAACTTCCATATTTTTATCCTCTGCATCATTGTTACAATTCCCGCCATCTCACTACCCTCCACAATATTCACTTCGGGCCTAGACAGCAGAACAAGAATCTCTTCAGGAGTCAAATTTCTTCACTTTTTAGTTACCTTCGTAAACCATCCTTATACGAACTTGAAGAAGAGAAACCACGTTTCCCATCTTCACCGATAAGAACGGTTTCTCTTTCATTTGCTGTAAACGAAACACTATCTTTAGTATTCTTACTTCTACTGTTGCCTTTCTTAGGCACAACACTAACCTGTTGTTTCTCTGGAGCCTCTTGGGCTTGCACCGAGCTGAAAATTTGGTGGACCTCTTCTGTTTTGCTCGAGACCTCAGCCACGACTACAGTTCCTGAGCCCTCCTCCTCCTCAGCGTGGCCAGCCTCCATTTCGTCATCACGCTTGGACTGTTCTCCCCCTCCAAGCATCTGCGCAAAGGACCTCTGACTGCAGGCCTTCCTCTGGTGGTGCGGAGATTGGCAATTTCCACACACCTCCTTGCAATCTTCATATGAGTTCCCTAAAATATGGCACTTACTACAAGTGTACTTTTCACAGTCCACAGTAATGTGTCAGAGTGGCTGCAGCGAATACACACCCGAATCTGGCCCCTGTAAATGCTCATGCAACGCTGACCGTTCACTTGCATAAAGTTAGGAATAGGCGCCTTCATGTCAATAGTAATTACACGGGTACCTGACAAGGCCCCTTTCATGTGGGGAGCGTTGCATGAGCATTAATATAAAGGCAGTAGCAACCTCGGCATTGGTGAAGCGGCAATGAAGATATTTACAAAACACTAACTTCACATTAGTTTGGGCGTTAGTGCACTTTTTCAAGGTATTGTTGCACTCAACCTCACAATAAAGGAGCTTGTAATAATGCTCCCTCTTATTAAGCACCACTTCGAGTTTGTTTTCATTTGCCTCTTGGATCAGGGTAAAAACTGGATTCGAAAGGAGACCCTAAATGTTTATACAGCGCTAAATAAACATTTGTAGCAGAAATACCCTTATGGGTGACAACAATAGTATTAGTCCTATCGGGCTTAGTCTTGGCAGCCATCGTGGTAGAGGACAAAAGCCCGATCCCTCCCGAAGCTCACAAAAGAGAAAAAGTTTAAAAAACACAAACCCTCGCCAAAGAAAAATATGCAAAAATTACTTACATTAATACAGACATTTGATGTGGACTAGGAACATCAAAGAGAAGTCATCGCTCTTTCCACGTTTATAAGTGAGTCACGAAAAATTCTCATTGGCTGCCAACCGGAACGGTGGCAGGCAATGAGAATTTTTAACGTGACTCACTTATAAACGTGGAAAGAGCGATGACTTCTGTTTGAAGTACTTACATATTCTCCTCAGCCTGGTAATCCAAAATAATAATCCAAACGTAAAAGCACAAGTATACGCACAACACTTTGCACGTGGTCGCTAAACAAAGGCGGTATAGAGTTTCTCAAAAAATACCGACTCAGGGACTTCCGGACTGGTGGCGAAGCTTAGTTCTCCAAATTTGAAGAGGAAATATTTATACTAATAATAATATTATTAATAATAATCCACCAAGGAATTCTTAAGATAGCGTCCGATGTCAAACAAACGCCATCCTGGAATCGATTAAGGATCCGAAAATGACTTGCAGAAAACGAGCAGCAGTGATTTGCCGAGGTCCCGTACGGCCGGCACGAGCGCCCTGCTGGACCTCCAAGCACCGTACTCTGCGCCGGCTAACGCACCCGGTTGCGTGGCCATTCAGGGAACCCTACTCCCAAACGGGTGTTCGGGGTTCAACCTGCAAGACGAACGACTAATATTGAATGAATATGGCAAACAATTTCCAACGTCGACGGCTAATCTACATTTCACGGTGATGCATGGACGGCACGATAATCTTTAGTAAAAGGCGAAAGATTATGTATCGTTGTTTGAACGAAGCCCAGAATTTCGTTTTCCAGCTCCTTGCATTTGGATGAATGACTGCGTAATTGCTGGGTACAATCTGTTTTGTCAAATCAGGAATAATTTTCTATTTAACCTTTAGGAATTACTCACTATTCGGAAGTAGTCCCCAACTGTTGGCTGTATTCCTCCGCGACATTTGTCGACTCGGTTATTTACCTTTCAGAACATGTCCTCTCGCGTGTCAAAGATTGGTAAGCACTTCTGCACTGTGTAGCTGCTCCTTGCAGTCTGTTTTGTAAATATCAGTACTAGCTAACCTTTAGAAATTATTCACTTTTGGGAAGTACTTTTCGACATCGAGTGTGGCATGCCCATTCAAGGTGGTGGTTAGCATGCCTTACCAAACCACGCACCTCTTAACCTCAATGGGAACAAGCGAACAACTACACACTGCGCCCCAAGAGGTGATGACGCCCGCATTGTCACGCCCAGAAGGGTAACACCGCGTGTTGATTTTGACACACACTAAACAAGAGAGATAGATCTATGACTTCCTGCACCCGAGTCCCCGCAAGCGGTTATCGGGGCCCGCAATCGAAAAAATGAGAAAAAAAAACATTAGGGAAATTGGATAGGCGAATATTACAGCAGGCAAGACACAGAACGGCGTAAGTCCGATTTAAAAATGAATCGATTCAGAACAAAAAAACCAACCCCAGAATTTCAGCTAAGAACAAAAGGAATGACCTCCAAAGTTTGTAGCAGTGAAACCCCTAATAGCTCAAATACAGAAATCCAAAAGCTCACCTTGCAAAAAATAAATTTAGATAGTCTTTTTAGAAAATAAACCCAAAGAATCCTAATTGATCTACTATACAAGGAATAATTAAATGGTCTATTTAGGATTACAGGACATTTTTAATCCTATAATTCCATTATGGCAGCTTAAGAAATCAGAGGCTATGGTTTGGAGATTTACTCGCCTGACCGTGAACGCAGAGCATTAAAACTAATCCTCTAAACCGGAAATTTAGAGTCTCTTAAGCTTACTAATCCTATATGTGAAATATTTACTTGGGTGGATTAAACCATGTCCAACAAGTAATTCTATGAATTCTACATGAAAGCACAACAATCAGATAAAACCGGATATAGAAATGTGTTCTGAAGGAACACGAACACACACAAAAAACTTAAGTCAACCCATTTCACAATTCTTGAATCGGAAAACAGAATTCCGTCCACTTAGGAACTCTGAAGACCACGTCCAGGCAGCGGGGAGCCCCAGGTGAAGATGCAACCCGCCCAAAATTTTACATCCTAATTCCAATGGAAGACATAGTTGTCTCGGGATGCCGTAACATTTTTAGGCAACTCAGCCATTTGCTTCGGAAGTCCCCAACCGTAAGACACCTACAGTCGGCAAATACCCTAACCCTAATTTCGCACTTGACTTTCCCACTAGTGGTAACCCCACTCTGTTGCCCCCTAACAATAGTGTTCCCGTTTATTACATTATTTCTGAATTTCCAAATCATAAATTTAGTCACGCTAAGCAAAATATTATAAACCCTCTTAACCCATTGCTCAATAGGTGAACGCATAATGACCTGCTCGCAATCGAACCCCAATTTTCCCACCCACTCGACAACTTCCCGCGAAACCCTTCTCGCAAAGATACAATTAACAAAGAGGTGAATACTGTCCTCAAGGTGAACTTGACAAATTGGACATTTCCCATCCCTAACAATTCCCCATCTAGCCGTTTTCTGTCTTAAGGGCAAAGCATCATGGCCAAGACGCCAAAGAAAATCCTTTTCATTCCGAGTACATTTAATTGCAAAGATATTGCCCCACCCTTTTTTTATACTGAACATCGTGCTAGTATTAAATTCAAGAGGTTAAGTATGCGGAATTTTTAACATTAGTTCGTACAACTGCTGCCATTTGAGCGAATTGCCACTATTATTTTTCCCAATTGCAACTAAGATCCCGTCCTTCACCCTATACCTTAAATCTGGAACTTCGGCTTGCGGTCTCCTATACGAATATTTCACATTATAATCTTTAATCCTGGACCCCGCAAAATAAGCGATGATATCCCCACACGGATGATTTGTTATTAAATGTTCCCTAGTTTTAAAAAAATTACCTGCCATTAGCCACTTCTCAATAGCCTTAATTGCAAAACCCCTTTACCCCCTGGGACGGACAAGTCTGATGCGACTAACTTCCCCTCCTGCATGTCCGCTCCAAATAAACTTGTATATAATCTTATTAAATTAAGCTACCCAAGTCTTCTTTGGTATCTCAAGTAACCCCGCAAAAGAAATTTTACTAATGAAAATAGAATTCGCAATGCGTCCCCTGCTTACCCTTGATAACCTAAGAGTCTTCCAAAACTCCTGTTCCCCCTCAAATTTTTTCAAAACTTCTTTCCATGTAATCTCGTGAATCCTTCGATAATCAAAATATACCCCTAACACTTTAACAGGGCCCCGCGTGAGAGCAAAGTTCCCAAAAACCTTCGAGTCTCAATTATCCCCATATCGTGACTTGGGACTTTTTCCTGTTAACCTTTGCCCCAGTACATCTACAATATTCCCGCACTATCTCCATGATGCGGTGCACACTGCCTTCATCAGGTAAAAAGAGTGTCACGTCATCCGCGTATGCTTGGTATTTCACCTGAATATTCCTCGCCCCCGGAACCCTAAATCCCTCAATCTGATCGTGACCCTTAATTTTCCGCAAAACCGTTTCCAATATCAGGATGAATAATAATGGGGACAAGAGACACCCCTGGCGAATCCCCACCCCTTTTTTTAATCTCAAACTGTCTAGAGACAGAGCCTGCAATATTGATACTCCCCTGCATGTTCCCACATAAGGTCCTAATTGCACTTAGCATAAACTCTCCCATCCCATACCTTTCCATAACCGTATGAATAACCTCATGGGAAATCCTATCGAAAGCCTTATTCTGATCCTGGGCGATCATAGCCAACTTACTCCCCTTTTTATCTGTATACCTAATAATATTCGTAATAATGAATAAGTTCTGGTTAATATTCCGCCCCTTAACACTACAAGTTCGCTCTTCCCCAATTAGCTCCTTGGCCCCTTTCGCTACCCTCTCATTTATGATGGAAGCTAAAATCTTATAGTCCAGAGTGGACATGGTTATGGGGCGCCACCCCGAAATTTCTCTACAGATGCTTCCTGGTTTTTTATTCAGCAATGCAATTCTGCAGAGTCTTATCGACTCCGTAAGATTACCTTCCTCAATAGCTTCATTAAAAACAACGCACAGCACTGGGGCCAGAATACTACAGAATTCTTTGTAGAACTCTGCAGTAAGGCCATCCACCCCTGGGGCTTTCCCATTCTTCATTCTATTAATTGCCCGGTACAACTCGCTAACTGTAAAAGGCTCATTAATGCTCTCTGCAATATTTCCCCTAATTTTTGGTACTTCCCCGATCCAATTTTCGATATCCGCCTCCCTAATATCATCCCGACAATAAAAATTTTCAAAATGCCCCGCTACTCTCTCAAGAATTTCGTCCCTGTCCCTACAAACGCAATTATTACCCATAAGTTCCCAAGGTGTGTCCCTTTGCCTATTTGACTTCATTTTCTAAATACTTGATAAACGTCCGCTTCTTCGGCTAACCCCGCATGAAAGATGTCAAATCTGTCCTCCCTCACAACTTTCCTGTAGAACTCGTTTAAGAGGTTCTTTATTTCTTTCTTGGGCCCCGAGTTATCAATATCATTATTTTCCTCTCCTTTACTTAGTGCCCACCATACGTTATTAAAAACATTATGATAGGCTAAATCTCTAAACCTCTTCTCTTTACTACTCTCTTTTCCAATGACGGCTAACTTACATTTAGTGCCCTCCCACCTATTTTCCCATTGCCGCGGGTCCTGATTTCCACATTCATGAATAGTTTCTTTAATTTTTTTCTTTACGTGTTCATTTTTGAGCAAGTTATTATCAAGGCGCCACTGCCTTTCCCTTTTTTGAATCTTACCCTGAAATCTAACCCCCCCCCCCACTTTAGGATCCTATGGTCAGTGACAAAGTATGAAGTACCATTTGGATCTTCATTAATGATGCCTGAGATGTCAGACAAATCCCCCGTGAACACATAATCTATCCTAGAGGCACAGGTACCTCTATACCATGTGTAGCCTGGGTCCACCGGGATACCTTTCCATCCAAATATCAATTAATCCCAAATTTTTCATGGTGTCTTTAAAATCTTTAGAGCATAGTGACCCATGATCAGTATGAGTAGTCCTATCTGAATGCGTGTCCATTACCGTATTAAAATCTCCCCCAATACAACATTATCTGCACCCCATCAACAAAATGCGTTAACTTCGTGAAGAACAGTTTTCTTACATTTGCTGCATTCTGCGCATAAGCGCAAACAACGCGAAGCCACTTACCCGGAAATTTAACCTTTACAGCAATAATCCTGCCTTCTTTGTCGCATTCCAGCCTCCCCACCTATTTTTCATATTTCCTATTAAAAACTATAGCCACCCCTGTGTATCCCTGCGATCCCAAAGAAAATCTAATCCCCAATCCCGTGGCTTTTTTAAATGCATAAACATCTTTAAATTCCTTAAAGTGAGTTTCCTGAATAAACATGAAATCAATGCGGTTATTGTTAATGTAACTTTAACCCAATCTTGCTTAGGTTTCCTAACTAATCATAGGATATTGCACGAGGCAAACTGAAATATTGTCTTTATTAAGCTGCTTTCCCTAATCTGGCTAATCCCCTTAATCTGCGGGCCGCACCCAAATCCCTCGGACTCTCCCCTGCTTTACTCGTAAGATCCTTTCCCTGTCACTCCTGGTCATAGGTACCAAAAAACAGTACCGATGAAAAATATGTATTTTTCCTGTGTCTTTTTCCATGATTTGAAGTCTGTTGGAACACAAAAAAAGAGCTTTTCTGTGCAATTTTGAGAAACAAATTAACTAGTGCTTAAGCACTGCTCCTCGGTCTGCAGGGGTTAGATGTTCAAGCCCCCTCATAGCTTCTGTGGCAAAAGTTTTTAGGTCACTCAGTGCTTTTACTTGTAGTTCGTTTTTCGGTGGTTTCCCACTTGCTTCCTTCTGTTTATTTCTCAAAAATGCCCTCCTTACTTCTCTTCGGGGCTCACGGTCACTATCACTTGAGTCGGTCTTATTTCCAAATGCAAAAAATTTTGACCCCTCTCTTGGTCTACCAGTATTAGTAGAAATACCCTTAAATTTTCCTTCTGTGTCTTTTTCGTCCATTGTTTCTCCCCAGTCTGTCTCGTTTCGTCTATTATTTCTACTTCATGATCTTCACTTGATATCATCTCTTTTTCCTCTTTCTAATTTTCTATCTCTATTTCCATTTCTGGAATACCTTCTGTGCTAATGGCCAGAGACTCCATTGCTGGAAGCAACTCACTTGTTGCTTTTTTGCAATTAACCTCATTGTCACTTGCGCTATCAACATCTGACAAGGCTCTTTTCCCCTTGTTTTCTGTTGCCTTCCCTTGACCTTTCTCTCTTTGCTCCTCCATTATATTCTGGGGTGTTTCTTTCGGCACTATTTTCTTCTGGGGCAGTTCATCCTGTACTATTTCCTTTTGGGGCTCTTCCGTTCTTTGTTCCCCTCCTTGTGTCGCATGGGTTTGTTCCATTTCTTCTTCTTCTAACACTTCGTTACTATTTCTAGTTACCTGGGAATATGACCTGCTTGAACAGTTTACCCTACAGTGCTCTTTTGATCCACATAACCCACATGGCTCATTGCATGTCTCTATGAGATGGCTGTCACTGAAACAATTCTGGCACGTGAAGTCATTACACTGGTAACCCATGTGACCTGCTCTGTTGCATCTCCTGCAAACTTTCTTTTGTCCGCTGTAAACATTAATGCAGCGGACTCCTTGAATAGTAAAAAAATTGGGTACTATATTTTGCATATCAAGAACAAAAATTCTTGTTCCAGATAGTGCCCCCTTCATATGAGCTTCCCTATCCTTTCTAGCTTCATATTTCACATTTATTACTTTCCCATACTCCTGTAATTCATCTCTTACTTCTTCATTTGAAATTCCAAAATGTAAGAATTTGACATAAATAAATATTATGTCTCCTCCTGCTTTCTCAATTTTTATGTTTTTTCCTTTGACCCTAAATTGGGCCCCAACTAACTCGTTGAATATCTCTTTGTTCTTAAGCACTATATCTATTTTCCGGTTATTTACGTTCTGAATAACCTTAGAGATTCCCTCATTAGGTGAACCCACATGTTCCCAAATAACCTTGGTAACCTGTGCATCAGTTAAACCCTCATGGGTAATAATTACTGCATCCTCTCTCACCCGCTGCCACGACATCGTCATGCCTGTTCAATACGGAATGCAACGGGATTCCATTCTAAGCAAGCATTTCGGAGCCCTTCCAAAACCAAAATGGGAAAAAACACTTACCCCAAAGGTTGAACCATACGGGTAATCCACGAACTGTAGAAATTATTGAAGAGAACCATTGGATGCCGTCACACGCAGATCAAAGGACCGCCACTCCAGTACGAAATGCTTCAGTAATCCCGGTAATTCTCTTGTCTCACTTCTCTCCTAACCCCTCTTTGCGGTTAGACGAGGAGTGAGACAAGACTGCCCGCTCTCCCCGTTGTTGTTTGTCTTCGTCATTGAGACCATTTAAAAAAACAATTCAGACTCATCCTAGCATTCAATGAGCCCCTTCCCTTGCTTCGCGGGGTCCCTAAGTATCGTACTTATGATGATGACATCACTTTGTTCGTTGACCCGGAAGTGAGTCTGAAGCAGGTCCGGGAAGTCTTCGCGAGATACGGTGGTAACACTGAGTCCATGCTTAGTGAGGATAAGTCGAACTTGCTTCTTAGGGGCAGGTGAGATTGCACAGTTGTCAAAGGGCTTTCTGTAACGAATTGGACCCGACAAGATACTCGGTATTATTTTTGATAGAGATGGTGTCCATTTAAAGACTTGGAGTGACATCCTCTCCACTATTAAAGAGAAGGAAAGGTGTAAAACTGTTGACGTTTCGATGATTAACCATGCTAAGTTAGCTAACGCGCTCGTGGTCTCGAAATATGCCTTTGTAGGAGAACTTAGTTCTTCCCCTCGGAGTCTCATGAGGCTTCTGGAGGGGGAATATTTTGCCTTCATTTGGGCCGGTAAGCAAATTGAGGCTGTTACCAGAGCGATCCTGTGCTGCACGAAGGAGGAGGGTGGTTTGGATGTTAAACACCTCTCCTCCTGGTTCAGTGCACTGCAGTTTAGGAGTGTGAAGGAAGCTCTGAACTCCTTGCACCCTTATAGGAACTTTGTTGCGTATTTGACGGGATTGTCCGCGAAGAAGTTGTTACCTGGCTTCTGTTCTATGAGGCCGCATAGAGAGACCACTCACAAGCATATAAGCTTGCTGGGCATCTTCGGAGTCTCGCAGAGACAAACCGGAATGGGCTGAAATTGAAGCAAATGTATCTCCACATTTCCCTAGGCCTAGTGAGCAGGTTAGTGAGTTTGGTGTCGTCACTGCAACAGGAAGGAAGCGTGGATGAGGGTGTTGCTGGCTGGAATTGATTGTAAGAAGCGGGATATTAAATTTCGTCTGACTCACGATGTCCTTCCAATTAGGAAGGGCAGTACAGGTGTGCCACTTGCAACCTCGTTGAAGACCGGTACCACTTGTTCTGGAGTTATACGTGGCCGTACAGTTGTGGAAGCTTGTCTTAATTTGGGCAGGTTGCCCGCAGCAGCTCAAGGCTCAGGAGGTCTTTTACCATTACCCCGTCACCAAGGCAGGGAGAGATGTCTGAAGGTTGTTCATCACTGAGACCACTTACAAAATCTGGAGAGTGAGGAACAGAGTTGTTCATATTAACTACGGAAATGTGGGATTCAACCCCTTGAAAGTGGCCTGGAAGGTCAAGTGCGAGCTCAGGGATAGAGTTCATTTGCATGCCCGCACCTTTTCTGACCGTGCCTTTGAATACTGGTGGGTCTTCTGGCCTAAAATTGTTACTGGAACGAAGGAAAAATATGTTTTTTATTAGGTAACTTAATCTTCGCATCTTTTCGGCTTGTAATCCTACATTTACGGACCCTTGATCTCTTGTGTTTTTGTTGAACTTTATTTTTTGTGTTAATTTTTTCAGTTTTTCTTTTCTTTGATTCCGGGAAGGAGCAGAGAACTTATCCTTCGACCTCCTTGCTAGGTGCCTGTTTTTGCACCATAACAGTCTCCTCCAGTGGCGCTGGATTTTGGAGCGGCTGGTTGGGTTTGTGTGTGAATCAAAAGAACTTTGTGTTTCGCTGTGGTCTTTCCTCTCTTTGCCTTTCCGCGTGTGTTTGCCTGTCTGTGTTTTCTTTTTGCGAGAGTGTTGTGTTTCCTGTTTGTGGTGTGTCGGTTCCCTGTGGTAGTGTGCAGAGTTTGGAGCCATTGTTGTGTCGAAAGCTGGTTTTGGCGCCACGCGGACTTCTCGGCGCCCCTTCTGGTGGTGTCTCGGCTGGGACGTCATCACAGGGGCACCCGCTAAGGAGAGTCCTCTACTACGTGAGTGTTTCGGGGTGGATTTTGGGGTCCCTCTCAGCAACCATGAACTGAGGCCGGTTTGAGGTTTTCGACGAGCCAGTATGTTTCGGGGGTCTGAATGTTCTGGCTGTGGAACCGTGGTTGGTGCATCTGGGCGTGAAGGTAAAACAGGTGGAATCGAACTCACATTGTACATACGTAGTTCGGCAAAGCGAGTGTGGTGTTCCTGGGCAACAACATTTCATGCCGAGAGAGGGGTCGCCGTGCTCACTCACAATGGCGTACCCCTCTCTCGGATGCCAAGTCTTGGTTCCCCAAGTGTTGGTATTTAGAAGACAAAGGTTCTTCAGTAGATTAGATCTTCATGCCGTAGGCATCACCATCAGTCGTTAGAAAAAGATACTGAGAAATAATAATACCGAACTGAAAAAGATAGTTTTATTGAAATATATATCGAAATATCTGCTAGAAACTAGTACCGAAATACGGGTACTAATTTTCTTATTGGGGGCTACAGAAATTATTATTAATATCATTATTTTTGCCCCTGACTTACGAGCGCACCTTCTTAAACATAGAAACTTTACGTGACTCGTGCCGTTGAGAAATAGGTGGTGTGGGAACAATAAAGGGTAAGGGAATGGTGTACTCATCCTTCATAGGATAGAAATGAAGCTACATATAGCGTATGATCACGTTTTGCCCAAGCCCCAGATCATCCTACTAAAGATGTCTGAAACTTTTATTCTATCATTAATTTAATATATTCAGTTTGAAATGTTTCTTCGGTGAATGAAGAATTGGAAGTAATAAATTAAAAATTAAACACAAACTAGACGAAACCCATCGGAATCGATGGTAAGGTTTTTTTTTTTTTTTGGAAAATATGAAACGCATGTGAAACAACAAATGTAAACTTCATTTGATTGACAAATTCATTCAACCACTTCAGTAAAGACAAAACTCCAGGTTCGTGATTTTTTTTGTGTTACTGAAGATTTAACGACCACCGAGAGCCCAACGGCGGCCGAATAACAATTTTTCGGTTGCTGTGCGTTGCTTAACGTGGAAAGAGCGATGGTTTTATTTATACAATTGACGCCACGTATTTAGATGATTTTCACCTTGGATCTCGCTATTTCGATTATTGCTATAATTATATATTTAGCCAATGCCGTTAATGCCCACCAGATGGAAACGTCTCAGTAGCTGAGCCAATTTTACTGATTTATGATGTCAGATGCTGACTGAAAAAGAACAAGTTAGTAAAATAATGCAATGCATTGATTATGATACGCTTTCTAACATACTAGAAATCATTACTCAAGTTATGAGGAAAATGGCTGCGAAATAAATCTCAATCCTGTGCCCTGACCTTTGATCCCATTTCGATGATATTCAACAAAACTGGTTCAGTATACCTACGAAATAACATGATAAAGTTTTGTTGCAATCGATGCAATTTTACGTAAGTTATGATGCATAAGGGCTATAGAATAGATCCCGCTTCCGTGTCCTAACCTTTGACACATTTCGCCCCTTTTTAATAGGATTCGTCCCCAGACAGGTCTTTAAAACATACTAACATTTCATCCAAATCGAAACATTTTTACGTAAGTTATGACGCATAATGGCGAAGGAAGTGATTCCGCTCCTATGTCCTGACCTTTGACCCCCATTTCGCCAATTTTCAATAGGGTTTGTCCCCAGGTGATCCCGTACCACATACTGAAATTTAATCGAAATGGAACCTTTTTTACGTTAGTTATGACGCATACGAGCAGTGGAATGGATCCCGCTCTTATGTCCTGACCTTTGACCCCGTTTCGTTCACTTTCAATAGGGTTTCTTCCCAGGTGTTCCCCTACCACATACTAACATTTCATCGAAATCGAACGACTTTTACGCAAGTTTTCGTGCGGACGAATATACGCACACAACGCGTGACGTAATGAGGCAGATGGGAATCGCGACAATCTACTGGCAAAACTGTGACGTCATAAAACTTTAATAGGATCCGCTCATAACGCGTGACATAATGAGACAGATGGCGTAACCGCGCGCCAACATCTAATCGGACGACACCATAACATTACACTAAAAACGTGGTAATTCGTGGTGGTTATTAACCCACTAAACGAATTTTCCTAAAGTCGAGATCAAGCTAAAACGATTTCTTTTACCAGAAAACGGTAGGTTAACGACTTTCATCAAAATCCTTAGAGCCGTTTTCAAAATAAAATTTACATACATACAAGAATTGCTTCTTTAAGGTGAACGTCAAGTAATTTTGCTTCCTGTAGTTCGAATGGAAAAATTTCTGTACATATTTTCTTCCCAAATAATGCGTTCCCAACGATGAAAATTTAAACATCGATTAAAGTATCTTCATTTTATAACTTGGAATACCTAATATTTTCTAAAACATAACCATAATTATGCAATCCAACATTTGTTTGTCTACTGACGTCATCAAAGTACAGGTCGCGCCATCTTTTTCTGGACAATTAATGCTTTCACAAGGATGAAAATGTGAACATCGATTAAAATAGCTTCATTTTATAACTTGGAATACCTAATATTTTCTAACACATAACCATAATTATGCAATCCAACATTTGTTTGTCTACTGACGTCATCAAAGTACAGGTCGCGCCATCTTTTTTCTGGTTTCAACACCACCACAGGAAAAGTTATTGATTTTTAATATAATTATGGTTATGTTTTAGAAAATATTAAGTATTCCAAGTGATAATAAGAAGTTATTTTAAACGATGTTCTAATTTTCATCCTTGGGGACACATTAATTGTGAAGGAAATGTGTACGAAAGTTTTTCCATTGGAAGTATAGGAAGCAAAATTACTTGACGTCCACTTTAATAATATGGGATAAAGGCGATGGAATGGATCGCAATTCTATGTCCTGACCTTTGACCCTATTTCGTCCATTTTCAATAGGGTTCGTCCCCAGGTGGTCCCCTACCACATACTGAAATTTCGTCGAAATCGAACCATATTTACACACGTTATGATGCATACATGCAATGGAATGCATCCCGCACTTATGTCCTGACCTTTGACTCCATTTCACCCAGTTTGAATAGGGTTCGTCTGCTGGCGGTACCTTACCACATAGTCAAATTTCATTGAAATCGAACCCTATTTACGCAAGTTATGACGTATACGTGCAATGGAATGGATCCCGCTCCTACGTCGTGACCTGTGACCCCATTTGTCCCATTTTCAAGTGGGATCGTCCCCGGGTGGTCCCCTACCACATACTAAAATTTCATCGAAATTGAACCATTTTTACGCCAGTTAGCGTGGGGACAGACGGACGGACGGACAAAGCTGGAGCATATACGCTTCTTCAACCTACGATTGGAAAGCGTAAAAAACACGCATAGCGCCGTGAATTGTTGGCCCCTGTGGTGTAAGGTTAACGCGCTCGGCTAGATATCGAGAGATTTGGGGTTCCCCAACGGCGACCGAATAACAATTTTTCGGTTGCTTAACGCGGAAAGAGCGATACATTTATTTATTCAACTTAATGGGCTGCAAGCCGTCGCCCGTCCCTAATTTAGGGTCAGTTGTTCCAGGGAAGGGAGAGAGCCAGTGCTGTAAGACAAACACAACATCCATGCCTCACCGAGACCCTTAACGAACGAATGATCATAAGCCAGCGCTTGGGTTATAAGCAGTCGCCCGTCCCCAATTTAGGGTCACTGCCGTAAGACAAACACAACATCCATGCCTCACCGGGATTCAAACCCGGCAGACGAAACCCGTCGGAATCGATGAGTAGTATTTTTTTTAAAGAATAAACTCACGTGAAAAGTTTATTTAAATCTTTACATAATAGGAAACGTCTGGCCTACGTGAATAAACTGGATCGAATGAATGTTAGATTGTATGTATACATCGCACAGTCCAATGACACAAAGCAATCAGGTCTTCGAGAGATCGCTGTTCCGATAAGAACTTTAAAAAACTTCCTGCTGGGGTTTTTGCACAACGGTTTGCTGAGAACAGAGACTTCGCACTTTGGACTACCTCAGTCCCACCATACAGTCGTCTTCAACAGCGTGAGTCAACCGCAGGGGATCGGATACCAACCGCACGCTTCTCACATAAACTTTACCTGGAACATTGCCGCCCCACGATGCCCGAACCGTTGTCTCAATCTCACTTTTCTCTTCGACTGGCACATCTACATGCTAAGACCTTAATTTTTATACCTCAACCCTATGTTTACGTTCAGCCATTCTCTCACAACTGGTCTTACAGTAAGAAACCTTATAGAATTAATATATAGATTTCAGTTTTCAGCAATAAGCCCCACTTTGGATTTTTTTTTTAGAGTGGTGAGATTGTTGTTCATTTAAAACTGAATATTCATTCTGATTGTGGAGATTCCAGTTGCCCGACTTTCTACTTCATGAAAGTCCCTATTGGGAGGAGTCTGTCTTCTCGGTTCGGGACAATAAAGTTCTGGGTTTAAGTCCAGCTGAATCACTAATGATTGGCCTCATTAAAAACAAATCCAACCGCAGTCCTTGGTGTAGCATAAGTAATACCAGTTGAAGTCCACAAACCAACCAACTGAAATTGACCGCCATCCCGTCTGACTTACGGAATTGCCAATTACATGAAATCGACCATCGTCGTTTCTGAGTTATAGTGCAATAATATTCCACAGAATTATCAATTACATTTTAAACCAAAGAATTTTTTCTCCCAGGGATTATTTTTTCTTTCTCAGTTTTCGAAATTTTTGAAAGAAGATATTTTTACTGTATGACTTTGAGCATCCCGGTACATCAAAATTTACATTTTTAGCATTGAGGCTAAGCCAAACAAACGTAATTAAATCGCCATATGAAGTCAAACGAAATTTATGCACATGGTGCAAAAGGGAGCCGAGCAAAATTTCAAGTACCCCGTACAGATTTTAGAGTACGGGAATTAATGGCAAATTGCGCAGAAATTTCACATTTGAAATCTTTTTAAAGATTTTTAATCGTAATATTTACCTTCTAAATGCAAGGCTGTGAATAGAAACTGTGGTAGGCCTAATTTATCGCTACGGCGCCGATGTGGAGATTTACTCCTTTGAAAGGACGATTGTCATCCCTGTGGCGAAGTCGTCTAAGGCGCTGGCTAGTGACCAGTTGTACTGTTGGGTCCGGGTTCGAATCCCGGTGAGGCATGGATAATGTGTTTTTCTTACGGCACTGGCTCTCATGGATGTTGTGTTTGTCTTATGGCAATCCAAAGCGCGAGATCCCTTCGCTGAAACCAGTGACCCTAAATTTTTAAGGACGGGCGGCTGCTTACGGGGGTCGTTAAACCTTCAATGAAAAATAATAATAATAATTTCCTCGAAAAAGGGTTCTTTCGAAGTATTTACTTATTCACACCGGGAAAGCCTCACACATGTGATGTATGTTCCAATCAATTTGCTCGAAAAAGTGTTCTGTTTCTTTAATTTATACCTCATGTCTGAAAATTATAAGTCCGGCGCATGAGGGACTGTTAAAGAACAGTTTTAGGAAACTATTAATCTTTTACCTTATTTTAGCATTTATTCGCACATTCATGCATACTTTTAGTAAAGAATAAAATTTTGAGTTTAATTATATTTTTCTAAATTTTGAAATATTAAGAATTCCTAAGAGTGGATCCTGTGATAACTAACGTTTTCTCATAACCCATCCAGAGCAGACAACCAACTGAGGAGTTGGCAGCCTGGGCAAGAGTGACCGCTTGCAACAGGAAGTATTCAATTTATCTAGGAATCACCTTCAAGAACATTCTACAAGACGTATGAGGCTCCTGTTAAAGGCAGTTCAGGAAAAAAAATGACAAAAATTAGAATGAGCAAAATTATTATTTAAAACAAGAAAGGACAGGAGAGTTATGTAAAACAATAGGACAGGAAATATGAAAGATAAGATTGAAAAAGCATAAATGGATCCTTTGCATTATTATTATTAGTGACAGTTATTTTTATTCTTTATCTATAATATCCCCGTATCCGAAATAATATGTTTTTAAGAGAATGGCATATTTTTAAGTTTCATATCGTTTAACATCTTAGCTACAAATATTTAAAATTAAACAAAGTTACTCTATAATTTTATTAAGAACTTTCGATCCTTTCTGATAAATAACTGAAGCCAAAGGCTACCATTTGTTAAAGGTCTTTTGAGTACCGTTATTTCTGGTTTCAAATTCCAAATATCTTCTAAGGTCACATTTTATGGCAATTTTGATCTGCTCTGTATTTTTCGATTTTTGTTCAAAAGATAAAGCGTTTCTGTTTTGACAAATGTTATATTTTGCAATTGCAATTACATTATGTATTATTAAATATTTGGATTCAGAGCAGGAAAGAGGAAGATGATATAAGATTTGCTGAGCCGAAAATTTATCTTTATAATTTAAATAATATTGATGTTGCCAATTCTAGATATGTTTTAAAGAAAATTTAAAATCAACGAATAAATGTTCTAGAGTTTCCTATGAACCACTGTAGGTGCACGAAGCATTTACTCATTCACACGAAGGAAAAGCCTCACCAATGTGATGTATGCTCTAAACATATCCCATCCTCCTTCACAAAGGTGATATGCGCCATCAATCTGATGTGCGCTCTAAGCAATTTGCTCAGAAAAGTCATCTTTTGAGGAATATGCTTGTTCATTCAGGTGAACAGCCTTACCAATGTGGGGTATGTTCCAAGCAATGTCCTCGGACAAGTAATCTTTCACGGCATGTGCGTGTTCACAGGTGAAAAGGCAAAATCATAATATATCTATGATGAAGCAATATTGGGGTATTACAGCTTAACATTAATTTGCGTACGCTATCATATTCTCTTCATTTTAACAGGGCAGATCTCTGTAAAACGTCACTATAATTAGGTTAAAACCCGTCACTAAACTTAGATTATCATACACACAACTTTAAAAACTATAAAATTACACGGCGGTTTTACCTACAGAATGAGAAAAGCTTCCCCCAGAAGTCAGCCGAATTGTTTCCTAAATTCTAAATACCTGGAAGTAGCCGTAACGCCCTAAATATTGATAAATCAGTTAATAATATCTTTGAGAATAGTATATCAACGATTTATATAATAAAGAACGGCAAATTTATTATTTTTAAAAGTAAATCGCCAACTTCATACCTCGCACAGCACTAACAGTAATTGCATAGTCTGCTCATGTCAGGCTTAAGATGGCTGCCGTGACGTCACAGGCGTGACGTTTCGGAGGCTTCATTTGGATTGCATTGAGCCAACGGAGGGTGCTTTCTGCCCTTATTCCTACCTCCATGGTGCCAATGCACTTTTGTTCGCCAGTTGCTAACTTGTTCACAGCCCAGTACCACCACGTGCCCATCCCTAATTCACACTACAGCGTCTGCACCATCGGGATTTCTCAACCGCCTGGGGTGTGGTCTTACTAACATGAAAAACGCTTGTACTAAAAATACGGAATAGGGAAGAACAATTGAATTTTCATGACCCTTCGGGAGCTATATTGATTACATTCCTACGGACGAGAAAAAAACATCATTTCTAGAAAAATATGTGGGATCAGCTACTAATTAAGTGAAACTAAACCTCAACACGTGCATACCATCCTGACTTACTCTTTCTTTTAACACATATTGCGTATGCTACTTCTGGAATAGGAGTTAACGCCTATTCCAGAAGTAATCATTATATTCGTACATATTCCAGAATAGTATATGCCTACCTCGAATAGGGCAGAAACTATAATTGTATGCTGAAAAAGTTAACTTTCATAAAACTAAGTTTTCAAACTTAATATTTAATTTCCAACACACATTTGACCTCTTCAGTGACATTTTTTTCTCTCCTTTTAAGATCGTGAAGATTTTATTTCCTGAAAATATATTCTGAATACTTTACATGGATGACCAGTAAGTAGTACAAGAAAATTAAGAATTTATATTCTGTCTGCTTTGAATATTTTATTTCCTACATCTGAAGTGTAACGGGTATTCCTCCCCGTCATCTGGCGACACTTTTGTTTCGGCTTGAGGTAGTGGCTACTTTGATTTCAGCCGAAGATAGTTAATTATAAGATAAGGTAAATTTCTGCGTATTGCTTGGTTGATAGGTTGGCGAAAACTGGGTTGTTTTCTTCGATGGTGCCAGAGCCAAAACATCAATGTTTTCACCAATATATATAGGGGGAAAATAACGAGGTTTGCACTGATTTATGGAAGTTTTAAAAATCTCCGTCGCTGATCTTCGCTACAGAGGAAAACGGAATCGATTTATGTTCGCCCTGCATCAGGGTTTTTTTCCCCTTCAACCTTCCCGACTAATGAGCCAGTAGTCTAAAGGATCAGGGTCGTAGTTATAGTCACCGCAACCTCGTTTTCCGGGGATCTTACGCCCAAGAGCTTCCCCAGAAAGATTTTCAAAAATAATTTGCAGAAACTTCATATGAAAGTGGTTAAAGAAATATGCAAGAATTTTTGACGGCAGCTTTCAATAATGTATTAAAAAGAAAAGCAATGTTTTAGTTATTTTTTCGGTGGTTTTAATTTATAAAAGCTGGATGAAGGGGGTAGGGGTTAGCTACTGCAGAGGAGTTGAGTCATCTTTTGACAATCATGGCAATAGTTCCTATACGTCTACCTTAACATGACAATGTGAAACAACAACTGTCATCTTGATCTCTGTAATTTTTTTTTTTTTGTTACATAGTTAAAAGCAGATTTTTTATTACGTGCCAAAAATTGTGTCATTACTATAATTGCATTCTCTGTATTCAAGTGTAAATAATTTAGGTAATTTGAATTTTTTGTGCCATAATTCTTAATTTTTACGTTTTTATTTGCTTACTTAAAGTATTTTCGTATAAATCATAAAAGATCATTAGTCACCGTTACACGGCACTTATTTGTTTTGTGTGCGTGATCATCAGGCATTTCAAAGGGGCCGTCCTTAGTTCTCTAAAATCGAGAAATTTGCATGATATGAATAAATTGGGCGTAACTGTCTTGCGGTAATTTTTTTTTATAAAACGTGAGCAATGGTTTTAATTACAGCGGGCACTTTTGTGTAACACTCAATAAAACGCAATAATTTTGACCTTACGAAAGATACGTGCAGGTTCCAATATTAAAATGCCTAATAATAATAAGTTAATAATACGGAATTTTAAAAATTTAGTAATTGGAAGCAACATATACACCGAAATTTTTAAAATTGAAAGTTGTATTATCTCAAAAGGGCATGGAATATGTTTCTTGCGGGGGAAATTAGCGTTTTTCCGGTACGCTACTGTCAAGGATCAATTCTCTCCCAACTATCAATATATTCACCAATTTGTCAGTCCTATTCAGCTCACTCACTCAAATTTCCTAGCATCCTACTTCTTAAAAGCATTTTTAGACTTGAGGACAGAAACTTCCTTCCTAATATAACTTAGATTCATGCTGTACTTCACGCAATCGATTTAGGAGCTAAATCTCCAACTAACGTGGTTTAATGTTAAGAGTTAGTCGGTCAATCAAGTTGAAGCAATTGAGCAGTATAAATTAGTACTGATATCAGTTGGCGACGAAAGATGGAACAACCAGTTTTAATATACATGCTATGATGAAATGATCTTCGCTAACGGAAAAAATTGCAATCGATTTTAGAGCTGAACCCACGGCAAACGGAGTTTCATGTTCAGCCGAACAGGTTGAAGTAGGCCTTCTCGCTGCATTATAAACAAAGGGCAGATACCAGGTGGCGACAAGCGATAGAACAGCCAGTTTTAATATTAATGCTTATCTTCGGTAATAAACGAACTTGCAGCCTAATAAGGCGCTGAACCCTTAAACAACAGAGTTTCATGTTAGAGAAATTGATAACGAGGAACAGTACACCAATTAAGTAGCAGACACCAATTTTTTTCAGTTTGCAGTTACTGTCTAACTTCAATGAAAAATCCATCTGGTTGATGTCCGAATGCTTAGACATGGATTATGAAACAGGGAATATATGAGGCAGCAATAAAAGATGGAACAGCCGGTTTTATTACACATGTTATCACGCGCTGTTCTTCATTAACAGAGGAGATTCCAATTGATTTAGAAGCTGAAAACTCCCAACTAGTACAGTTTCATGACAATGTTGTACATATTGTTCAAGTCAGAGTGTAGCAGGCGAGCGCTATAAATCAGTGTAAGGTATTGGGTGGCGAAGAGCGATAGAAAAGCCATTGTTAATAATCATGATTGACGATCTGGTTTTTCATCACGCACTGGTCTTCATTAACGAAGAATGCAGCAATCGATTTAGAAGCTAAGACCTACAACTGGCACAGTTTTATCATAGAATTTTGCATATTGCGCCTAGTCAGATTGTAGAAGGCGTGCTTCATAAATTTGTGGAAAGTACCGAGTGGCGACGAACGATGAAACAGCCACTGTTAATATTTGTGAATCGAGATTAGGGTTTTCATCATTTCTCACTTTAACGGAGAAAACTGCAATCACTTTAGAAGCTAAAAACTAACAACTGGTACAGTTTCGCGTTAGAGTTGCAAACAATGTGCAAGGTCAGAGAGTTGTAGGCGTACACCGTGCAGTATGAATCAGTGGAATAAATATGGTGGCGACAAACGATGGAACAGCCAAGAGTGAATTAAGAGCCCCGCACTGCAGGGGTTCTCATGGTTAAAAGGACTTCTGGACTCAAGAAAAGGATTATTCAACGTTTTTGACTTTACAAGATGCAATATCAGCTTTGATGTAGTTTTAAAAATAAAAGCAATCTTTCATAAAATAAAAGCAATCTTTGCTTCTTTTTTAAGTAAGTACGTAAAATCTCTAAAAATCATTTTCGTTGTTTAGTTGATGAAATCTGGATGACGAGAAAACAGGTTTTCAATCAGAACTTGAAGCTTCTTTTCACAGTTCTTGTAGTAGTTTCCATATGTATATGGTAAAAAGAGAATGCGAAAAAAATATATTACTCGTAGTTCAATCAGTAGATTCAGTAGATTTCATGTGTTACAATTCCTTGCACATAACTACATACCTTTCAGAATATAATAAGCTAAAAGGTGTTGTCCACGGGATTGAAAATTCACAAACCAGTATCTTTTTTTTTTTTTTTTCATTCGCAGAATACTCCGGTATAGAAATTAATGATGAATCGGTGTCCCTGCGTATTTTGACAGAAGTCAGTAAATTTATGCGTGTGTGCTCGACAGATAGAACGGCGTTCATAGGATTTGAGGAAATTGTGCCTTATTTCAGCATCTTTTGACAATAATTTACATTTGTTTTACGTTTTTCATTCCCAGAATACATCGGCATGGAAATGTTAAAATGTAAACTGGATATGCAATCGTTTGTATAACTTTTCGAACAAAAAGTCGAGAAGAACTCGAAAAGAAGTAAGAAACATCTTTAGGTAAAGTTTACATTTTGTCATTTTCAGAATAATTCGGCATAGAATTTATAAAATGGCTAAAATATCAGCTGCATTCTTAATATAAGCTGGAAATCAAATATAATGTTTCCGTAAGAACGTCGTGAAGAAATTTGGTTGAGCTCGACAGATAGAACAGCCTTCAAAGGATTTGTAAGTTAAGCTTTAATTTTAAAATTTCGAAATTGTTTTTTATTTTATTTTTTAATGTTGCTATTTTTCACATCCCTTCCATCTAGCAGGTTAAATTTGTGTGTGACCGAATGCACTAATCTTGAATTATTTCTACCTTGGTTAAACCAATTATAAAGAAAAAAATGTTCACGTTAACCCTTTCATTTACAGCTTGGATTCCTTACTTAGAGTAAGGAGGAGAAATTTATAGGTAAATTGTAAAATTAAGAATTGTGTGAAAGATATTTTGTAGCAAACATCTCCATGACAGTCAAATAAATGTTACAGACAGATAGGTGCCAACCTGTCAGCAATATCTTTCCCATTCCAGGTCGATGTAATGTTTAGTTTTCGTAGGCATGTCTGCTTGCTTGAACATCTCGATGTCAGATGCGGAAGGCAATTCTGAGCGTGTATTGCCATCTATCGGCTAATTCTAAAATTAAAAGATCATTCAATGATTATTTGGAATTGATACCTCGGTTTATAAGTTTAACTATAAAAGTTTAATTCAGGTAAAAGTACCTGAATTAAACTTTTTGATTTTTGAATTGAACAAAATTCATCCGCTAGCAGACGTAGACTTAAATCATGCTTCTTTTTCTGCACTTTGTCTTCTAACTGTTCGAGTTGAAAATCTTTTTGTCCCTCATACTTTCCTTGAGCTATGAGAAACTTTTGGGGTAAATGTGTATGTTCGAGTTGAAAATCTTTTTGTCCCTCATACTTTCCTTGAGCTATGAGAAACTTTTGGGGTAAATGTGTACTCTGGCGCCCTAAATTATTTCGTCGGAAAAATTTAACTGTGTGAGAAAAGTGCGACGTACAATTTTTTAAGCTTGCAAAATAATGGGAAAAGGTGAAAAATATAATATTTTTAGATAAAAGGAAAGATTTTTTCCGAAGTATTTACCTGAGAGTGCGATGGCTTCTGTTTTTACTTTATAATATTTGCTATGTTTCAGTGGTTTATTTTAGGAATTTGTAAATCGGTGAGAAACATCGATGTGTGTATATTTTCTGTCTTCGGCAGTGGCGTCTGAAAGGGTGGGGCCCCAAAATGGTGGCAAAGTTTGTTTATTTATGTCCGATTTTTTTTATTTCGAAGTTTGGAGGTAAAAAATAAAGCAGTACATTAGCAAACCAGTAAGGACGAGAAATACCAGTTCTTCCAATAAAAATCTGTAAATTAAGAATACAATATGTTCAAAATATGAACATACCAAGAGCGTATTTAGAGAGAGGTCAATATGAAACAATTTCGAAGGATTGTGCCCCTCTCTTGGAAGTAATTTTTTAAAGGTTTCGGTTTCTCATATGTAGAGAATTTTAGAAAGTGAGTGTCTAACCCCAGGTCTTAAACAACCCTCAGAAATAGGAAGCTAGGAGATTTGGGCTAGAACGCCCGATTGGAAAATGCCACGGAAGCGAAGTAGAAAAGTGGGGGGGGGGAGAGGATCCTTTCCGTTGCAGTCCCGAACGTTGCCCACTAGGCCACCCGCGGCTCAAAGGTTTTGGTTAAAATGTGAATATCCTTAGAAAATGATTTAATTTAATAAAAATGCGTCAACTTTTATTAGAAAAAACTGCTTTAAAACAAATGCTTGAAAAATCTAGGATGTTTCTGACCCCCCTTCCTGCCCCCTTCCTCCGGATAACGGTAGCAACTCGGCGAGACATAAAAGAATATGAAGCTTTGCATGAAGAACGTCAACTCTCGTAGAAATAACGTAAAACAAGCGACAACAGCGCCACTACAAGCTAAGAGATTATGTGCTCTGCCGGAAAGGAAACATTCAGGAGCCAAAAACTTAAGGGGGACTGCGGCAGGGAATCTTTTCTTTGATCCGCGATGGTTGCCTTCGATTTGATGACTATCCGCGATAGTTGCCTTCGATCTGATGCTTAGAGCAGTTTTTTGCTGTCGCTGTTGTTTTCTGATATCCCAATGAAACGAATATGAAATAGCATCACAGGCATAACCAGGGGAGGGAGGTCGGGACCCCCAGATTTTCAGAGTCGGAGATCCGTATGCATATATTTGTGCATATATAATGTGGGATCGGACCCCCAATCCCAGATTTTGTAGCATGGTTACGCCACTGATTAGCATTAATATTACTATTTAAATTAAATTTTAACAAATGTTACAGTTAGGACTAAGGAACTGTACAAAACAGCGGCGGCGGGACCGCTCGGGCCTCCAGAGCCCCGGACCGGTCAATAATTTCAAAAATTTTAGCCCAGATTTCTATTTTTATTTTTTTGATTTGGCATACGTGCGATTTTTTGTTGTGATGTGCCTTAGAAAGTTCCTCCAGGTAAGTGGTCAGGTGGTCCTAATCCATAAGAAAGCTCTTAGGCATTGTTTTTCTTCCGTTTGTTCCGGGAAGCAGGAAGGGAGGGGGTGTACCACGATTTGAAATTTCGGGCCCGGTCAATGAACTTCACTTTCCACCGCCCATGGTACAAAATGCAGACAATCCCAAGTATTTGCCATTACTGAAAATGTTTATGAAAAACTGAACAAACAAAAAGCTTAACTAACTAACATATCCGATTTGTGAAGTGATTATGCTACCAAGAAGGGAGCAATCACGTGTTGTTAGTAGCTCGGATGACTGTTCTTTACCAGAATTGTAGTCAACAGAAATACGCATGCGCAGTCTGCTCCGACATCAGCCTCTATGTTGGTTTCTGTGAACTGCATCTTGTATCCTGGTGGCTGAGGGCTGACTGTTTGCCAGAATTGACGTCAACAGAAATTACGCATGAGCAGTCTGCTCCGGCATCAGCCTGTATGTTGGTTTCTGTGTACTGCATCTTGTATCTCAGAATAAATCGCCGCTAGTTACGTCTCGCCGAGCATTAACTTCTTCTCAGTTAGATATTCTTTGGAGTCATAGATTCCACCAGCTCTCTGTAATACTGTGGAGACAGTGCACATCATGCTTCCTGAAGAGCATTCCACAATTCCGTAAAATTCACTGGTGGAGGATTCCTGGCATTGACTGCACGTTGAACAGCATGCCAGATTTGTTCGATAAGGTTTAAATCCGGTGAAGCCAGGATGTCAAACTCCGTGGAATGCTCCTCAAGCCATAATCGGGCGACGGTGAACGTGAGCGATGGAACATTGTAGTGTTGAAAGATGTCGCACCCGTCGGAGTGGTTGGACGACATGAAACTGGGTAAAAGATGTCGCCCCCGTTGGAGCGCTTGCATGACATGAACGAGGGTAAAAGATGTCGCACCCGTCGGAGTGGTTGTATGACAAGAACGGGGGTAAAAGATGTCGCACCCGTCGGAGTGGTTGCATGACATGAACTGGTGCAAAAATGTCTCAACCGTTGGAGTGGTTGCATGACATGAACCGGGTAAAAGATGTCGCACCTGTCGGAGTGGTTGCATGACATGAATAGGAGTAAAAGATGTCGCACCTGTCGGAGTGGTTGCATGACATGAACCGGGGTAAAAGATGTCGCACCCGTCGGAGTGGTTGCATGATATGAACCGGGGTAAAAGATGTCGCACTCGTCGGAGTGGTTGCATGACATGAACGCGAGTAAAAGATGTCGCACCCCTCGGAGGTGTTGTATGACATGAACGGGTGCAAAAGATGTCGCACCCTTCGGAGTGGTTGCATGACACGAACGGGGATAAAAGATGTCGCACCCATTGGAGTGGTTGCATGACATGAACGGGTGCAAAAGATGTCGCACCCGTCAGAATGGTTGCATGACATTAACTGTTACAAATAATCCCGAACTCATTAAACCTGTTGTTAAGATCTGGAAAATAAATAAAAAAACTTTAGGAACAATATATGACAGACCACTGGCTGTTTAATCAGACGCAATATACCACAGAACATATTGTGGATTATTCTTCCGATTGTCAACGCTTCAATTAGTTACGTACACCACGTGCAAAGTTTCGTTTTAATTGGAACACTGATAAGTAGAATTCCGTAGAGAATAATAAGATTTGTTTTATAGAAAATAAATATTGAATAAAAAATAGCATATTATTGATTTCTATTGTAGTTTCTTTGTCCATTAACTCACCTACTTGATATGATTTCCAGCGAATCTTAGCTTCAATCAAAACGTTAATAAGTAAAAATATTTAAAGAGTAATAACATTTGTTTCATAGCAACGTAATGCTGAATAATAAATAACATACTACTACATATTTCTGATTCAGATCTGTCGTATTTACAAAGAATACTGCTTTCATGTCTTATTTCGTATCATTAGACAGTTTTTACTAGGCAGACAATCAATTTTGTTCATCTCTCTATTAGATAGACATTTTCCCTATACAGGGTGTATCAGAAATGATGCTTAAAACTTTAAGGGGTGATAGAACACGGCACAAAGAACAATATTTGTAATACAAGGCGTGGTCGGAAGCCGCGTGGTTAGCCAGTAGAGGGCGCTTGCCGGAGCGTTTCGCACACACCGTCATTCGCAAGCTGTACGGCCACCGAGATGCAGTGGTATTCCAATGCTGAGAAGGCCGCTATCCATTTCATGTACGGAGCCGCAAACGGCAACGCCGTCGAAGCTCAACGACTGTACCGGGAGTGGTTACCACAACGGCCTGTGCCTGATTGCCGAACCTTTTAGCACTTGCACAGACAACTGTGTGAGACGGGGTCGTTCCTCGCCTACAGACAGGACGAAGGCTGTTCAGACGGTGTGAACGACGAATAGGATAGGGGCGATTCTGCAAGATCGGCCAGAAGGCAGCAATCGAGTGATGGCACGTATCCACGGAGTGAGTCATATGACAGTATGGCGTGTGCTACATGAGGAACACTTCCACACTTACCATCTCCATGGGGTCCAGGCAGGCCTTACAAGAACCATATTTTCCTCGCCGTGTGACATTTGCACGCTGGTACCTGCAACAGTGCAGCCAGAGTTTGCAGCATATGTTCTGTTTACCGACGAAGCAACGTTCATCCGTGATGTCATATCTAATACGCATAGCAAACATGTGTGGGCCACCCTCAATCCGCATTCAACACGGGTGCGGTGCACCCAGCAGCGTTTCTCCGTTAATGTGTGGACGGGGATAATCCACGACTACGTCATTGGCCCGTATCTCCTACTGGACCACCTCAACGGAGCAAGCTACCGTATTTTCCTGCAGCAGGTCCTGCCTGAGATACTGGAGGTTGTGCCACCAGATGTCCGTGTGAACATGCGGTTCCAGCACGACGCAGAGCTAGCCCATTACACCATGGGAGTGCGGAACTACCTGAACATTCAATTTCCGAACCGATGGATTGGGCGCGGTGGTCCAATCGCTTGGCGCCCTAGATCACCCGATCTCTCCTGACTGGACTACGTTTTCTGGGGACATCTGAAAAGCCTCGTGTACGAGACGCCCGTTGACTCTCCTGAGGACCTTGTCGCCCGCATTAGCCCCGCTGCTGACGAAGTACGTGACATGCCTGGAATCCTCCAAACTCTACGCCAATCACTCCGTCGCCGCTGCGAGGCATATCTTACCTTAGGTTGACGTTCCTTTGAACAATTGTTCATGATCCGTTCATAAAGATTATTCTTTTTGCCATGTTCTTCGTCCTTCATGTGTTTGCGCGTTAACATTGCACATTCGACCACGCCTTGCATTAAAAAGTTTTTTTGTGCCGTGTTCTATCACCCCTTAAAGTTGTGACCATCATTTTTAATACACCCAGTATATGTTTATTGCTAAAAGTATTTTTATGAAACAGGCAGAATCCGTGCTTTGGTTTTAAAGCAATTGCACAACAAAACATATCACCATCCATCCAGAGTTGACGTGCTGCCATCTTTTGGCTAATAATGAGTTTGGTATTTATTTAACGGTCTTGCTCAGTTTTAAAGTTGAGACGGATTCAGCACTTGTATTGTTCACAAGACATATGAGTAATGCTTATGATATAGTAGAAGAAATTTCCTATTAGTAAATTACTGAAAACTATGATGACTTCACAGCGAATTTCTTAATGAGTAGCACTTTACTAAGAAAGTTTCGTACACTATATAATAAGCAGTACCCGTATGTCTTGAGATGAACAAAGAAGTCCTGGGATTCAAATTCGGAACCAAGATAATGGGGGTCAGACAGAGTACATAATTCAGGCTGTATATGTTCACCGAAGTTTGTAAGCCCCGGTTCTAATTTTAAAAGTCGTAATCTTTTCAAAGTAAAAGGCAAGAACATTAGGTTAAAATTCTACAAATCTGGATACAGAAACAAAATAAACCACCCGTTCTCCACAATGTGATTCGTATTAGATATTAAGCTGATAAGTGCAGATACAACACTGTGAGACTGCCGAGTTCCAGATCCCAAAATTTATTTGTACATACATATGTTTTTATTACATGTTAGATATACCATGTAAAGTGGTCGTCACAAGTCACTTTTTCTCTGTTCTTCGGCTGAGACCGCATGATAAGAAAGATCCAGCAAGTATGTGGCCTGTGGCGTTGTGACCGGATACGTTCTATCACGACATTGTCCTTGGTCCTCCAGGTCGCCATCTCCGGCTAAGGTTGGCTGTCCTCAACTGAATATTGGCTTCCAAAGGCGGGGGTGGGAGAGGAAAGAAGGGGTATAAAAGTAGCGGATAGCTTAGCGGTGACCTTCACGGTAGTGTCCACCATGAATTTTTCTTGCCCAGCCCACCCAATTCAATATAAGACATTTTTTAATTTTTTACCTTTAAGATATAATCTGAAATTTGACAAGTAATAATGAGTGTTTTTCTCGTTTTTATTTTTTATTTTTGTCGTGTAGCCCAACGATCTTTTAGGGCATGGAAATTGAAATTATCCTCCACTGCTCTAAATCCTTAGCTAAAGTTATTTTCCCCCATATCAGTACGGCCAGGGGCTAATGAAGAGAGTGGCTAGAAGTTCACTAAGGAAGGCCGGTGCCAACTACTAGTGAGGAAGCAGGACATACCTGACGTCTGCTTTGAAGATATAAGTGCAAGACATGGTTGTTGGATTGAAGGAACAGGGTTAAGGAAGGGAAAAGGTATTGTGTCTGCGTGTCCTTATTACTCCTGAACCCTAATCAACGAAAAAAATTGGTTACAGACCCTCGTCCTAGGCATAAAATTTCCTTTTAATAAGTGCGTGCTAGTTCTCCTGGTGCAGTGTGTCATTTTGTTATACGAGTACCTAACTCTTTAGGTTTTACTAATATTTATTATAAACGGATTTGCGAAACATTAACGAAAACGACTTCAAATTTTGAATGTTTTTGTATATCAAAGAAATACACGAACTCAGACAGTTCCAAATCTAATGAGTTTGTATCTGCCGAACGGGTTGTACTAATTCTTTTGCAAGCTATTGCAAAAAGTGCTAAATTTCTTTCCTTCAGGGCTTCGTAAATACAAATGCTGTCGGACTGGCTCCAGGAAAAATAATACTCGCCGACCGTGATTTCAAAATCTGGGAACGTCCGTTTCATGCAGTTGTATACATACGAAAGTTCCATAATAAGGATTTGGCAACATGGTTTTTAGTATGATATAAAATTAATTAAATTGAATATCTCAATCCTAGGAACGATTCTTTTTGTGTTACTGGGCCAAAACTGTTCTCCATTTATCTGCACGACTTCCCCAAATAAGGGCTGGTCATGATATACGCAGATGATGCAGCTGTTGTCATCAGGTTCCTGAACAAAGGCAGAGCAGTGAAGCTCCTCTAGGACTTTCTCTCTCAGATGGAAACCTACTACACTGACTGGCGGATCACGATCAATCCGTCTAAGAGCAGTGCGCTGTTGTGTTTGGATCTCTCTAAGGAGTACTGAAACTCGTTTTGTTTCAAGAGACAATCCCTTGGGCTACAACTAGATTGTTGACTTTCGTGGGTGGTAAACACCAGCTACCGAACGAATAAAGCTAGGCAAGGCCTTTGACAGCTAGCTCCACTACTCCACCGGAGAAGCTTCCTTACAACACGGCACAAAGAACTTCTGTACAAGACGGTCGTCAGGCCGGTGATTACATACGCCTCCTCCATCTGGATTGGTATTAGTAGGAATCAACGAGGAAATCGAGAGGGTGCAGAGCCGAGCATTTCGAATGATCACTAGGGCTCCTCCTTGGACCCCACTTCGGAACCTGAGGATCAGACTTGGAATCGAGAAGGTACATAAGTTTTTCACCAGACTCGCCAAGAAGTTCATCAAGAAAGCAGAAACCCACCCTAATGGACTCGTTAATGGCGCGGTTGATTACAATCCCAGCGCATTCCTCAGGTATCCCAGAACTAAGGCGGCGATCGCTGACCCCCTCCCCTTTGGCAGAGAGAGTAAGAATGTGAACACTGGTGGATGTTAGACAGACCACCACCCCCTTCCTTTTCAGATTGACATCGAGATGGTGTAAATGGATTCTGCTCGGGCATTTGGATTTGGTTTCATTGAGTTTCAGGTGCGTCAATGGCCGAGTGGTGTCATGGTTCTTTGTTATATTATTCGGTGCTTCGTTCCCCCTTACCCCCTTCCCACCAGGCTACAGTAACGGCTCACAGTTTGTAAGATATATCACCCTCTCCTTTCACTCAATTTTTCAGTTTGTCTTCCCTATTGAGTTCCCTTACTCAGATCTCCTAGCTTCATATTCTTAAGGGTAGTTTTAGACCTGGGCTCAGACACTCCCTTCTTA
This sequence comes from Macrothele yani, assembly GCA_039090855.1. Classification (NCBI taxonomy): domain Eukaryota; kingdom Metazoa; phylum Arthropoda; class Arachnida; order Araneae; family Macrothelidae; genus Macrothele; species Macrothele yani. The sequence continues at coordinate 67,254,528 of CM077031.1, read as the reverse complement.
AAACTTCTTCAAATATCGTATATGGAGCAGCACTTTCCGCCATAAAAAGCATAATATTGCTTTCATGTGTCTCTCCTCTTAGACCCCGCCTACACCATAACTTCTGACCAATCGCATGTTCAGAATTGCCTTAATCACAAACCGGCTTGTACGCTTATGAAATACGCCTCTCGGGACTCACCGCTCCTCTATTGATAGAGAGGAGTCTCTTCTGCATCCCTCGTTGGAGTAACGAGTTTTTTTCCGCTCCGACGCCTCCTACTGGTGACGTTTCATCGTTTCGGGGCGTGAGTCAAACCAGTGGAACCTAACCCATGTATTATATATTTATAAATATAAAGAGGGGAAACAAGTGTGCTGGTTTTGCAGGGTAACAAAATATAATGAGGGAGAGAGGTGGTCGTGCGTGAGCACATTATGGCGCCCCTGTCTTTCGGTTTCCTAAGTGGATCTTTTCACACAGACATGGTTAACTGTCCGTTTCCCTGCGTATGTGCGATAGTTCAGTGCGTGTGGTTCCAGGGGAGGAGACTTCTTCGTTTTTGGAGAAGCCCGTTGCTCTTCCTTGTTTAATCTCCTGTTGTTGTCATCCGCGGGGTAACAATGTCTCTGCTGAAGGAGAATCTTCCTCCTACATGCACGTTTCGGAGGGACCGTGGTTTTAGGAGATTCCGCTGTCCGAATGCATCCTTTCTTGTAGTGTATAGGGGCCTGTGTTCACACATGGAAGAGAGGCGTTGGTTTTGAGTATTTATTTAAAACACTAGTGAGAATTGCTGATGATAAGTGTTTTCCCACATTATAATATATGAATTTTGTTACAATTTTTACCCGATTCTATGAAAGATATTACCTTCTGCCACCAGTCCAGAATTATTTGAAGGCCCGGACAACTTTACGTATAATCTCAAATTTAAGGGCATGGAGAAAGAAATTCGTTGTAGTTTTTAGCGTTCATCCATTGTAATAACACAACAACTTTATTTCTATTCCGGAAACAAATATTTACATTGATGGTAGAAATATACTGGTGGGAGTTGTATATCTCTGGTGCATGAATGACGATAGACCCCTAAGTTGTTAAAGTTCCGAGTTTGAATATCCTTTTGTTGTTACATGAAGTTACACAGGCTTTTACATCCGCAGATGCACAGATTAGTTTCAAACACTTCCCACTTTACTCGGTGACAATATAACTGCCGAGATACTGGGAGTTATCACTGTAGTTATTTTTTATCTACTTGCCAGCTATCTACTTAGTTCAGCGTTCTAGACGGCATCCTATTATGTCGGGAATTAAGAGATCAACCACAAACCGCAGTTAGTAAAATTATCCTCCTCTAGCAACTGAATCGCAGCTCAGAGCCTAAGTTTTAGGTCTCACAATTCACTCTGCAAGCTGATCTGACCACTTTTGCAAGCGAAAGCCATACGAGGAATCCCTCCAAAATCTCATGTTTTGCGTCTCTCGAAGTTTTCGTGGACCCTGGACAGTGCACAACCAGCCACATGCTTGCCTTCTTCCCCAAAGGCATCACATGCTCTCCGTGTCCTGTTACCCTTCCCATGATATGATCCAGATGCCACTCTGCTGTTGCTATGGCTGCTGTGAATTCCAAATTAAAAAATTTCAGAAAGTCGCAACCTCTTCCTAATTCTTGTTACCTTGTAGCAACAATGGCTGCCCTTTTTTCCTCCCTTCTCTTTCACTCCATAATGGCGCCCAATTAACCGAGTTTAGATTTACCCTTTATGACGAAATAAATTTCTCCATCATTTTTACTCCAAATGCGGGATCTGAAGCTGCAACTCTCGGATCCGGAGCTCCGAGTGCTGTCCACTATACTACGCTGACATGTGCTCTCACTGCTATCTGCCTTAATCTCATGTGCGTCCTGCAGGGTAGACACGTCACACTTTTTTGGGGGAATTCAACATTACCATGGATTTTCGTTTCGCCACTTGCAATTGGTTTTCTTCTATTTTTTCCTAATCACTTCACGTCACCACAGAGGTCGTAGTGCTTTTGCAAATTATGACGTCCCTTTCTTTCAGTTGCTAGTGCATGTTATACGAAGAAAAAAATACCAGACGTGCCCACGTTATCACCATCTCAGTCCGTCTGTGGACACTATATCTCTACACACATTAGTCTGATTTGAAGAATTATATCTGCATTGGGAAGCTTGAAATGTCAAAATGGTGATCCTTGGCTTTTGGTCTTTTTCCGTTGTATAACTTCACCTATACGGGAGTAAATGGAGATGCAATCGAATTCGAAATATATTTTATACCGCATCATTGTTTCTAGCAAGTATTATGCCGCCCAGTTGGCCGAACTGTTTGAGGCATTGGCCTTGGATTACTCGTTAGAGTTGGTCACGGGTTCGAAATCCTTGTAGCAGTATTTGACTGGAAAGGAATATTTTCAATCCGGTTTTTAGATTCGCAGATATTACACTCATTGTTTCGAAATAAGTCACATAAACATTTATCAATTAAATACTTGTTTCCTGTTCAAATGCATACCAATAAATCAGTATTAGCAAACTGATTAATGATTCGGAATCGAATTTGAATGAAAGTACGATTAAAAGCAAACACAAGGGGTATTCCAATTGCATTGTCCTATTTACCTATGAGTTAAACTTCAAATTAAATTCACCTTCACCGTACATATTTTGTTTGACAAATCTTCTGGATGGTCCTAAAAAAGACCAACACGTAGAAAATGTTTTTTCAAAAAATGTTTCAAAATTATCAGAAAACTAAATTTTTTTAGTATTCTTTTTCCAGAAGAAAACTTCAATTCATGTGACAGTAGGGTTATGTAAAGTCGCACAAAACTTAGCCATTTAGCAAGGTAAAATTCTAACCTATTCGCATGTGGGGAAGTATTGCGAGTGATTCTGCTCGGGTTTGAAAAATTCACGCTAGGTTAGATCCCATTTAGATAATAATTTAAGCAATGCCCACGGGATTGAAATTGTATACAAACACAATTCCTACATTTCATCTTAGGTATGCCATGAGTTCAGAGCCGGATCCAGAGGTTTAGGGGCTGCGGGAAAGAACCATGGTAAAGGGGTGCCTTGTTCCTCCTTACCAGTCTTTTTAAGTATATCGGAAAACACAATTTCTACATTTCATCAGAAATGCCATGAGTTCCGAGGCGGATACAAAGGTTTGGGGGCCCCTTACGGCGCCCACGTTCCTCTTAACCAGTCTATTCAAGTGTTTCGCAAAACGCAATTCCTACACTTCATGCCAAAACTGCCATGAGTTCAGAGCCGGATCTAGAGGTTTGGGGGCTCCGGGAAAGAATCATGTTAAAGGGGTGCCCTGCTCCTCCTAATCAGTCTTTTCAATTATTTCGGAAAACACAATGCCTACACTTTATCAGAAATGCCATGAGTTCACAGCCGGATCCAGAGGTTTGGTGTGCACTGGTTAGGACCATGTTACGGGGCCCGTGTTCCTCTTAACTAGTTTTTTTAACAGTTTCGGAAGTCACTATTCCTACACTTCATCTTAGAAAGGCCATGAGTTCACAGCCGGATGCAAAGGCTTGGGAGCCCCTGGCAAGAACCATTTTTACGAGGCCCGTGTTCCTCTTAACCAGCCTTTTTAAGAATTTCTGAAAATACAGCGCACGGAAATATTTAGCCATGAAGTTAAAGGAAAAAATATTTATAAAGTATGGAAATTAAGACCAACTGTAAAACAGTGGAGAGGGGTGTATTTGCATTCTTGTAACTTTTTAAGGAATTTCCCCACCTCTCGTATGTACACCGATGAACCATTACATTGTGACCACCCCACCCTAGAGAAGTGAGCGGTCTGGAGACCGAACGGTTACGCAGATGAAGTTCACAGAGCGATATATATACCACCCGAAGACCGGCTTTCGGTTAGTAGAGTGTTAGGAGAAAGAATGGGAAAAGCTGCCGATTTATCGGGATTGGGTAAAGGACAAATTGTGATTACACGGCGCCTCGGAGCTACGATCTCGGAAACCGCACGGCTTGTGGGTTGTTCACGTGCTGCTGTAGTGAGTACGTATCGAAAGTGGTGCAAAGATGGCCAAACGACGAACCGTCATCCAGTTGTGTGTCGTCCACAGGTCATCAATGCCAGATGGAAGCGGAGAATTTTGCGCATACTTCACAGCCACAGCAGGGCCACAGTGCTAATAATCACCAGTAGCTACAACAGTGGTTATCAGGGTAATGTGTCACAGCACACAGTACATCGCAGCCTTGTGTGTATGGGCGTGCGTAGCCGAATGCCCACCCGGGTACCCATACTCAATGCATGTCATCGCCATCAACGTACGAAATGGACCCAAGATCATCGAGATTGGATCATGGATGATAAGAAGAAAGTAGCCTAGCCCTGACTAATCAAGATTCCTGGTGCATCACGTAGACGGCCAAGCGCGGATACACGGATTACCAACGGAGGCTACGGCACTTGAATGCACTGTTCGGCGGAAACAGGATGTCGGCGGCGTTGTTATGCTGTGGACAATGTTCTATAGGGACACTTTAGGCCCCATTATCCCAATAGTACAATCCCTGGCAGCTGTCAGGTTTCCGAACATCGTTGCAGACTAAGATCATCCATTCATTGCAATGTGACCCCTCGTCATGGCTATTACCAATTAAAAAGTTCTCTAATCCACACTGCCAGAATCGTGAAGGAGTATTCGAGAAGCATGCTGGCTACTTTCCGTTAATGCCCTAGCTTCCAAATTCACCTGACATGAACCCAATTGAACATTTGTGGTTCGACTTGGAAAGCTGGTTCGCGCTAAATCAAAACCACCTCGAAATATACGAGAACTGAAGACTTGCTGTTGAAATTATGGTACCAGTTACCAATGGATACCTATCGTCACCTCATCGAATCGATGTCTCGACGAATGGCTTCTGTTTTGGGGCTAAAGTGTTGATGAATTTTTAATTCTCAATCTTTTATTTACTATGTGGCACAATAGATGGCGCCAAATGTATATCGCATTGCGGAGATCGTGTGCGGGACGTGGGAACGTCACTTCTTCTCCGCAAGGAGATGTTGCTATGTGGATTTCTAACGAAGTGCTTAATTTTGTGTCTACATAGAGCTTTTTTGTCTGATAAAATGTTTTAAATGTTATTGTGGTAAGTGATTGAAGTCGAATAGTGCTTTGGACAGAACGCAGCAAAGGAAAGAAAGATGATTCCCGAAATAATATAATTTAATCACCCGCCCGACATAAGGGAGGTCCTACTGCTTATTGGGTAGGTGGTCATCATGTAATGGCTCATCAATGTAATGGCACTTGCAACAGAGATAGAAAAATAGCTATAAAGTACCTGAAAATGTTATGCGTATATCATGGGAAGTATTTATCTTATACACTGAGTGGCCACTTTATTGTGACCACCCTCACAGTACTTCGTTGTGCCACATTTTGCTTTTAATACTGTGTCGATTCTTCGTGGCATGGACTACACGAGATGTTGATAAGTGGTTTGTAGAATCTGAGACCATGCTTGATGAATAGCACTTTCCAAGAGTGTGAGACTGCAGGGTTGTGGATACAGCTGTCTGATGGCTCGTTCAACTTCATCCCACAAATTCTCAATGGGGTAGAGATCTGGGGATTGTGGGGGCCATCTAAGCAAAGTAAACTTACCAGCATGTTCCTGAAAACAATCCTGTACAAAACGAGCACTATGGCAGGACGTATTATCTTGGGAAAAGAAACAAAAAAAACGGCCATTTTAAGGGCCGAGCAAAATGTTGCATCAATGATTTATCTTTTTTGTACTGAATATCTCTCCCCCTAACTAACAAGATTTTGTTTGTCTTGTCTTTTATATACATATATATTTTTACGCCTTAGTTCTGACTAAAAAAACAGGACTTAATTTTTTCCGCTGTTGCACATAAATGTGCAACAAGTAGCGAGGAAAAAAATGTTTGGCCCTTATACTACCGGCTACTTAAATAAGGAATAAAAAATAATAACCCTGATTGTGGCCTTTTTTTGTTTTTCTGTTGTTTACTCAAAAAGAGTAACTTAAACCTCGATCGGTGTAATCTTGTATTCACACCACCTCAGCTATGGTTACACTTACATGTCAGGCAAGAATCAGCAAAAGTTAACCTGAGAAAAAAATTTTAAACCAATGGGGAAAATCGTTTCTCTCATAGGCTGATGAGTAACGAAGCAAATAGCGGACAGGAGAGGAACACTGAGCAAACGGCAGTTTTGTTTTATCCGGTGTTGAACGTCGATTTTCCTCTGGGAAACTTATTCTGCGTGTGATGTTTTTTTTATATTTCAGGTCCCCCTTTCCCGTGTCCTTCCCTTACTTTCCCCCTGTACTCCTCTGTGGCAGCGGTAAACCGGGCATTTTTCTGCGGAGAGAAATATTGCTCGGAACGGCTTGTTGTCGCAGGTAAGTATGTAGGGCAGCTTGCAACTTCACTAATTAACGGGAAACCGTTTACTCCTTGTGCTTTAATATTTCCATAGTTTTCTTTCGTGCTATTCTATCAGGGCAATCTGCTCCTAACTTTCTTAGATCCTCTTTCACCTGCCAAAAGGCGCATAGCGCTGTGGGTTCGGATCCCTCAACCTAAATTAGGAACTCTTAATTATCTTGTTAAAAGTAGCCATCGCCAATGGAATAAACCACCCACATGACAGGATGCACTTGGTCCGCAACGATGTTTAGATATGATGTGCCAGTCGGACGTTAATCAACACGAATTAAAGAGCCCAAAGCATACCAGGAAAACATTCCAGAAATCATAACGTTGCCTCCACCAGCTTGAAGGGTTGTAGCATTGCATTTTTGTGCTGTTTTCGCCAAATTCTCACTCGGCCATCGGCATGGTGCAACTGAAAACTTGATTCATCGGACCGCATAATATGTTTCCAATTATCGACTGTCCAATCCTTGTGCTCCTGTGCGAACTGGAGACGTTTTTTCTTGTCAACTGCAGACAGCAAAGGTGTTCGAACAGGCCTTCGGCTGCCATATCTCATCCGATGCAGTGTACGGCGAACAGTGCTTGCAGATATCATTTGAGGGGATCCTTGATTAAGATGGTCTGTAATTTGCTGCCCTGTTGCCCTTCTGTTGTCTGTTACCAGTCTGGACATTCTCCGTTCCCCTCGAGCAGTCACTAGTCGATGACGACCACACGTTGCACATAGAGACCCAGTTTTTTGGCTGACAATTCAGTCTTTAAACACTTTAAAAACAGCTGCTCTGGAACATTTCACGAATGCGGCGATTTCGGTGATACTCGCTCCATGGCTCCGAGCTCCTACAATCATCCCGAGTTGAAAGTCCGTCAAATCGCATTTGTTACCCATCTCGTCACCCAAAAATTACTTCTACTACTGTCGCAAGCACTAAGCTTTCCCTTTTTATACTAGCCTCGCCCTCTGGCGGCAACAGCGTGCAGTCATAGCTCATTTGCTTAAAACTGTCAGGTGGTCATAATAAAGTGGCCACTCAGTGTATAGAGGGACATTCAATACGTCCTGTTGCAATGAAAAAAGCCGGTAAGTCATCCTACCATAAAAATTTTGATACGTTTAATCCTTTTATGATAGGAGTCGTGTGCGACGCATACAAATTACAAGTATTTAAAATATGTATGCTTATGTTTTAAGTATATCAGTGCAGGCGCCTCTAAAGCTCTGTTTTAGGCCTGCAGCACAATTTTCAACCTGGTCCTGAACACGAGAACTTTGGGTAAGAGGAATTGCGATTTCTCAGGAAGAGAGGGAGTACATATTTCCATAGTTTATTCATGTTTTGAATTTACTTTTAACAAGAAAGATGACACCGAATTTTCGGGTGTAATAAGCACGTCTTTTGAATTTGTTCTGACGCAAATTAAATTTATCAAAGCTATTCAAAGTCAATGGAATCGGTATGGAAAACAATGGTATCTGACGGAAGAAAGAATTTTTCAATCGGGTTTTAATCCTTCAGATATTTCTGTAAACGGAATCGTGAGCTTACGCCCTCTGGTTGCAGGCTTGTGCGTTAAGAAAAACATGAATTTATATGAGAAACATTTTACACCGTAAACGCTCAGCAACACAGAATTTTTTTTCAAATTGGACTCTTAGAAACAGAGGTATCGACAAAAATAAGATGTGACTTTACGTCCTCTCGTGGAAAAACCATGCGTTATTTTAGGAAGAAAGTATTCTCAAAAGGTTTTTCCACATGAGCGTAATCGGTCCAAAAAGAATAAATTTAGTCGAGTTTTCAGGAGCCTAGATTTTGCTACAAATACATCAGAAGCAGAAACTAACGCTTATGCCCCCAGGTGGCCAAACCATACTTTACCAAAGATTAGAAATTACATGAAAAATATTTTCCATAAGGTGTTGAATGCGATACAGGAAGAAGTTTTCTAATCGGAACTTTAGTAGCAGAAATAACGCAGAAAACGCAATTTACCATTGCGCCCCCTAGCGGAAAGTCTATGATTTACTTGAAAGTTTTTAATTTATAGGAAAAACATTTCGCATATAAAACACTATCCAACAAAGAAGGAATTTTTCAAATCGGACTAGTAGAAGTAGAGATACTGACAAAAACAAGATTTACATGTACGTCCCCTGGCGTAGAAACCATGCATTATTTTAATAAGAAAATGTTCCTAAAACGTTTATCAACGTGATCCACAAACAAATTTTATCGATTCACAAACATTTTTTTTCAGTCGAGATTTTAGGAGCTCAGGTTTTGCTGCAAATACACCAGAAGCGGAAATTAAAACTTACGGCACCTGGTGGCCAAACAATTTTTTTACAAAAATTAGAAATTACGTTCAAAGGATTTCCCATCTGGAGCTGTATCCCGTGCAGAATCAATTTTTCAAATCGGAGATTTAGAAGCAGAGATATAGGAGGGAAGGCAATTTACCATTACGCCCCCTAGCGAAAAGTCTATTAATTACGAGAAAGTTTTGAAATTATATGAAAAACATGTCACACTGGAAACACTATCCAACAAAGAAAGAATTTTTCAAATCGGACTCTTGGAAGTAGAGATATTGACAAAAATAAGGAATACATCACGCCCCCTGACGTAGAAACCATGTATTATTTTAAGAAGAAAATGTTCCTAAAATGTTTATCAACGTGAGTAGTATCAATCCACAAAAAAAAAAAATTTTTCAGGCGAGATTTTAGGACCTCATATTTTGTAGCAAATACATCAGAAGCAAAAATTAACCCTTACGCCTCCTGGTGGCCAAAGTATTCTTTACCAAAAATTTGAAATTATTTGCAAAAGATTTTCCATCAGGAGGATGTATCCGCTGAAGAAAACATTTTTCAAATCGGAGTTTTAGAGGATGACTTATTGAGAAAAATAGAAATTACGTTTACCCTATGTTTACGCCCCCTGGCGGGAAATCTATACGTAATTTGAAAAAGTAACTATATCTAAAATACTATTCGACATAAATGGAATCGAAAGATAAAATAATTTTTTCAATCGGATGTTTAGAAGCAAATATGTGGAATAAAACGTGTTTTTGAATTCGACATCATCTGCATTTACTTCCTGTAGCGGCTAAATTGTACATCGTAAAAAAGACAGACGACCCAAAGGATCATCATTCGCATATTTCAAGCTTCCCAATGCAAAAAGATTTTTTAAATCGGACTAATAGTTGCGGAGATATCGTGGGTACGGCCGGACGGACAAACCGGTAACATAAGCACGATCTTTTTTTACGAAAGACGTGCTCAAAATAACAATCAGTGATGGAATGAGAAAAATTAATGTATATGCAACTAAAAAACAACAACTTTGATTTACAAAATAGAAATTTGGAGGTCCCGGGCAGCTGTCCGGGCTGACTGTACCTGGATCCGGCTCTGCATGAATTCGAAAGCGAAATCCATCGTATTTCTCAATAAAATGAACCCGAAATTACGGGCAAAGCTTTTTCTTGTTTGTTTTTATTTCTAAGAACCAGATATGTATTTCAGGCGGAACATCAAGTGTAACGATTGGCAGTTAGACTCTTTTGTGTCTTTATATTTTAACTATGTGCATTATATTCCTTTCCGAAATCATGGAATGAGAAGAAAAACAGCAAAACAATTTTTCACCCAATAAAACTGGACTTTAACAACAAGTTAGCTTCCTCGTCACAAGTTGCTGCTGTTGTGAAGCCCAAAAGGTGGCCTACTTTCTGTAATGTAATCCTGTTATAAATTATCACTTCAAGTTAGATCACTGATATTTTACCTTTCCATGGATCTAAAAATTACTATGATGCTCCAACGAGATCGTTAAGACTGATTTGTTTATTCCACTGTTATTTTAAAATCAACGTATAGTTTAATTAGCAAAAACGATTAAAGAGTGAAATCCATTCTGCTATGGGGAAATAATAGAATGGTGATGAAAGGTATGACAGCATCCTACAAGCAATGCCAACATTACACGAATGCAACAACATGAGACGTGAATTATGTTCACATGTCGGAAGATATTAGGAACGAGGTGATGAAAACGAATTTAAAATCTCACGTCTCCGAGTCCGAGGTTCACACCATCCTATGCACGATTTTCCTTATTTTGGCTGCTGTTCCCCTTATAAGCGCAAAAAGTAGGTCCATATATTATCTGGGAAATTTTGTTTTAATATAAAGTCCCACATTCCTAAGGCCTACCTTCAGACGAAGTTCCTGTTAAACCTCTGTATTCAGCGCCCGAAGTAGTTCGATGTGTATTCCTCCGCGGAGATTGCCAACGTATTTGTTCACGTTTCAGATCTTGGATCTGACGATTTAAACAGCTCATCCTTATTTTTCAGATTTGTTATATACTCATTTGTGTTGCTCCAGCCCTTACGAAGAAGTGCTACGCGCATGAGGATATAACAAGGGACCGACGATATAATAGCTGTTTTACTTAACCATACATACACTTGCTGAATGACGTAACCATTTAGATCCAACTAAAAACACTTATGCTGCCACCAATCTTTCGTTTCGAACACTTGGCGGCAGAATACGACAGGAATTAGAATTAAGTAAGAAGTTCAAACTTATTTTGGGTGGGTCTTTCTTTTATCAAAACATAAAGTAGTTCCGATAATTTCCTGTGAATTTTTGTATGAATCGTAAAACTCTCAAGTAGCAGTTTTGTAAAGAAAGGAAGCTTTTGCTTCATAGAAACGAAATGTTGAACAATAAGAACTGCAATGATCATAGCTAATTTCGTTACCTCTTTGACGGAACTACTTCTTGCGTTGATACAATCTACGCTACGTTTAAAAAGTCTTAGGAAGGAGTGTCAGATCTAAAACTGTTCTTAGAAATAGGAAGCTAGCAGATCTGAGTAAGTGAACTCAATAGGAAAGGTAAAAGGAGAATAAGTGAAACGAGAGGAGGGCTTTCCTTTCCAGGTTGATGCAATCTGTTCATTTCCTGCGAATTTATATTCGAATTTGAATGTTAAGAAGTGGAATTCCGTTAACCAAAATATAATTTTCTTCAGAAAACTGATACTATTTGCCGTTCTAATTTCAACAGCAACACTATTCGCACGAAATGTTGGTGCTCTTCTTTCAAATAAACGAATGGAGTTTCAGGGGGAAAGGAACTACTTTATGAACTTCGAAAGGCAGCCAAACTCATCTATGGTTCTTTAAAAGCACATAAATGAGCGAAATCTCTCGTTTTCTGTTGGCATTTTGCTTCAGAAGTAATGGCAGGTCCAATACTTTGTAAGTCGATTTCTGGTTATTTGTGTACCCATGTCTCTTCGAATATTTATATGGCACAGAATGTGAGTAGACTATGACCCCTTCGCTAAGAGAGACGAATGCCCATCTGAGCGAATAAAGAACGTAAATGAAGTCTCGTTATGCGATATTAATGGCCCATCTTGCAGAAAATGTTCGCTATAGGCTGACAGATTGAGTGGCTTTTCTTCACAAGGTTTTGGAAGTTCATATCCATTCCACCGAGATGCTTCTCCCCATTAATAACAAAAGCTTCTTTGCTGTTCAGAAGAGCTTCACGCAATACTACCGGTATCCCTCCGCTGCAGCTGCCAGTGGAATCATTCGCGATTTAAACCACGGATTGTTAATTTTGAGTTGGTGTGCTGAGTACACACACAGTTGAGGATATACAGAGCCTCAAAGTAGTATAATTATGCTGTTTGAGGCTAGCATTGAAAGGTAGACATCTGTCTATAGTCGGGTTTTTTTTCTTGGCTCTTGACGATAATGAAATCGCCTGATTTTGGGGGTGCAGCAAGCACTTCTCGGGTCAAAACACATCAGGAAGGGAGAAGAAGAAGGGTTCCGTAGTAATCTCATCATAGTGCGGAATTCTTGTGGAAAGCGTGGCGGTAAACATTGCGTGATCTGAAAGGAGGAAGAAGGCTTCTTTGTCTCTTAATTGAGCAGTGAGATTTCTCTGCCCAGCGATTATGTCCTCAGCAAGCAATGTGAGACAATGGGGGAGACAACAATAGAGTGGGTGGGTGATGAACCAAAAAGTGGGTCTGCCGTGGTAATGGGTCTTAAAATCTTAGCCCTTCTGGCAACAAGTAACTCACGGATAGGGTCATGGAGGCTTTAGCTACATACGATCTTGATGATCAAGACGAGGTCATCTCGTCTGTTAGTTACCTCGAGGTAGCTCTACACATCAAAAAATTAAAGGGGAAAAAATTCCCGGAAAAGATGTAGTTTGGGCAAGAGCTGGATTCTGGTACTGGTGGAGATTTTTCGACGGGTATCTCCGGCTGATGTATTTCCCCAAGGATTGGAAAAAGGCGGTGGTAGTGGCATTGCCCAAACCTGGAACCAATTATACCTTACCTGAGAACTACCGTCCAATATCTCTCTTGCCGTCCTGGGTAAGATGCTGGAGAGGGTCATCCTCTCTAGGCTTCTAGAGTTCTGTGGAGCTAATGGTGTGATTTCTGACGAACATGGTGGTTTCCGGGCGAAGCATGCTACGACCCACCCGTTGATCAGACTTACGGCATTCTTTTCTGAAGGACGAGTTAAGAGCGAGAGTATTACACTGCTATCTTCCTGGACATCAGCAAGGCTTTTGACCGAGTTTGGCACGATGGACTCCTACACAAGTTGCAGAAGCTTCGATGCCCTCACCCACTTTTGGAGCTGAATGGCTCGTAGCTCAAAAACCGCAGTTTCACCGTTAAGATTAACGGTGAGCTTACTTCTCAAAAGAAGATTCGGGCTGGCGTTCCTCAGGGTTCGGTTCTTGGACCAACGCTGTTCTCCAATTATCTGCATGACTTACCCAAACAAGGGCAGGTCGTGATGTACGCAAATGATACAACTGTTGTCATCAGGTCCCAGAACAAAGGCAGAGCAGAGAAGTGAAGCTCCTCCAGGACTTTCTCAGCTGGAAACCGACTACACTGAAAGGCGGATCAAGATCAATCAGTCTAAGAGCAGTGCGCTGTTGTTTTTAGATCTGTCCAAGGAGTACCAAAACTCGTTATGTTTCAAGAGGCAATCCGCTGGGCTACGTCCACTAAGTACCTAGGGCTCAAACACGATTGTCGACTTTCGTGGGTGACGAACACCTGCTACCACACGAATAAAGCTAGACAATGTCTTGGGCAGCTAGTTGCACTACTCCACCGGAGAAACTTCCTGACAACACGGAACAAAGTACTGCAGTATAAGACGATCGTCAGGTCGGTTCTTACCTACGACTCCTCCATCTGGATTGGTATTAGTAGGAACCAGCGAAAGAGAATCGAGAGGGTACAGAGCCGTGCACTTCAACTGATCACTGGAGATCCCCCTTGGACCGCACTTCGGAACCTGAGTAACAGATTTGGCGTCGAGAAGGTACTTGAGTTTTCCACTAGACTCGCCAAGTAGTTCTTCAATAAAGCGAAAACCCACCCTAATGAACTTGTTAAGGACGCGGTTGACTACAATCGCAGCGAATTCCTTAGGTATCCCAGAATTAAGGCTGCGATCGTTGACCGTCCTTGAAGAAGAGAGAAAGTATGCGAACACAGGTGGGTGTTAGACAGACCACCAGCCCTTCTTTTTCATATTGGCATCGAGATGCGGAAAATGGATTCTGCTCGGGCATTCAGATTTAGTCTCGTTGAGTTGCAGGGCCACCCTGGTGTGTCAGCGACCCGGTGGTGTTGTGGTTTTCTGTGGTGTTGTGCGGTGCTTGGTTCCCTTTTAACCCCTTCCTCCCGGACTGGTGTCACGGTTCACAGTCGAAAGATATATCACCCTCTCCTTTCACTACAATTTTCTGTTTGTCTTTCCTATTCAGTTCACTTACCCAAATCTCCTAGCTTCCTATTTCTGTGGGTAGTTTTAGACCTGGGGTCAGACACTCCCTTTGTGAGAGCGAAAGTACTGCTCACGTGCCGTGGCTCCGTCCCCTACTTATGAATCTGAGGCGTCCACGCTATAGGTGCTCCTCACAGACAGAAGGAAGTGTTTGTGTTTCTCTGAAACACTTCCCAAACTCTATTCGAGCGAACAAACAAAGCCTTCCCTACTTTGTTACTGAAATCTGTGAATTGGGAAGGCGGATCGAAACAGCTGAACGGACAGAATAATACTCACAACTAAGATATAAGGATATCGAGAGGAGTTACAAATACAACACGAACATTTATTACATAATCAGTTAGGTTCTTGACGGCGGTGGATTACTCTTTCTCTAGCATCAGGTTTCCCTAAGCCTTAGACCTGGACGGTGGCGTAGACACGAAATCTAAGAGAAGCACTTCCGTAGAAAATTATGTAAGTCCTCGCTTTCGGCGTTGACGTTCTAGAAAAAATCTACCTGCTCTTAGATAGATCTGCATCACTGAGGATATTGTGATGAGTAGTCTAACTGTACTTCTCTGTCAATACGATTTCAAATCTTAGCCTGTGCTAAGATTTGATTTACCGTAAAGGAATATCTCTTACGCAAGCGGGATTCCCTGACTGGGACCTTACCGCTGCAGCCGAACACTCTATTTCTACTAGGATAGATGGTTGGCTAAACTCATCCAGAGCCTCGGACCTCCGTAGCAGGAGCGTCCGTCTGCTCACAAAAAAGAAAAGGCAAACGCTTCGCGTCCCCTTCACTGGAGAACTACTCTCTCCGCTGGACGAAAGCAGACTGACTAACAGGTACCTTCTAAGAGACTTGCTTTTGTCGCCTCCTCCGCACTACGCATGCGCGAAGACACCGGCGCTGATACTGCCCTCTCGCTGACCTGCTGACATGGCTCGCATTCTCCGGCCACGTGTTCCTCCTTTGACGTCACTCGCCGACTACCCCTGGGAGTCGGCTAGGCGTGCCTCGTTGATGGGTTTCAATCCTACCTTTCGTGTCTCTGCTGCTTGTCAGATCTTTCCAACAGGAACTTCACCCTTTGAGAAAGTAATCCTACCGCCGAAGTACATTCTTACAATCACAATCTACATTGTTATATTTACACAAAGGTGGATGGCTGTTTTCCAGACTTCTAGGCGTCTTGGCGACGTTGACAATGTACAGCAAAAGACGCGGCATGATTGAAGATGTTATCAGTTCGTCGTAAAATCGTGAGAAACTAAGGTTCTTTCTTTGAGGCTCTCGACATCAGAAAAGAAATGTTCTCGAACCTTCTGTCGCCTTCTTGGACTTTTATAGTCTTACTTTTCTTTGTGAAAAAGTAACATAATGTTCAGCATTGTTATAATTTAACATAGTTAATATGTCCGTTCTTACAGGCCCCTACTTCTGAGGCGAAACATGTGGGATGTCATATTTCACATGTAGAGTCTTAAACAAAACAAAAAGGAAAGTTCGCTCTGTAGTTTCGCTACGGTGTATCCTTAAGTAGATACGCCCGCAAGTTTCTGTTGCAACATACACATATTCATATATACACGGGGAAGCAAAGAACCTCGCTGGGTTACTACCTGAGTGTTGACTACTCCCCGATTCAGTTATCTAGGGTGCGAAGCCCTCCTCCTTCTTCAATGAAAGCTAAACGTGACAGTGCATCTGCATGGGGAGTTAATTTCCATGCGATATGTGATATGGTCAAGTTAAACTGGGCGATGACTAAGCTCCACCTTTGTAGCTTTGATCTTTGTGAAGCCGCGCTGGTCAAATAAGTTAGAGGGTTGTGGTCAGACATAATCTCAATCTGGTGTCCAAAGATCCAACCCTGGAACTTTTGTAACGCCCATACTATCGCGTAGGCTTCTTATGGCTCGCCACCCAGCGTCCCTGAGTGGTAAGTTTTTTACTAGCATATGCTACTGGATGGACTTTCCCCCTTTCATCTCTTTGACCCAAACAACACGCTATGGCGTAGGCGCTGGCGTCCGTGTGCAATACGAATGATTTATTGAAGTCTGAGGTAAACATTACGGGCGCCGTACATAATAGACCCTTAAGAAATGTGAACGCCTCCTCCAGTTCTGGTGTCTAAACAACCTTCTCTGACGCCTTTTATCCGGTCAGATCGCTTAGCGGTTTCGCTACCTCTGCAAATTTAGGCACATAAACCCGGCAGTAACTACAAAGTCTGAGAAAGCTCCGTACCTCCCTTTTTGTCATGGGTTGTTCAAAATCCCGTACTGCCTGAAGTTTCTCGGGATCTGGCTGGTGACACACAGACCCTTCTACGTGCCCTAAATAATGGACGATCTCCCGGGCGAAACAACTTTTCTTTAAGTTGCCAGTGAAAACGGCTTCCTCCATACTCCCTATCACCAATGTCAAATGCTGAAGGTGTTCTTCCCAGTACTTTGGAAAAAAATTGTCCCTACTACTTACTAATTCCTGTAGCTCTCGTAATTGCTCCCGTGTTATCTGTTGGCTTCCTACCGGTACGTCCGTTGGACACGTTCTCTTCTCCTCCATCCTCCTCATTGGCACTTCCTGTATATCCCCAAAATCCTCGTCCGATTCAAAGATGACCCTTACGACGTTGATCCTGGGCCTATATTTCCTCAGCTTTCCTACTTGCACGTGGCGCTTGTGTCCTAGACCCAAATCGATGACGTAGCTATTATTCTCTCGCCTTTCTAAAATGAATACCGGACCCGTCCATCTTGCATAAATTTTATCCTTAGTCAGGGGTGAGTGCTATGACTTGGTCTCCTAATCCGAAAGTTTTCGGCCGCAGCCGTCGGTCGTGGTACTAGGCGTACCGTCGCTGTTGCTCATCGGCTACTTCCTCTACCTGCTGTGCCACCTTCTCCCTTCTCTCCTACTTCTCTTGAAGTTATTGGGCCGTTGACGCGGATATGCCTATGGGTAACTTACCCCCGCCCATCCAATTTCTCTTCAAAATAGTTAAGGGACCCACCGGTTCTCTACCGTACAACAACTGGGAGGGTGCTATTCCGGTGGTGGCATTCGGTACCTCCCGTGCGACTGGTCTCCTAAGGGGCAAGCTTGGCAGTCATCACAGTATCTTGTAACGTCTTTCTTGGCTGATGGCCAATGAAACAAGTAGCGGATCCGTTCTAAGGTCTTGCTGTGGCTTAAATTAACTGAAAACACCGAGTCGTGCGCCAACCTCATTACTTCCTCTCTCCTGCATTCCGGCACTATTAGCTGGTTGACTGATTGCCCTAAAACTTTCTCTGTGTGATGTAGTAGCCCATCCTCCAAAAGAAATCCACCCTTCCTCTCTATGGCCAAGGCTAAAAGCTTCCTTCAGCGTCTCGTCGCTCGTCTGCTGTTCCTTAAAAATTCCTTAGTCCGTCGACTGCGAAGGTCCCGTCCCCGGACCTGATTGGCTGCCCATCGCGCGCTCCGTGGATGCCTGCCTATCTCGGTAACCTATCTCTCTGATGCGTGGGGCGAAAGCGGGTCGTTCGACGCTTGCTTTGTTCTCGGCCCTTTCGCGACGCAAATATCCTGGGTTTCTTTAAGCCTTTTTTCTTTCCTGCAAATTGTCTTCGACGTTCTCTTCTCCTGAAATTGTAAATGCTCCCGGGTTGAAACTATCCACTCGGGACTCGCTTTCTAGCTTGCTTCATTTTTGCATAATCTAAAGGTGTAATTAACGCATCGTTACTGAGCTGGGGTACGATCGCGCTAATTTTTTCCGTCATACACATTACCTCTTTTCCTACTATTTCCAAATCTGGGTCTATCAATCTAACTTGCAGTAGTTTTATGGGAAAGTTGGCGGTTCCTCATTTTCTTTCCCTAACTTATGCTCTTTTATGCAACAAAATGCGTCCCCGCTGTCCACGATGATTCCGGCCCAAATTCCTTTCTCTGTTTCTATCATTAATTGTCCTCCTACGGGTATCTCCATTATCTCGCATTGGCTACTCTCGGATCCCAGTACTCTACCCATTTTAGAATTTAATTTCATGGGGTCCTCTTCGGGTCTCGTTTCGACGTCCCCTTTTATCCGTTAATTCCCTTCTCTCCTCTCTTTTTTTCCTTTTTTCTAACATAGTTAATATGTCCGCTCTTACACTCTTCTTAAAACTTCTTCAAACGTCGTATCGAACAAGTGACTGGGGAAGGTTTCGCCTGTTGTCTCTGAGCAATGGACATCTTCGACAAGTTGCAACTAAAAGGCTTGCACCCCGAAAAATAGGCGATTCCATTATCATCGGATGCCAAGTAAAATATTTCCGACTGTACCTTTCATCTAAAATCCCTCAAGTTGATGTGTGAATGCTTGGAAACTGATTTCTGTTCTACGGCAGTGAATTCGGATAACTGGTGTATGTAGTAATGCTATTTCGAATATAGTTAGTGTACAATTCCTTTTTATTAATTATTATTGCCATCCTTTCGCTTCTCAACGCATGAAGTAGTTCCGTACATTTCGTGAGAAATTTTATTTTAATTGGACGCTAATAATTACGAGCGTACAAATCAGCAAAACATAAAATCCACTTTGTAGAAATGAAATGTTGAATTATAAATAACATATTACCTATTTCTAGTTTCTTTGCCGCGTTAATGGAACTACTTGATAGGCTGATAATTTTTGTCCATATCAAGATAATAATAACAAATAAGTCAAATTCTGTGAAGAACAAGTTGTTTTGTAGAAATGAAATTTGGATTATAAATAACATATTATTTATTTCTAGTTTCTTTACGCTGTTTACAGAACTACTTGATGAATTAATAATCGGAAGGGTAGACGAGAATATTAGAAGAGAACCGGCAATATCAACATTTTGCAATGAAAACATCCAATCCAAACCAATGATTTTATCCATCGAAAAACACAAATGACAAACGCATCGACTCCGTATAATTACAAGCAAATTTTGAAACTCGGTCCAACTCAGTGTTAAAAACGGTCCAAAAAAACGAAGAACATAAGTCTAATTTAGAAACGTCTATTATTATTATTATTCTACTCGTAAGCGTTCTTTTGATTTTCCTTGCAAAACTATTTTCATAGCGTAGTGGCAATCGGATTTCCTTGCAGAACTATTTTCATAGCGTAGTGGCAATCGGATTTCCTTGCAGAACAATTTTCATAGCGTAGTGGCAATCGGATTTCCTTGAAGAACTATTTTCGTAACGTAGGGGCAATCGGAGAGTTATATTGGCCAACGTAGAATAACTTGTCGAGCAGCAGCGCTTTTGAAATTAAATCGAAAAGAGCATTTCAAATAAACTCTACACCGGTACAACAAAATTAATCTGCTGAGATCATTTCGTGATTTCTTGTGGCTAAACCAAATGGTGTTCCTGTGATCAAATGCTCAGAGCTTCTGTCCAATCGCTAAACGGTGTTTTTTTATTGAAGGTTTAACGACAACCGTGAGCAACTCAATGGGCTATAAGCGTCCCTAATTTAGGGTCACTGGTTCTAAGGAAGGGAGAGAGTCAGTGCCCTAAGACAAGCACAACATCCACACCTCACCGGGATTCGAACCCGGACCGCTTTCGGATGAATGATCAGAGGCCATCGCTTAGACCACAGCGCCACCGTGGCGGCTAAACGGTGTTCGGATGAGGCATGTTTGTTCACCACTCCCACGGCGGAAAAATGGCAACAAATTTTTGTGGTGCACTAGTCCCTCAAGAAATATCCATTAGTGTTCACCTACCCTGAAGGAAAAATGGCGACGGATTTGGGACGAGTAGCTTTTGTATTTCGGACTATTGCGGTAGTCATTATACCCGAAAGATACAAAACAGCAAAAACGACATCTGCTACGCTTACTCAATGGCGGCTGGTGCTGCTGAAAATGTGTGTGTGTTAGGACTTACCCCTTTTCAGCAAAATCTTGGAATTGGCATTCAACAGGCTTTGCCGCACCATCGGCCGATAAAAAAAATTACAAAAAAAGAGGAAAATTAAAGGCAAGTCCAGCTGTTTTCCATAAGTATATACAAATTTAAAAGAATTGTTAGTAACTTTCCTCACCTTTTTAGAGTTTGTGATCAAATTTGTAACATATTCGATAACATATTAAGTCTGATATTTTGAAGAATATAGGGGTTTATTTACCTGTGACGACCTGAGTTGCCAAGAAAACATAAAAACTAGGGATGATCTAAAAAGATATTTATTTACTCAAGTTTTTTGAAAAAAGGTTTTCATTTATTTCAGTAATTTTAATTTTGAAATATATTTGGATTGTCTTTGTTCAACGTACAATCAACCTTATAATCTTGTTATTTATGATTTTAAATGCACTTCTCAAGAGCTTAAAGATGACTTAATTATGCATGAATTAACTAAATTACTCTACGTATTACACCATAAAAATTTTACGAAATGCAAAAAAGCATAAAATCTGGGTAAATGTGTAATTCAGCGTCCTAAATTATTTGGCTACATATTTCGAAAAAAATACGAAAAAATGAGATATAAATATGTTAAATTATGTAATTTGATGGCAAATGGTGAAAACTTTTCATTTTTATGCATTTTAAAAGTTTTTGCTGTAAGACTTACCTCCAAGTACGACGACCTGAACCCCCCAGTGCGACAGGCCTAAAAGATCTCTGCGACGACTACTCTGCTGAAACGATGGGTTGGGTCACTTCGCTGGCAGAAGAATACAAGACCGGGAACTTTCTAGCCAAGAAATCATTCCATTCAGTTGTGCTACGCTACAGAAAATAAATCATGGTTTCTGTCTCAGTTTTACGCATCAGAACCTGATAATTTCTTGGTTTTTCCGCGCATGATTCTCTGATGCGGAATGTATAAACTCACTTCTCTTTCGAGGGTTTTTTTTTTTTTTTTTTTTTGTAATCCAAATTGAATGACCTGCGAAATACACTGTCAATACCAGAAACAAAGCTTTCACTTTCCGAAGCCATTTAACTTCCATTGGAAGGAATGCGACATCTACTTTAACGCTTTTCTATAATAAACAAAGGCAGCTGCGTACTGTCTATTTCGTGCCAGAGAATCATATGAGTAAGACGAAGCAATCCTCAGGATGTGTTTCGAGAAACTTAGACAAAAATGAAGAACTCTTTTCTGTACGGTAGTACTACAAAATGGAATGCTGTGCTGGGAAAAACGTATCCACTTCCTCTTGTAGTATTCCGCAAATTAATTGACCGACAAGGCGAGACCTTCGTTTTTCGGATCCAATATTCACGGGTTCGACGCGGCGTTCTGTTAGGAATGCCGCACGGGGTGTTCAAGTCGTCGAACTTGGAGATAAGTCCAACGGTGAAATTTAAAATGCATTGTAAAGATAAAAAATTTCACCCTTTGCCATTAAGTTACATACTTTAACATACGTATATCTCATTTTTCGAAATATTTAGCCAAACAACTTTGGACGCTAAACTACACATTTACCAATAATTGCACATGGATAAAGCCTCATTTTAGACCCCCCACCCACCACCACCAAGAAACATAAATCCAAATGAATATAGTTAGGATTCACTTTTACTTTTAACTGCGATTTTAGGTGTTTTACTTCAATTTTTCCTCCTAAAGCTCTTCAACAAAATGGTTCTTTTAAGAAAGAATTTGCCGCCCCGGTGGCGCAGTGGTCTAAGCGATGGCCTCTGATCATTCGTTTGAACGGGGTCCGGGTTCGAATCCCGTGAGGCACGGAAGTTGTACTTGTCTTACGGTACTGGTTCTCTCCCTTCCCTGGAACCAGTGACCCTAAATTATGGACGGGCGACTGCTTATAGCCCATTGAGTTGCTCACGGTGGTCGTTAAACCTCCAATCAAAAAAAAAAAAAGAAAAAAAAAGAAAGAGTTTAGTGAATGAATAGCAGTCTCCATTCAAGAAATTAAAAATTACGAAAATATCACTACACACAAAAAACTAGAAGCGCAAAAAAATGATTTAACTGATTGATTGCGTAAAGCTATGGCCAGCAAGACAACAATCAGATCAGATTTCTTTCTGGTTTGGTCAACTACGGCATCCTGAAGAAATTGTGGGTGAATTTTGACCTGCTCACAATTCCAATAGGAGAAACAAATTGGGGCATGCTGAGAGACGTTCATCACACTGCAAGCCTTTATGGACTGCTTGAGAACATCCAAGGGGATTGTGACGTAAGATGCGGTAGAAACCACACTGGGCAAGCGTGCTGACCGACGAGTACCATGCAAGACCGGGCACAGCGATTTCAGTTCTTAATACGTTTTTAAGACCAGTTGACCAACAAGAGCTTTCTTTGACTACTGCCTGGATGAAAAAACGGTTATGTGCTGACAGCCACCAATAATTACACATGGTTAATGCATTTACTTTCGGCTAAAAAAATTGAATTGGAATTCATATTGCTTTAAAATGAATACTAATTCAAAAATTCATATCCAGCTACAGCAGTCGTCAAAGCAGCAAAATTTCTCTTGCTCACTGTCCCGCCCAATAAGGTCAAGATGTGCCATTTTCAATATGCTTCTTTACTTTTAATATAATCTGGGCTTTTCCAAGCAATTATGAGTCTCGCGTTTTTGGTTATGTTGCCTTTTGTTATATTCCCCAAGGAAGGGAGTTATTCACTTCTTTGTAGAAATGTTATCCATATTGTAGCCGCCCCGGTGGCGCAGTGGTCTAAGGCGTTGGCCTCTGATCATTCGTCCGAAAGGGGTCCGGGTTCGAATCCCGGTGAGGCATGGATGTTGTGTTTGTCTTACGGCACTGGCTCTCTCCCTTCCCAGGAACCAGTGACCCTAAATTAGGGACGGGTGACTGCTTATAGCCCATTGAGTTGCTCACGGTGGTCGTTAAACCTCCAATCAAAAAAAAAAAAAAAAATCCATATTGTATCCGAATGCACATGAAAATTTACTTGTTCTCCACTCTGCCATATTCTTTGTATAAGCCCTTTTTCATGTTAGTAAAGCCAGGGGTGAAAGAACAGTAATGCATTGAGGGAAGTAATTACCAATTGCTGAGCTGTTTACTTATGCTACAAATAAGGGGACTACAACACAAGAACTGGAGTTAAACAGCGCCCTTAAACTACACCGTGGTAGTGAGAGAAGGGGGACGTGTCTGACCATTGCATTGAAAGAGAAACTCATTGGACTTTTTACAGTATTTTGTAATTTATACAAAAACAAATATATATAAATATTATCAGTGATGGAAAGTTTTGGTTTTGAGCATTCACTTTATTTCTGCTAAACGCCAAGGCAGCTGACTCATACATTGGCTCTAAATACGTGCGAGCAACTGTTAGTTGTGAAGTTGACTTCACGTGGGTAGCAAGGGCTACTGCGGTAACAACAATTACCAATGATTTTAAACAACTGTGATGAAAAATGTTTTGAAGTACATTACCTGCAAATTTAAACTTAAAAGATTAACATTCGCATCAGAAATATCGTTTTTCCTGCTGCGTGAAGAAAATTTAAATTCGAAACCTATATTTTCATAGCCTCAGAAGAATCTGGCAATGTTCATATAACATGTTCCTGGTACGTGTCCTCGGACGCTTTTTGTAGTATATATAATCAGGTTGTTCCACTGGCTCTTCGCGAGTCTTGAAGTCTCATCTCCGAAACAACCGTTGGAATTTCGGGAGTACGTGTGTGGCCTCCTATCCGGGTGAGTGTGCCGGCGTGTATCACGGTGTTGTCGTCTTTTGTGAGTTGCTCGAGCCAGCCGTTCTGAGACCTCGGCGGCTGTTCCGGAAATTAGGCAAGTCATTGGTGAATTAGTGGCCCAGTTTGGGTGCTCGTGCCAGCCGTACGTGTGTGTCTAGGCATGGAGGTTGGAATAAGGGAAGAAAGCACTCTCCGTTGGCTCAATGCAATCCAATTGAAGCCAGCGAAACGTCACGGTAGCCATCTTAAGCCTGACATGAGCATACCTATTATTGCTGTGCGAGGCATGAAGTTGGCAACTGGCTTTTAATATTAGTAAATTTGCCCTTCTTTATTATATTAATCGTTGATATACTGTTCTCAAGGATATTATTAGTTTATTTATTAATGTTTAGGGCGTTACGGCTACTTTCAGGTATATAGAATTTAGAAAACCTTCTGGCTGACTTCTGGGGGATGAGCGTAAGTACAAGTGTTTTTCTTATTCTGTAGGTAAAACCGCCGGGTAATTTCATAGTTTTTAAAGTTGTGTGTATGATAATCTAAGTTTAGGGACGTTTTTACAGAGATCTGCTCTGTTAAATGAAGAGAATACGATAGTGTACGCAAATTAACGTTAAGCTGTAAGACCCCAATATCACTTTATCATAGATATCGTATGATTTTGCCGTTTCACCTGTGAACACGCAAATACCTTGAAAGATTATTTTCCGATGAAATTGCTTGGGACAAACATCACATTGGTAAGGCTTTTCACCTGAATGAAAAAGCATATGCCTTAAAAGATTACTATTCTGAGCAAATTGCTTAGAGCACGCATCACATTGATGAAGCTTTTCACCTGTGTGAAGGAGGATGTGTTGTCAATTTTTTGGAGCATACATCACATTGGTGAGGCATTTCCTTCGTGTGAATGAGTAAATGCATCGTGGACCTACTGTGGTTCAGAGGAAACTGTAGAACATTTATTCGTTGATTGTAACTTTTCAAAACATATCTGTAATTGGTTACGTCAGTATTTAAATTATAAAGATAAATTTTCGACTCATCAAATCTTATATCATCTTCCTCTTTTCTGCTCTAAATCCAAAAATGTAATAATACATCATGTAATTGCAATTGCAAAATCTAACATTTGGAAAAACAGAAACGCTTTATCTTTTGAACAAAATCTAAAAATACAGAGCACATCAAAGTTACCATAAAATGTTACCTTAGAAGATATTTGGAATTTGAAACCAGAAATAACGGTGCTCAAAAGACCTTTAATAAATGGAAGCTTTGGGTTCCAGTTATTTATAAGAAAGCATCGAAAGTTCTTAATAAAATTACAGAGAAACTTATTTTAATTTTAAATATCTGTAGCTAAGATTTAAGCGATATAAAACTTAATATGCCATTTTCTTTAAAACATATTATTTCGGCTCCCGATATGATGTCACTTATTTGTTCATGACATTTTAATATAATAATTTAATTTTAACTACAGTTTTCAGTGTTCAACAATTTACTGACTTTTAGTAAAACATTCACAAACGGGAATATTATAGATAAAGAATAAGAATAATAGTAATGTAAAGGATCCATTGATGTTTTTTTAATCTTATGTTTTATATTACTTTCTTGTTCTAAACAATTAGTTTGCTTATTCTAATTTTTGTCAGTTTTTTTTCCTGAAATGCTCTTGACAAGAACCTTATACGTTTAGTTGAGTGTTCTTCAAGGGGATTCCTGGATAAATTGTATACTTCCTGTTGCAAGCGGTCATTCTTTCGCAGACTTTCGCCTCCTCAGTTGGTTGTCTGCTCTGGATGGAATTATGAGAAAATGTTTGTTATTACACGATCCACTCTAATGAATATTTCATATTTCACAATTAAAAAAAAAATAAACAAAATCTTTATTTTTTACTAAAAGCATACATGAATGTACAAATAAAAAAATAAGGTAAAAGATTAATAATTTCCTAAAACAGTTCTTTAACAGTCCCTCATGCGCCGGACTTTTATAAGTCTCGGACATGAGGTATAAATTGAAGAAACAGATCACTTTTTCGAGAAATTGCTTGGGACATACATCACATTGGTGAGGTTTCCTCAAGCAGAGCGGCTAACAATCCATTTTTTATATCTCCAGAAAATCACCAGATTTAAGGAAGAAATCAGCAGTGCCGTATTACACAAGTCTGAAACGAAAAAGAAGTTATATATATAATACAGATAGATGAAAACACAATGTAAGCGTTTATGTTGTGAATTTTAAAAACCTCAATGAACACTAAGACCAAACAACATGTAAACTTTTAAAAACCTTAATGAATGTTAAGCCCAAGGATTTAGAGTAAAACAATATGTACAGACCTAAAAAAAAAAAGAAAAAAAAAGGGCCGCCCCCCTTAACTTTCGAACCATTTGTCCCATGCAAACAAGCAAGGTGCAGTTGGAAAGCACTCGAAAGGAACTATTGTGTGATGTGAAAAAATACGCTAATCAAGCTAATTAAAATGCTAATTAGCTATCTATCTGCGAATATTTCCATATAAGAGGTATGTTATTTTACGCGCATTCTATTCAGCACATAATAAAATCCTTAAATTTCAAATTTCACACAAATCGACCAATAAATACGTGTACAGTGAGCTACGGAAAAAAGATGCCGCTAATGTTAAACTGCAAAAGTGGTTTTTGAATTATATCATTTAATCGAGGACAGATACAGTGATTCGGTGTTGCAACAGTAAAACACAAAGAGGCCCAGATAATATGAGCAGCTATACAAGATCAGAACGGGTATATTAGGGGAATTATAAAATATAAAATATCATCGTGAAAAAAAATGAATTATGACCATATCTGGTTATTAGTCCATTGAATGCGAAATATCATTAAATGCTTAAATTCAAATTTTCAGCGTGGTAGCATAAAACCTTCCTGAGATATAAGCGAAAACTCAAGCATACATCGATTAACGGGCAGTGCATAAAAAAACATATTTTCCTGTATTTACTCTAAAACAGTTTACCACGCAATATTGAGAAACGCTTAGGAAAAAGTGTTTCTACGTGAATTTATTTGAAGGAATCTGTAATGATGTCATACTATTAAATTCAGAATTACAACTTTTAATGATGAACATCATAAGTTAATAGTTTTGCACAAAAATAACTTAACTTACGACTTAAATTGCTGAAAGTTTGTGTTCCTTAAAACCGACGCCATTCGCCGATAATGCATGGTAATCTTCCTGTGAAACATTACTTTCGAACCAGAACGACAGGAGTAACGATGTTTGCCACTAACCGTCAGACACGGAGTTCGTACGTTAGGGGAATTCCGTCATATTTTCCCCGAGAAGACGCTGCTTAAGCAGATTGTGCTGTGAAAGCAACTTAACGGGAGCAGACAATTAGGCTTAATATGGCGGGTCAAGTTCACTGCCGTAGCTAGTGGGTTTACTTTGGAGCGATAAAAAGCGGTAAAAAAGCTTTCTACCTCAAATATTTTTGTGTGATACTTGAATCCGAAGTTCTGAAGTTTGTATCCATGCCATTTTTAAAAGATTCTGTCACAAAATAAAGAATCAAAGTAAGGGAGAAGTTTACAAAGTTAGAGTCCACTGATACCGAAATTTCTTGTAGGATTTAGACGAAACTGCCTAAGTCCAGTTTTATACTCCGTATCAGGAACCAAGTTACATTAGATTGAACCTAAAGGTGCAGCTACAACAAGGATTAAGCGGGTGAGTAATATGTCGGTTTCGGATTGGGGCTGCTGTTGGGCATGGTTGGTAGTGCCAGGCTATGGCGTCTGAGCTGGCACTTCCGAGGCGGGATTAGTTGTCTTATAATCATGGCGCGCGGTACGGTGCCTATCCGGCACACAGTGGGTCAGCACAGCGCAATCTACTTGCAACTGATCCCAAGACTATCTGTTTGGGGGAACAATTACTCTAACCACTGGGTCACTCGGGCTTTGTCTCCATCTTTGACGTTTGAAGTTTTAGGAAGGAAGTGTCTGACCCTAGGCTAAAACTACCTTTAGAATTATGAAACAAGAAGATCTGAGTTAGTGAACTTAATAGGAAAGATAAACAGAAAAATGAGTGAACGGAGAGAGAGAGGCATGTCATTCGAACCACAACCGTGTCACCAGTCAGGGCGGGAAGGAAGAGAGAGAGGAAGGTTAAAGGAACCAAGCAACCATCACTGTGAATCACAACACCACCCAACCGCCGACGCCCTCGGAGGGACTGAAACTCACCGAGACCACATCCGGAAGCCGGAGCATCACTCAGTATTTACCATCTCAATGCCAACCTGAAGAAAAGAAGGTGGCGATCTGTCTAGCACCCACTAATGTTCACGCAGTCCCCCATTTGATTTAAAGCCTCCATCCGAGGAAACAGTGCTCAATAGTGCTGCCCAACCCAAAGTCCCTGTCAGGGGGAAAACAATGATCGCTGACTAAGCTATGGGATACTTCAGAAATTAACTGGGATCTTAGTCAATCGCACCCGTAACATGTCCATTAGGGTCGGCTTCCACTTTCTTGAAGAAATTCTTGGCGAGTATAGGGGAAACCTCAAGTACCTTCTCACTTTGTTTTCACCTTGAGATCAGATCATATGTAGAGAATTTTAGGTTGGGAGTGTCTCACCCTAGGTCTTAAACAACCCTTAAATATCGGAAACTGGATATTTGAGCTAGAGTGCCCGATAGGGAAAGTGACACCGAAGCGAAGTAGAAAGGAGGAGGAAGACACCCTTATTTATTACAGGGGGTCGTCAGTAACCGGGATTCGACGGCTTAACGTGCCCATCCAACTCACGGCGGATATTGAGTGGTTCGAGCATTCGTACATACGCGGTAGGCGTACTTCACAAGTGAATGTACGGAATTGCGATTAAGGCGATTTCCGCCACTCGATTGGTTCAGAGCTACTTTGCAGATTGCGAATAGGAGGGGCCTATGAGGACAGTCATGTGACAGGAACACTGTCTTTTACCGGGAGAAGTTATTCTTGCTAAGAAATTCAATGTGAGGCTACTTAAAATATGTGACAAATGATCATATTGAATTATCTCGTGGAAAGTTTTATGGTTGGAAGTTCTGCTTCCTAAGAAATTCACTGTGAGGTTACGTAACATACATGAAAAATGATCATATTGAATAATCGGTAAAGTAAATTTGTGCACGATATCATAAAGAATATATTCAGTTTCTCAGGCGAATACAAGTCGAAATCTATCTTAATATTAAAATTGAGGGCGACTTCAATGAATAGCTAGTTGAATACATATTCCGTATCGGCCAATAGATGGCAGCACGTCAAACTAGTACCCATCACGATTCGTGCTCTTGTGAAAGTGCGTATATAAGGGTACAAAAAGTACCTTTTTAGAGGTCCTTTCTATTACCCTTAAAAGGACCTTTAACAATAAAAAGTATGTCTCCACACCGAAATATTTATTCTGACGATCAAGTTTCTTTCCTCGTGAATGTGAAAAGGTTTAGCTAGAAAATAAATAAATCAAAAAGAGTGATTTTGTATTAGCAAAGAGCTACCTAATGACATGAAGTAAGACCTCAAAACAGTGTTCTGTCGAAATAAGACAGTTCTGTTGGAATAAATACTCCAGAATGTTGTTTGCCGTATATTGTGTCTGATAAAATAGTATGTGATCTGTCATATATATATATTTTTCTAATATTTAGGAAATTCCTCATATTTTTGTCCTTCCTAACTTCATCAAAATGCCTTCAATTCCACATTTCAAATCCCCCTTCTCCCGAAAATTAAAAAGAAAACGTTAAACAACTAATGGGCTCTCCATACAAAACACGTCAGTACTACTCCTGAGCTAAAGGAGGGGCGTCCGGCTGTCTAGCAGACTGCTCCTCAGTGGCGCCACACTTAGGAATGTGTCTGCCACTAAGGCGCAACCCGGCTAGCGGGCGGGCAGCGCCGGGTTCAATGCTGTCTGGACTCTAATGGTGGGCACATCCAGCACATGTTATCCCATTTCGCACAGATGAGGTAAATCCACTTCAAATGTCGTTGCAATATCTTCATTGGTGTTAATATTATTAAAGAAATGGCGGGTCGGTAGCTAGGGGACTCCCTGTTTAACAGGAGGAACATTATTGAGAGTCGCAAAGGGCTACGAATAGCCGCCACCCACCTGTTGGTTGCTTATCTGGAACCACCAGTGCGGCTGTGAAAAAACAACGGAAAGTCCCTCCGGTGTAGCTATGTGTTTGTGTGTTTGACTACGTCTCGTTAAGGCTTGGTCAACGCAGTTGCAAGGAGCGGAAGCATCGAAGTGTTTTACAACAATTTCGTTGGAGTGCAGGTGACTGTGACGTCACCAATTCTGTAAGCAAGGCCCCCTGAAAAGGTCGTCACTTACAGAATGAAACAAGCTTCTAACTCTTCAGCGAATCAAACCGAGCTCTTATAGAAAACTCAAGGTCATAACTTAGAAAGATAAGTTTCCTCTTTTAGAGACGTCACAGAAAAACCAAGGCTTCCGATTGGTTCCCAGCGCAGCAGTCAGTGTAACATGCATAACCGCCTGTAAAGAACAGGCCCTGAAAACGAAAGGTCATGTGACCAACTTAGTCCGAATTTTCAACTTATTATTTGTACCTATTTATTATTTTTTACTATTGTAAGCAAATGATATTTATAAGTGCAACAGATATAGTAATCTAAACCCTACACAAAATTTACTATTACCCTCACTTACATTTTTTTCAGAAAACTGGCACAAGAAGAAAGCAGTTTTGACTGGAAAACATAATGGAATAAGGGTTTTTAAGAGACTAATCACAAGAATAATAACTGTATTCGCTTGCGGTAAAAACTTGGAGAAATTTCACAAAATTTAGACCATTTTGGTCCCAGGACAACGGTTCGTTTCAGGGCCTCCTCTTTCCAGTGGGCTGTGTCCTGTTAGGCAGCGGATGCATTTTTTTATGCATCATCGTGCCCACCAAATTGTAAGTAACATCTATTTACGTTTACGACAAAAATTGAATATTGGCAATTACCTAATGTAGTGAATTGAACTGTAAGGTTTAAGCGCACAAAAGCTCTTACTCCAGGAAAGACCACTTCCCAACAATAGATTTGCTTATATATAGCCTAGAATTCAGCATATTTATACAATCCATTAAATTGTTTGCATAGCCCACTGGAAAGAGTAGGCCCTGAAACGGTTATGTGACCAAAAAGGTCTCATTTTGTGAAATTCCTCCAAGTTTTTACCGGAAATGAATACAGTTATTATTCTTGTGATTAAAGTCTCTTAAACACCCTTGTTCCATTATGTTTTGCAGTCAAAATTGGATTGCTCTTGTGCCAGTTTGGGTAAACAACATAAGTGGGTGAAATATTAAAATTTGCGTAGGGTTTAGATTATTATATCTGTAGCACTTATAAACATAATTTACTTGCAGTAGTAAAACGCAATAAATAAGTACAAATAATAAGCTGAAAAACTTAACGAGTTTGGAGGTCCGCGGTTGGCCTAGTAAGCAACGTTCGTGACTGCCACAGAGAGGATATCAGGTTCGATCCACTAAATGTGCGTCGGATGGGCGCTGCCCCCATTTCTACTTCGCTTCCGTGTCGGGGACTCTATCCCAAATCTCCTAGCTTCCTGTTTCTAAGGGTTGTTTAAAACCTGGCGTCAGATACTCCCTTCCTAAAATCTTCTACATACGAACAAAATTGGTCACATGACCTGCCGTTTTAGGGCATTTTTTTCCAGGGGGCTATGAATTGTTTGCGCGTGAAGTCAGAGCAGTGTAGTGACTTCTTTTCAGATGAATGTTGTCTTATCTAGAAGTCTAAGTGTTTGCCCATGAGAATTTAGTCTTCGGGCCAAGGACGACTCCTTGTAATCGAGGATTATAAATAATTGCTCGGCCACGGTTACTACAATAATTTGTGACAGGCGGTCGGCCGTAGGTTGCCACATACTATGCGCTGCGTTAGACGAAGTCCTACGTCAAAACAGCGAGGTTTTCACCGTTACATCGCAAATTTCCACCGATATACCCATCCCTAGTTTGAACACCTGCGCTTAGAGGTGGAGGTCCATCTCAGTACATCGATAGTTTTTTGTAACTATCGATAGTTTTACGTTTTTCAATGCTATAAGTGTAAATCACGATGGTGCGAACTATCCGGCTTCTACCAATGGCTTTGTTGACTAAAATTCTCATTTTCACTTCATTTATACTGGTGTGGAAAACATTGAGCCCAGCCATATTGATACATGATGACAATGCAAAACTAAAGTTAACTGTAATAAAAAGAGTAAACGGTGAGGGTATGCGGTTTCTGCACTGGGTGGCACCTTTCAGTCGCATGAAGACGAAGTCAGAAGCATTGTTCTTGTTGTTTGTACTCGAAGTTTAAAGGTACGTCACCTGCTGAAAGAGTTATTTGTTGAGAGTAAGTAATCAGTGATAATGGGTAAACGTAAAACATCTTTTGTGCAACTTTGTTTTTCTTTTGGTAAGGATAAGGTCTACGCCAAATGTAGCTTCTGCGGAACAATTACGTCACTCTTCCGCAAAGGCTACATTTTTAAAAATGCAGCATCCAGCTGCTGTCGTTTTAAATGATCCCAGAAAAAAACAATCGAGGAACATCCCCACTCAAACTCGTATCTTCGAAAGGTGTCGTCGGCAGCTTTCTGCTCTCTCACTTGCTCTGGGACTGCTTAAAAGCTGTAGCATAGCTTTAAACTCTACCACAGCGTAGGAACCCTTTACTCATTATCACCAAAACAGCAGAGCATTTAGTAATAGCCGCCTTAAACTCCTGTTCACCCTCATCATTCGCTACATGCATTATAAACATTATTAACATGAGAAAATGCTTAAACTAAGAATTTGGAAGAGTGGGGAACAGTTGTATTTTTATGGCTCTAGATTGGTATTTCGATAGCCTCTCTGCGGAAAAATATAATACAACGCACTTTCTATGGGGGGGGCAAGGGTGGTTTACACGATAAAAACACGATACATTATTACTCAGCAAAGTTCAAGTTTTTGTCTTTTAGGATTTCTAGTTTTAGCATGATGGAGGATTTGTAAATTAAGTTTTGGCATGGAGAAAGTCATTTGTAAATTCAAACTGCTTTGTTTTTCTTATTATTGAGACTTCTGAATACGTGCAAAATGACCCTAAAACTACGATACCGCCAAGAAGCGAAAGTTTACTTGCCTCTTTTCCACCCAAGATGTGAAAAATAGCACATCTTTAACTGGGTGGATAAGACAGAGGTGGGAGAGGGCAAAATAAATTTCCCTCCTTGGCGGGGTCGTAGTTTTAGGGTCATTTTGTGCGCATCTTTATTCAAAAGTCTCACTAATTGGAAAAAAAACAAATCAATTTTAGTTTACAAACGTCCATAATGCCCAAACTGCAAATGAAATGTTTGATACCCCATTCGAATTATAGGAGAGTACGGTTGAACCTCGCTAAGTAGGCAATAATTCCTTTCGAGACACAGAAGGAAGAATTTTGAGTTGAGGATTTAAATGTTTGAAAGAAAACATAACACGTGGAAGCATCTAACCAAAACACGTGACTGTAAACACCATTTATGATGTCATATACAATTTGAATATTTATGTGCCATTCGTCCAGATAAAGCTAAGTCAATATCCAGCGAAACCATGGTCGGCTTGAAAAAAAACATTTGTGACAATTACGTTATCTTATCTTAATCTATATATATTCGTCACAAGACTGTAGTCTTTGAGATAAAGAAAAAGATAATTTTTGAAGAAAATATACTTAAACTTCAGTTGGCGAATAATTACATTTGCTAACATTTCGACAAAACTACTCGTCGCAGGCACGGACGTCACTGTAATAAAGTTCCCACGTTAATGCATGATTTTTTAGCTTGCAAAAAATATGGCGAAATTACTCAGCTTCTTAATAGGACACGGTTAACTTTGCTAAAATTAAAATAAGCATGAGTCAACTCAGGAAGGATTGACTCAACAGGACACTGGGACATTCCATGGCTCACCACTCGAGAAATGGACTACTTTCTCTTTTGGTTTTGTCTAGGTTTGTTTTTGGATCGAACAAATAATTACTTTGGTATTTATGAACAATAATGTTTAACTTCCTTCGATGTATATTTCTGTGTGGTACGTTATTTCTTTTAAAAACGAGGTTCTTTCTACCTGTATGTTGGATATTTGCTTTGAAATGACATAGCAATATTATCTACACTTATATAAAACTAGAACTTTATTGGTTGGAAGAATGTCGTCTGATCTTGTGAATCTAATTTCCGGTTGCTCTATGTGCTCGTGCGTCATTTACGCGTGGAAGTGTCGGGACCAGATTGCACCGTGAGACGAACACAAGCCTTTGGACGAAGTGTAACGTTTTCGGTAATGTTCTTCAGGGAAATCCTAGGTCCAGTCTAGGATTTCCCTGAAGAACAAAGAAGATCAGACGACATTTTTGTGCTAGATCGCAGGTCCAGTCATTCATAAGCAAGATCGTAGGTTCGGTCATTCATGTGCAGGATCGTAGGTCCAGTTATTCATGTGCAAAACCGTAAACCGTCTATCACATACCTAAACATCATTATAAAATAGGTACATCTTTTCATGGAACGGATATTCTTCTCGGTTAGGGTATCCTTACAGAAGATAACCCGCCCTGCCTCGATTGTTAGAGAATGGTTCCTAGAACACGAGGTAATTGTTCAGATATTTTTTAGGTCTCCAGATTAACCAGATATCAATTCAATCGAACATTTTTTGTTTGTGTTGGAACAGCAAATCCGACCTGTGGTGGCTCAGTCACATATCTCAAAAGCGTTAAAGGACATGCTTGTACTACAAGACACCCTTAAAATCTGTTAGCGTCTAAGACTCTCTGGGTAGGGATGTTGATGGCCTAGTGGTCAACTGCCAAGGTAAAACGTCAGGGTCGACCACAGGCAGGTAAGAACGCTCGAACCACTAAATGTCCGCCGTCCGTCGGTTGCGCACATTAAGCCGTCGGAACCCGAATACCGCCCTGCCCCCCAGTAATAATTAAGGGCGTCTCCCCCTTTCTATCCCGCTTCCGTGTCACTTTCCTATCGAGAACCTTAGCCTAAATCTCATAGTTTTCTATTTTTAAGGATTGTTTACGACTTGGGGTCAGATACTCCCTTCCTAAAATCATCTACATATGACCTGACTTTCCGGTGCTGCATTGGTGGCACTCTGAGGAGCAACATTATATTAGGCCCATCAAACAGAAGTCATCGCTCTATGCAAGTTTATAAGTGAGTCACAGAAAATTTCTAATCGGCCGCTACCGGGAATCGAACCCTGAGACTTCCACTTACGCACCGGACATGCTACAACTGCACCACAGCGTCCTCAAATTTTCCAGACTCACATACACCTAATCGAACCCTGGGTCTTCCACTTACGCACCAGATATGCTACCACTGCACACAGCGGCCTCGAATTTTACATACACCTAACTGACAAACCACTTGGGAAATTGGTTGTATGCAGGTTGGTAGATGGTAAGCAGCAACTGAACAAAAAACTAGGAGGCCAATGAATATTTATTACAAACAATGGACGTGGATTAGATCAAACAGATATTATCGCTCTTTCCACGTTTATAAGTGAGTCACGGAAAAATCCTCAACAGCAGCTGTGTCACACTTATAAAAGTGGAAAGAGCGATTGCTTCTGTTTGCTGTTCCTACTCAACGTCAATCGAGTGTATTAATCATTTTAGGCACGTGGTCATAATGTTTTCTTATTCAGTGTATCACTGTTTATTAACTACACAGTAAACAATCCTATAAATCGCAAATCATGGTAGTAATAAGATCAGCTAATATTATGCTTCAGAAATTTTTCATTTAAAACATCGCGAGATTATTTATGTCTTCTGCAGGACTCTACTTGAAATTTAGTAGTAAGAGAAGCAAACATATATGCGTAAAAATGCACCGGAATAACCCTGCCGAATGCTCTTATGAAGGATTTTGTGCTTAATGAAACTTTGTCCAATGGAAAGGTATGCGGAATTGTAAACACACTACTGAAAGTTGCTCCAAAATTTTAAAGGTTAGGAAAACAACAGTGCAGGAATTCTTCTTCTATATTTAGTGGAACATTCAGCTATCAAATCAGATATTTCGTTGAAAGACACTTTTCGTAAACAAAAACAATACCCAAGAATTTTCATTTTTGCATGTAAAATCTAAAAACGACCATACAACTATTATATCGTGCATAAAAAAATTGAAGAATTTTATAGTATAATTGCTCAGAAATTGGGCATCAAAAGACGCAGACTAAACTCGAAGACTCCAGGTGGAATGGTTGAAACTCAGGGTTAAAAGATTTAGTTCCTTGTGCTAAGAGTCACGGTAATGATGACATTTAAATATCGAAACAGAACAGTCCTCTTTAGAACCAATGCAAGTTTTTTTTAAAGGGGTAACCGGAATTACTATATTGAACCTCAGCGCACTCTTGTAAGTCTCTCTCTTTAGTGAATTGAATAATCTTCTGAGCAACGTATAAGAGAAATTCTTTTTAACCTACATGGTCGTTCATTAGTTTTAAGTTGTAACATTGGAAAACTAAATCTTTGTTTTGAGAAATTCTTTTTAACCTGAATGGTCTTTTATAAACAGTATCATGTCCCACCTTTTTACCACTGATTCCAGGGAAGGAATAGAGCCCGTGTTGTAAGTCACACATAACATCCATGTTTCACCGGGATTCGAACCTAGACCTAGCTCGAACAAGCAGTTAGAAGTTTTCGTACTTTTAGCACGATAAGATGATGATAGGTAGTTGCGTTTATTCAAATTGGAATAAAATATTGTTGTGGAATAGTGCAGATTTTTTTATATTTGGTAAAAATGAAATGAACTATGGCTGAGTGAGCCTGTGATACAGGAAACCGCAAGGTCCGATTTCAGCAAATGTTGAATGCTTTAAAATCCAAAAACATTAATTAAAAATCGTCAAATCGTTATTTCCAAAAACGGGCTTACAGACAACATGCCTCTTCCCCAGCCCCAAGCTTAGTTTCACAAATTTCAATTTTTTATGGGAAATATTTTCTTCAGTAAGGGACTGACTGACTGTTACGGTAATTTTATTGTATGAAAACACACAGATACTGGAATATGACCCAGGTATCAACATCTGACAGTCCAAAATTTTATTATGAAAGGAGAAAAAGTATCTCGGGTGATTCTGTCAGTTCAAAAAGCAGGGTTTTCTGTTCTTTTGCCTCCAACTTCAATAATTTCACATTTTGTTGTTGCTTTTATTTCTAGAATTAGATTACCTCTGTTTATATTTCATAGCTTCCGTAACTTTGCAAAGAATGATGTTTCTAATGGTGTGAGCGATAGTAGTTTCTCAACCAATACGGTTCAATGTGTTAATGATATCACATGCTGTAGAAAATTATTATGTTTCCATAATTGGCTCAAATTTGAACTTTCAGTTGTTCTTCGTTTTCATACTACCTAACTGGAAGCATTACGATTATCATTTACAGAGCATAAAGATATTAATGGCTCTTTTCTTACTTACTGCTCAGCGTACATTATTGTGTTTGCGTTAGTCTATGCTACTAATTCAAGAATAGTAAAATTTCATTATTTTAAAACAAACTACTGCATTTTGAAACATTGCCACTTATTTTTCATCAATTCCTTATTTTCTAAAATAACGTTTTCCCGTCTTTACAAAATAATTTATTTGTCATTATAACCAGGCAAATGTCATCAAGCTTATCAATATGTCGTACGCCGAAGCTTCATTTGTTCGTTAAGATAATCTCAATTTTAAAATTTCTTTGAAGGAAGAGGCAATTTGCAAATCTTCAGAAATATTTACAGAATCTTGAAAGGGGAGTAACCAACATGTTCCGTCAGTTATTATTTTCTCAATAACCAGCATGCAGGATTGAAATGTTTTCCAGTTTTTCGAATTCTTGAGTGACAAATCATTATTCCTTAGTTTAGCGGTTCAACAACGTGTTCCTAACGTTTGTATTCTCATTCAATATACTGGTATGAACATATACTCAAAACTTATTCCAGTGTCATCGATTTAAACGTAGGAAATCCCGGAGCTTTACATTTAAAAAAAATATCGAAATGGATCATTGTTATATCATTACTACAATTGCAGAAATTCACTTTTTCCGAACACATTATTATCGCCGACATTACGGGGCTGCCCTACTGAAGATCTGACTTGATTTCATAATTTTATATCAACCCATTTACTTCTAACCATCCGAATTGTAAGACTAAAAGCTGTAAGTTAAATGTTTTTTTTTTTACGATAATTAAATATTATCAACACTGTGTAACGCATTCCTTCAGTGAAATCTTTCTTCGAAACAAAAAGTCAATTTCTATTAAACGTCTTTCACAGAAATCCAAATTACCAGCCACTTAAACAACGTTTAACTTTGCTCTTTCCCTTTAAAAACAACAAGACAGAAATTCTTCAAAAGTATTTTTTTACACTGAGTTTGTAAAGCACATTAAACAAGTATTAAAATACAAATCTAACGTAAAATTAAACTATGAAAGAAACACTTACTAGTTATTCTGGTGTCACTGCTGACTGGAAATACTCCTGGAAGTAGCAAAGTCTGTCTATAGACGAAATTCAAAATTTTCTTTAGCGCTATTCACTCAAAGAACTGATCACAAAGAAAACAGGAATAGAATGACACTGAGAGAATGGCGAGATACGTTCTTGAGAATTTGATTAGGGTGCGGTAAGTAAGGGATTAACGCCCAGCCATACAGATCCTCTTAAAGTCAACTAATCCGCCTTAATGAGTCATAGATCAAAGCATCACTATGAGAAATACATCCCTGAACATCTCGTTGAACAAGTGTGATTCACCAGTAGTTCACGGAGATAAGGCCAACAGATTTTTATATTGCACTGTGCTTTACATACTTGGCACGTGGTTTAGTATAAAAATATTATCAGTTTAACCAAAGTGTGTCTCTCATCCGCAAATAATCAAATTGTTTTGAATGGAAGTTGTGCGTGTTTGGTTAAATGCTGGAAATTATTTAACTAACAGTAAGAAATTAGGCTCCGGCTAAGATCCGTAAATATTTTTGAAAATATTCTGCTTTTACTCCCACCAAAAAAATAAAAGTGTGCAAAAAACTCGTCAAACATTATAAACAGATATCAAAACGCATATTTTCCGGAAACATTCTTGTAGTTTTAATTTATTTATATCATCACGTCTAAAAAACTGCGAAAAAAATTATCATTAAAACGTATAACAAGAAATAAGAATGAAATATTGTTTTTCTCACTGGCTGTTGTTCGAAAGACCATGATGATAAGGTGAACAGAGTGCACGTACTTTAAAGAAATTTTAAAAAGAGAATGCTTTAAAATATGTTTTCAAAATTTCACGGATTAATTAGTTTTACTCCAAAACGGAAAATGAGTAAGGGAAACTAATATTGAATGTGAGGAAACCACGAAGTCTTTATTTTTGTTGGGGTGGAATTAGTGCGCAAAGGGCTGTTGTAGTGTCGCAAAACAATGTGATGAAAATGATCGTCAATTTTACTGGCTTTGTAGGCAAATTTAAGAATTACAATAATTCGAAAATGAAAACGCAAAATTTGTCTGTTTGTCTTGTTTTATCAGCCAGGCGATTCTCCTTTCTCACTCCCTCTCTATGTGTTGCTGAGAAAGCTTCATCAAAGTGTGACAAAAGCCGATATTTCAAAGCGGTATCTTAAAATCGGTCTATTTCAAAAAAAAAAAATTGCCGCATATTTTATTACAGAATAAAGTACAATAACTTTTCTTAGCATCATAAAAAGTATTTCCTAAAAAACAAAAACAAAGCAGGAGTGGGAAGTTTATTCATTTGAGCCCCCGTAGCAATATGGCGGCGACGGCGACATACTTCGCACATTTTACTTTGGGTCTGCAGAGAAAAACGAATTTCCCAGAGAACACAATCAAATCTTCTTTTACCGACTCCCGGTTATGGATGTAAGTTTTTCGTCTTCGAACGGAATTCATCTTTCAAAACTCTCCGAATATGGAAATGAGACGGAGTGAAGATTTCTCTCATAATGTTTATTTCTTCTCGCTATCTATCCTTTCTTCGGTATTGTTAGGTATACTTTTATTCCACTGTGTTTACATTAGAAAAAGGAGGCAATGATTTCCGAAAACGAAAATTAGACACATCTCCGTAATCTTAAATTCTATCGTATTCGTAAATTCTATAGTAACCTTAAATTTAGAAAATTCTAACGTAATCTTAAATTCATTTAAATCTCAAGTTCTTTCGTAATCTTAAATTCATTTAAATCTCAAGTTCTTTCGTAATCTCAAATTCATCATAAAGTCTTCACTCATTCGTAATATTAAATTCATCTTTAACTTTTAAATGCGTAATATTATATTCATCTTTAACTCTTAAATGGTATCGTAATATTAAATTCATTCGTGTAGTTTCTAAGTATAATTTTATTAAATAAGTGTTTGTATTTAAGATTGAAAATGGAGGAAATTTTTTCGAAACGAAAGTCGATCTGAGGGAAAATTTATTCCATAATCATAAATTCGAAGCAACGAAATTTCTGCCGCCTCGGTGACCGAAATCATTCGTCCGAGAGGTTTCCGGGTTTGGATCCCGGTGAGGTAGTGATGTTGTGTTTGTCTTACGGCGCTGGTTCTCTCCTTTCCCTGAAACCAGTGGCCCTAAATTAGGGACGGCTTACAGCCTATTGAATTGCTCACGGTGGTCGTTAAACCTCCAAAAAAATCCACAAAGAAAATAAAGACCGCTCTCCCAAATATTGTTTTTTGTCCGTGGTGATTTCACTGCCCTCTATTGTTGTTTAATCATCATTTGATTTCATAAATAATTATGTTAAAGATCGAAATGTAGAAAACATTTCTGAAAACGAAAGTAGCACAGAGTGAGGATTTCTCCGGTAATCGTAATTCTTTTTTTTTTAGCGAGGTTCCATTTTTCCTGTGTTGTTGTTAAGTATAATTTTATTCCACTAATATTTGTGCTTCATCTTGAACGTGAGGGTGGAATTCTGAGTACAGAGGGCAGACTGTTTTTGATTTTGCTCATCATTGCAATTGCTGTTTTGCTGTCCGTGTTAGTTTTTTTTCTTTTGTTCTTTTTCTTTACGTAGAAAAAATATCCATATTAAAAAAACATCATTTTCCGGTATTTTGTTCAATCCTTTATGTGAAGGGACTGCCGCCTTGAAGGTAATCGTCCAACGCTGACCTTGTCTTGCGAAATTTCTTGACAAGGTCCGATTCGACATAGACACCAAATTTTACCTGAAATTCTCTACTTACCTTTTCGGAAATTTCTGATGATCAAATGTACTCTTCCATAATGAATATCCACTGCTTCATAAAGTAATGCCATTTTTCATATCCTGCAGAATGAACAGAAAACACATGAGACACAAGTAGTTTGATGGCCATGTTGTGTCCGCTACGTTTCTTCAAATTATACTAACTAGTTGCAGTGCAGATTGGATTTAAACTTGGTAGGTTTGTTTTGGGTCACCCTGTAAATACAATGCTGGCTCACCCAAAATGCAACTCAAAGAAGGAAGCATCCGATTGGCCTGAAATTCGCAGCATTCATCGCTCGTGAGAGGACATGCAAACGATTAGCATTGCGGGCATATGCAAATCATGTGCGCCCGGCTCGCCACCGAGAAGCACTATAAGAAGGGTGCACAGAAGGCGGGGTGTATGTAGTGGAAATGTGTTGTTCTGACAGACCTGTGCGTGGGAAACTTCCTGATGCCTCGTCACAAAATACGGCAGTCATTCCAGCACGGTTCGGAGTTCGACAGAGGAGGAATAGTTACTTATCGCGACAGCGCTTTATCGTACCGAGATATCGGCGCCAGTGTGGGACAACATTCTGCCACCGTGAGCCGAGTGTGGATTCGGTAGACGCAGGAAGGGCTCCGAATTTTCGATTGTAGTGAACTCTGCTATTTCATCCTTACCCACAAAATTAAACTATATTAAATTTATTCTTAGTCAATGGAACCCTTTAAAAAAGGCGCATTACTGCAATCGATAAAAATCTAGAAATAGAAAAAATTAATTTCTTCCACTAGCAGCAGAAACGTACATTACCAAAATTTACAAACTGTTCACAAAGTTTTCCTCTATGCTGAAGCAAGATCGTAGAGACAGAGAGATTTTCAAAACAAACAGTTAGAATAACAGATAAAGAAGAAAACATTATATAACCTTTCGCGCTCTAGCAGAAAAATTTTGATTAAGCGAAAAATTAAGATATGCAAAAAGTATTCTTTATAGCAACAGCAATACGCAAAAAGAATTCTCCTAATGCGTCGCTGGAAAGCAGTGATAGGGAGAAAAACGTTTGGCATTTCTGTTCCCAGAAAAAGAACCATGC
Source organism: Macrothele yani (assembly GCA_039090855.1). Classification (NCBI taxonomy): domain Eukaryota; kingdom Metazoa; phylum Arthropoda; class Arachnida; order Araneae; family Macrothelidae; genus Macrothele; species Macrothele yani. Next base: position 67,211,974 of record CM077031.1, on the reverse strand, counting down.
ATTATTGAGAGAGTAATATTTTCCATCTTTACTGTATGGGATGCAGATTTTGATTTTTGAAGCGGCAATACAATTCCAGTTTTAGAAGCGGAGATACAATTAGAGATTTAGAAGCAGAGATACAAATGGGGATTTAGAAGTGGATATACAACTAAGGTTTTAGAAGCGGATATAAAATTGGGGTTTTAGAAACGGAGTACAATTTGGGTTTTAGAAACGGATTACAATTGAAGTTTTAGAAACGGAGTACATCTGGGGTTTTAGAAGCGGAGATACAATTGGGGTTTTTGAAGCGGAGATACAATTGGGGTTTTTGAAGCGGAGATACAATTGGGGTTTTAGAAACGGAGTACAATTTGAGTTTTAGAAGTGGATATAAAATTGAGGTTTTAGAAGCGGAGATACAACTGCGGTTTTTGAAGCGGAGATACAACTGCGGTTTTTGAAGCGGAGTACAATTGGGGTTTTAGAAGCGGATATATAATTGGGGTTTTAGAAGCGGAGTACAATTGCTGTTTTAGAAGCGGATATATAATTGGGGTTTTAGAAGCGGAGTACAATTGGGGTTTTAGAAGCGGATATACAATTGGGGTTTTAGAAGCGGGGATACAGGGCAAATGGAAACATACACTAACAGCACTGCGAGCCACAGAAAACCTACCAGTGCAGGTAAAGTGTTCCTCAAAGTAAAAAGCGGATATATAATTGGGGTGTTAGAAGCGGAGATACAGGGCAAATGGAAACATACACTACAGCACCTAGAGCCAGGACTGTGAGCTACAGAAAACCTACCAGTGCAGGTAAAGTGTTCCTCAAAGTAAAAAGTGGATATATAATTGGTGTTTTAGAAGCGGGGATACAGGGCAAATGGAAACATACACTATCAGCACCTAGAGCCAGGACTGTGAGCTACAGAAAACCTACCAGGGCAGGTAAAGTGTTCCTCAAAGTAAAAAACGGAAGCAGCCTAGAGAGAGAGGTTCCTCACTACTCCCTCTTTCTAGGTGACACACGGTACGTTATAACTATACAGGGTGTTCGCAAACTGTTTTGTAAAAAAAACAAGCGTGATAGTACCCATCAAGACGAACAATATTTACAACGGAACCTAGGATCGCATTCCACTCTGAGTGTCAGAAAAGAGTAACTTCGAAATACGTCCAACAAGCACAAGTCGTCACCTCAGACGTCCTTTCTTTCCTGCCGGAGGTGTAGCACATTGCCAGAACAGCACCGTCAAGCATTTACGGTATGCAAATTGCCAGAGAAAAGAAGCAGCATCGACGGTTGCAGCTGATTGGCTTATCAAGGTGCAATACACACTTCCTGAATGCCACATATCCCGCACGATGGATTGGACGTGACGGACCTGTGGCATGGTCTCCACGCTCACCGAACTTAAACCCACTGCACTTCTTCTTCTGGGAACACATGAAATCATTGGTGTAGGAGACGCCTGTGGACTCCGTGGAAGATCTCGTCGCGAGAATCTTTTTGCAGCGGACAGGATAAACACGACATCAGGAGTCTTCGAGAGGGTGCGCTAGTCTTTCATTCGCCGGTGTGAATTGTGCAACGGCAATCGTGGCCGCGACTTTGAGCATCTACTTTGAGCCTGTCCCTGATCTCCATAAATGGGATTGTGCAACTTATGATGTCGTTAATTCTCTTTCTTTGCACTGTTGAAAGTTCAACTTGGAAATCTAATTTTACACTTTTCTGACACTCAGAGTGGAATGCGACCCTAGCTTCCATTGTAAATATTGTTCGTCTTGATGGGCACTATCATCCCTCTTCTTTTGTCAAAAAAATTTACGAACACCCTGTAGATCAAAGAAATCGGATATTAAGAAATACCCTCCGTCCCAACATCTAAAAGACTAAAAATGTTATACAGAAAAAATATATATAGTTTCGGATCAGCCTGTTGTTTCAAGTACCAGGGTCTACTGTTCCGTTGCCTCTAATTTCAGCAGCTGCGGATTTTATTAATGGTTTAAATTCTAGAATTAGATTACCTTCATTTGTAGGGTTAATAGCTTTCACAACTTAGCAAAGAATATTCTTGACGTGGGTGTAAGCGGTGGTGATTATACAAGTTTTCCAGTTCCATGTATTAATGAAGCCGCGAAATCACCATAAACGTAGACTCCATTCTGCGGACATTTTTGTTACCTCCAATCCCGAAGTGCATACGGTTCAGTATATACACCGATGACACATTCCACTATGACCACCCCCAGCCTAGGGAAATGAGCGCTCCTGGAAACTGAATGGTGGCGCAGGTGAAGTTCACAGTACAGTACGTGTACAGCCCGAGGACCATCTTTCGGTTAGTAGAGTGTTAGGAGTCAGAATGGGAAAAGCTGTCGTTTTATCAAAGTGTGATAAAGGAAAAATTGGGATTGCAAGGTCTTGGAACTACGACCTCGGAAATGACGCGGTTTGTGCGTGGTTCATGTGCCGATGTAGTTAGCACGTATCAAAAGTGGTGCAAAGATGGCCAAGCGACACACCGTTGCCTAGCCGTGTGTCGTTCGCAGCTCATTGATGCCAGAAGGGAGCGGTGACTGTCACGTATTGTTCACAGCAACCGCAGGGATGTAGTTCGACAAATAACCAGCAGCTACAACAGTGGTGGTCAGGACAATGTGTCACAGCACACAGTACACCGCAGCTTTCTGCGCATGGGCCTGCATAGCCGAAGACCCTACAGAGTTCCCATGCTCACTGCACGTCATCGCCAACAACGAATGAAATGTGCCCAAGATAATCGGGATTGAACCGTGGATGTTTGGAAGAAAGTGACCTGGTCTCACGAATCAAGACTCCAGGTGCATCACGTAGAGGACCTAGCGCGGATACGCCGATTACCAACGGAGGCTATGACACCTGGATGCCCTTTTGGACGGAAACCGGCCGGCGGAGGCGGTGTTATGCTTTTGGCAATGTTTTCTGCGGACACTTTAGGCCCAATTATCCCAATAGAACAATTCCTGACAGATGTCATATATCTGAATATCAGTGTGGTCCAAGTTATGGCAACTGTGTTCCTTTCTGGTCATGGAAATTACCAGGAGATCAATGCGCCATGCCACACTGTCAGAATCATCAAGGAGTGGTTCGAGGGGCATGCTGGTGACTTTCTGTTATTACTTTGGCCTACAAATTCTACTTGAAAAAGCGGACTCGCGCTAAATCAGCACCACACCAAAATGTACGTAAACTACAAGACCTGCTGTCGACATTATGGTACCAGATACCCCAGGATATCTGTCGCCACCTCATCGAATCGATGCCTCACCGACTGGCCGCTGTCTTGCGGGATAAAGGGGGTCCTACAGTTTATATAATGTAATGGATCATCATTGTATGCTGCATCATTAAATTTACCCGACAGTGGGAGTAGCTGGCATAGACGAAATCATGGAAAATCGCCCCAGAGCACGATTCTTCCAGACTTCAGAGTTGGCAGAACAGAGTTGGTCAGGTAACTTCCTCCTGCCATTCTCGACACTCAGAATCGTCCGTCGAACTGCAAAACAGTGAAGCGAAATTAATCACTACATAGAACGCGATTCTGCTGCCTCAACGCCCATTGGTGACGAACTGTACACCACTGCAGACGAAACTTGGCATTGATTTTTCCGATATTAGGTTTGTGTGCAGTTGCTCTGCCGTGTAAACCAATTCTTTTCAGCTCTCGCCGAACCACTATAATGGGGACATTGTTTCCAGAGGAATTTCATTTTTCGGTGGTGAGTTGCAATGGTGGACAAGCTATTTTGTCTAACCACCAGCTTCATAACTTCTTTCTAGATGGCCTACTAGACTGCGATTGACCTGTTCTTGCTTCTAGGCTTATGCACTACGCCTGCAAGCGACAACAGCGCAATTTAGAGGTAGAGTAATTTTCAACATCGCTTACATTTCGAGAAAGCTTCAGCAGGGCAGAAATTTCCGACCTCACATGTCTCTGAGATGTCGTCGTATGATTGTGCCACTTTGAAAGCCATTGAACAGTGTCGTATTGCCCGTTCTATGGTCAACGACTTATCGAATGATCATTGCATGGCAACGTCGCTTATATGTATTTTATACCTGTGTGAACCATGGCTGTGACGTATATGGGTCGGGATGCTTTCTATCACTTAGTGTGACTAAAGGAATTAATTAATCAAGAACTCCAAATTATAAAAAAAATTGCAGATGATTAGTCATTGACATGCCCTTCCGGCCAGTGAACCATCGTGCGAATAAGGAGACATTGCTTTCCATGATATTTAAATCAATACTGAGTATTTAGCGTTTCGTTTTTTAATTATTTAATACTTTTGAAGTCTTCTCGAATCAGAGCTGGTAGAAACTTCTCTCTTCCATTGCAAAAAACAAAAACAAAAGAACAGAAAAAAGCATCTTATGTGATTTCCATCTTCTCACTACCAACCATCCGCTGTGCCATGACTCGGGAAGAATCTACATCTCAGGCCACAAGCAAGGCAGCATATTCTTTTATTACGTTTATTTATCCAGATTTTTGAATATTTTTGCATTTCGATAGTTTTTTATTGAAATTTCCATTTCTAGGATTATTTGGGAATGAAAGACCTCTAAATGTTTTCTTAATATCATTGGATGAATTTCTGCTTTAAAAATGATTAACTTTGTTGTAAAATATTAGCTTGTCACTTCTGTATGTTTTAATAAGCAATCACAACGGCGTTTTCAAATTGTGAAAACTATTCGAATCCCGCATTTTACCCTTTCTGTTTTGGTTTTCCTATTTCTCATGCAAATGGCAGACAAGTCAAGCTCCCTTCTTCTCTGTCAGTATTCCTTTCAACAACCCCGCCACTAATATAGTATTTCTGTATGACTGGAGTTCGGTTTGCATTCTCTTAATTTCTGCATCACAAATAATCAGTGGTCTTAATTCGCGAATAATTCCTGGAAATAACGTACCTGAAATTTACCATGACGTCTGAGAATTTTAACGAAATTTCCGTTCCGAAAAGTTTACGTTTCTAATTTTAAGAAGCTCAGTTTTCTAACACATTTTCCGTTTCACTATTTTTTTTCTCAGCAAGATTTTCTTTCTCTGTCCTATTCAGGAATTTTTCTGATTTATGGAGAAATTTTTAGATACCAGAAACTTTGCTTTGGAATTTCTCTGTCACTTTAGCAGGAGTTTTTACGCTGACGCAGAATGTGAAAGAACTATTCCCATTTAACAATTTTGAGGATCGAAACCAAGACGGCATCAACGCATTTGGGAGCGCTACCGATTGACTTAGAAACGCACTTACCACGTGATCGCGCATAAGGTCGAAACATGGGGATTGGTATTGCGAGATAAAGAAATGTTTTCCGCGATCAATGCGGGTTAATTTTTTATTTTCGGTAGGAGGTTTTCATTTTTCTGAAAAGTTTCATCATGATTTGTTTTTTATTGTGTGTGAGAAGGAGGTCTTATCAAAAACTGCATTCGTTTTCATGGTGATTTTCCGATGCAGCAGAATGCTTTGGAACTTGAGATCTTCGTATACTGAAAATGATTTTTAAATAAGTTTCAGAATAGATGAAATTTACTATTTTATGATATTGTTTGACAAAATGATTATAAAATTCATATATTTTTTTTCTGTAGAATCAAATATAAATCACTCAAATTTTTAATGATTTCCGGAAGCACCAGAATATTTTGAAACACAAGAGTTTTTGTTCTGATATTGACTTGGAATAATGTTTAAGAAAAGGGGAAATATGTACTAGTTCATAATATTTGTAAAAGCTTTTGTGTTAAAGGTATTATAGACTGATGTACAGACATCATACCATCATCCGTATGATACATTAAATATTCTGTTTGTTACGGTAACACATTATGCATGGTGATTAATAAAGAAGTATACAGTTTAAACGCACTATAAAACAGGAATAATGTAAGATATTTTATGTTAACTGTGACAGAATTGTATGGGGAAGTGTTTCAAGTTCTTTTTAGGGACATTCACAGATGTTCTATGTGTGCACCCTTAGTCACATGACACACATCGAGCCGGTAATTCATTTTACCCCGAACGCGAGGTAAGATATCTGAATCAAGTGCAGTTGTAGTGGCTGGGATACGCTGTTTCAAATCTTTTAGATCAACAGGTAGGGGTGGGCGAATACATTGTCTCTTACGTACCCCCACAGAAAAAAATCACAAGGTGTGAAGTCAGGACTTCTGGGTGGCCATTGGACCAATGTCATGTTGTAGTCCGCGGCTCGTCCAATCCATCGACGAGGAAGATGTTCATCTCTTACGTTGCCTAACCAGTTTGGTGTTGCATCATCCAATTGGAGAATAAAGTTGTCACTGTCGTCCTGAAACTGTGGCATCAACCAAAGACTTAACACAACCAGACAAGAGCCTCCCGTGACAGTTTTCTCGTGAAAATAGAAGGGGCCGTACACTTTCTTTTTGGACACAGCACAGAACACACTTACCTTAGGGGAATCTCGCACGTGTAGCACTGTACATCTGGGATTCTGTTCCCCAAAAGCGAACATTGTGCTCGTTTACCTGATTACTCACGTGAAATTTATCTTCATCGGTGAAAACTAAGTGATCCTCACAATCGTCATTTTGAAAACGAAGCTGCATTTCGGCACAAAATTCATAGCGCTTTGTCTTGTCAAAGGCAGTGAGATTTTGCAAAATCTGCACTTTGTATGGAATCATTTTTAGCTTCTTTCTCAAAATTCTCCATACAGTGGGCTGTGAAATCTAAACGTTACGACTCACCCTCCACGGTGATATTCCCTAGTTTCGTTGAATGGCGGTGCAAACACTATTGACGACTTCTTCCAATACACGCGGGCGTCCAGGATCTTTAAGTTTGCACAAACAGCCCGCAGTTTGAAATTGTTTATGCCAATCGTAAATGGATTTTCTAGTTGGAGGCTGTTTTCGAATCGTGATCAAAAATACCGTTGCACAACAGTTACAGATTCCATATTTCTCAATTCAAGAACACAAAACGCCTTCTCCACTGCAGACGCTGCCTTTTTGACTGACTAGTCACGTGACACGCGCGCTATGGCCTACGTCACTTCCCTCAGTAACGGGACACGAACTATATGAGTACATCTACCTAAGGGTTCGCAGTTGTGGTGCGTGTCTTCAACTGTTACTCTTTTACAGCATCTGGAAACTGTATACTTCTTTATGACACAGGGTGTACAATAGCGAGCCCGCCAACACGTAGGGAGAGGATACTCACCTCCCGTAATTGATATGCGCATAATATGTTATCCACAAAACCCAGGCTTGCTACCGAACTCCAAAATCAAGTACTCCGAATTTGATACTGAATTAAACCTCAAGTATTCCCGCGAACAGCTACAATTACTGGAATATATCCGATATATCGCTACGGAAGTACTGAGATTAAATTTATCACTTGATGTGCGACAGAAGTTACGGAAATGTTTCTGAAAATATTCAGAATTTTCCATTCATAACAGGAAAACATTTAAAGCAAACTTGGCGCAAGAGAAATTTAAAGTACAGAAACTTGGCACAAGAGAAATCCGTGAAACTTATGATTTTCCTCCATTTCACGGAAAAGGTTGAATCAAGAATATGCTTCGTTAATTTACGAAATGGATGACGGAAGTAGCTCCAATAAGTTTATAGTACTCCAAACTCTTTTTGCTTTGATGTCCGCTTACACCCACACATGCGAAAACTTTGAACATTATCTGAGAAGTTACTGTAGTGTATTAAGATGCAAATATTTTGGCAATGAAGTGAAAAGAATAGCAAAGATTCAGAACATTAAAACTCAGAAACATGAATGAAAAACAAAAGGATTTATTTGAAAATTACTTGCTCATACATACATAACAGATATTGGAATTCCTGATTATCACATACGTGCGTGGAATTTCTCACAAGCGTATAATTGCATATATGTACGCACACACAGCTAAGCAACAATGTTTTCTAGATTTTCAATTTCTTTTTTAATTTTTGTGTAGAATTCGTACAAACAACACCTTGCTCTCATATCATTGTGCGAGAATCTTCGAAATTTTTCCACAGCACTCAGTCGCATTTTCTTTAGTATCTTCAATTTTATCTTTGGCCTTGAGTTTTCCCATTTCACATCAAGTTCTGGATAGCGTTTCGTGCATTTGCGTGTCCTGGATTTTTCTGCCCGTTTAACCAGTTCAACACTCTGGCGCAATGAATCTAGATCATCTGGGGATATCGTTGGAGATTCTAAAGGAACTGAATGCTGGACATCAACGGCGAAATTTAAATTGCCGGATTCAGAAGTACTCACATGAGGATTTGTGAAGCACTGTTCAAATGGATTAACAATCTTTTCGTTTTCTTTATTTTTTCCAGCATCTTCAGGACACGACGTCAGCCAACCCATTCCGTTGACATTACTGGGCACTAATTCTTGAAAACGTGATTGGGGGATGGGATTTGGATTTCGCACATTCTTACTTACTGAACCCTGGGAATCAACAGCAACATCTTGACGGCCTTCTGCAGGATTTGACGAATCTGGAGCTTCACTAAAAATTCTTGAATAATAGCTGAAGGTCGTGTCGATGATAAAACCATCAAGCATTTCTTTCCCCATATTTTCTCAAGGTTCTCGTGTGCCCTGCAAGAAGAGAAAAAATAATTTCAACTTTTGATGAGTAATTTCGCAAAATAAAGTACTGTAAATTTGACAAGACTTAAAAAACAAATTTTTCACAAATTCTTGAACATGTCATCTACTGTTCTTTGTATCATGATGCCTGCCACGTTATACAGTGCTATCTGAAATACGCAAGAATTCCATACACTTTCAGATCAAAATAATTATTCAAGTCACGAATTTAGGGAAAAGAAAAGGAAGACTGTCTCGAAAAAAAACCTTATCACATCGAAGAGAGATCCCAATCATCACTGAGATAGAATGCAATAAAACAAAGTCATCCACTGGAGTTTAGGTTTTCAAAATGGTGACGTGTTAGTGCTGGTTTTCAGTTGAGAGCATGAGCATCGCCAGACTTTGAAATCATGCCGGTCAACTGGAGTGCGATTACTGTTTTTGTGAGGGCAAGACTGGTGACAACAATATTTAGGAAACGAAAAATAAACAATTTTTAAAGATTTTTATCACAGTCAGCAGATAACTTTGTGCATCTCCCTATCCCCGCCCAAACGCACTTTGGATACATACTGAAAAAATTAGGAACTGTCTTTATATTTTTACACTTTTTGGAATTTGCTAATTTATAAGGGCTGATATATATTCAAAATTCGGGGTCTCCATATGTTAATGTTCCATCCATCCATTCTTACAAAAACTAGTAGGACCTGAAGGGTTAGATATCCGTACGGCAAGCATGACATTGTCAACAACACGAAGGGAACGCTCTGATTAAAAAAATGATGCCCTAGGAGAAGGGTATGAATGCAATTCTTTTCGTCGATTAAGGTCGAAGGGAAGTAATGAAACACAGAAACAATACTTACCCCTCCTTAACTTCCTTCCTTCAAGAAGATACCTTGTTTTGCACTCATCTCTTCTAAAGTCGAAGGTTAAAGGGAAAAAAGGACATGCAGACACAATTCCCTCCCCTCCTTAACTTCCTTCCTTCAAGATGAGACCTTGTTTTACACCCATCTCTTCCAAAGCTGAAGGTTAAATGGAAATAAGGACACACAGAAACAATCACTTCGACCTCTTTAACTTCCTTCCTTCAAAAGCAACGACCTTGTTTTGCACTCATCTGTTCCAAAGTCACAGGTTGAAAAGAAATAATGTTATGCAGGGGCCATATCTTCTCCCTCTTTCCTTCCAGGCAGCGACCTTGTTCTGCTCTCATCTCTTCCAGAGCCGAAGTTTGAATGGAATTTCGAGCACGCAGACATAATGCCTTCCGCCTCCTTAACTTCTTTTTTTCAAGCCAGCAACTTTGCTTTGCCCGCATCTCTTCCAAAACCGAAGGTTGAAGGAAAATAATGACACGCTGACCCAATGCCTTCTCCCTGCTTAAGTTCCTTCTTTCATGCCCTCAACCTTGTTTTGCACTCATTTCTTCCAAAGCCGAAGATTGAAGGGAAATAAGGACACGCAGACACGATGCTTCCCCCCCCCCCTCCCTATCTTCATTTCTTCAAGCCAGCGACTTTGGTTTGCAGCCATCCCTTCCAAAGTCGAAGTTTGGTGGGAAATAATGACACACAGATGCAATACCTTCCTCCTGCTTAACTTCATTACTTCAAGCCAGAGACCTTGTTTTGCGTTCATCCATTCGAAACCCGAAGGTTAAAGGGAATTAACGACACGCAGACGAAATACCTTCCCCGTCCTTAACTTCCTTCCTTCAAGCCAGCGACCTTGTTTTGCACACATATTTTTCCCAAAGCGGATGGTTGAAAGGAAATAATGGCATGCAGAAGCAATACCTTCTCCCTACTTAAGTTCCTTCCTTCAATCCAGCGACCTTGTTTACACTCATATCTTCGAAAGGTGTCGTCGGCAGCTTTCTGCTCTCTCACTTGCTCTGGGACTGCTTAAAAGCTGTAGCATAGCTTTAAACTGTACCACAGCGTAGGAACCCTTTACTCATTATCACCAAAACAGCAGAGCATTTAGTAATAGCCGCCTTAAACTCCTGTTCACCCTCATCATTCGCTACATGCATTATTAACTTTATGAACATGAGAAAATGCTTAAACTAAGAATTTGGAAGAGTGGGGAACAGATGTATTTTTATGGCTCTAGATTGGTATTTTAGTAGCCTCTCTGCGGAAAAATATAATACAACGCACTTTCTATGGGGGGGGGGGGGCAAGGATGGTTTACACGATGAAAACACGATACATTATTACTCGGCAAAGTTCAAGTTTTTGTCTTTTAGGATTTCTAGTTTTAGCATGATGGAGGATTTGTAAATTAAGTTTTGGCATGGTGAAAGTCATTTGTAAATACAAACTGCTCTGTTTTTCTTATTATTGAGACTTCTGAATACGTGCAAAATGACCCTAAAACTACGATACCGCCAAGAAGCGAAAGTTTACTTGCCACTCTTCCACCCTCCTTCTCTCTCGCTCTTTTCCACCCAACATGTGAAAAATAGCACATCTTTAACTGGGTGGATAAGACAGAGGTGGGAGAGGGCAAAATAAATTATCCTCCTTGGCGGGGTCGTAGTTTTAGGTTCATTTTGTACGCATCTTTATTCAAAAGTCTCACTAATTGGAAAAAAAACAAATCAATTTTAGTTTACAAACGTCCATAATGCCCAAACTGCAAATGAAATGTTTGATACCCCATTCGAATTATAGGAGAGTACGGTTGAACCTCGCTAAGTAGGCAATAATTCCTTTCGAGACACAGAAGGAAGGATTTTGAGAAGTTGAGGATTTAAATGTTTGAAAGAAAACATAACACGTGGAAGCATCTAACCAAAACACGTGACTGTAAACACCATTTACGATGTCATATACAATTTGAATATTTATGTGCCATTCGTCCTGATAAAGCTAAGTCAATATCCAGCAAAACCATGGTCGGCTTGAAAAAACATTTGTGACAATTACGTTATCTTATTTTAATCTATATATAATCGTCACAAGACTGTAGTCCTTGAGGTAAAGAAAAAGAGAATTTTTGAAGAAAATATACTTAAACTTCAGTTGGCGAATAATTACATTTGCTAAGATTTCGACAAAACTACTCGTCGCAGGCACGGACGTCACTGTAATAAAGTTCCCACGTTAATGCATGATTTTTTAGCTTGTAAAAAATATGGCGAAATTACTCAGCTGCTTAATAAGACACGGTTAACTTCACTAAAATTAAAATAAGCATGAGTCAACTAAGGGAGGATTGACTCAACAGGACACTGGGACATTCCATGGTTCACCACTCGAGAAATGGACTACTTTCTCTTTTGGTTTTGTCTAGGTTTGTTTTTGGATCGAACAAATAATTACTTTGGTATTTATGAACAATAATGTTTAACTTCCTTCGATGTATATTTCTGTGTGGTACGTTATTTCTTTTAAAAACGAGGTTCTTTCTACCTGTATGTTGGATATTTGCTTTGAAATGATATAGCAATATTATCTACACTTATATAAAACTAGAACTTTATTGGTTGGAAGAATGTCGTCTGATCTTGTGAATCTAATTTCCGGTTGCACTATGTGCTCGTACGTCATTTACGCGTGGAAGTGTCGGGACCAGATTGCACCGTGAGACGAACACAAGCCTTTGGACGAAGTGTAACGTTTTCGGTAATGTTCTTCAGGGAAATCCTAGGTCCAGTCTTCTATGTGCTAGATCGCAGGTCCAGTCATTCATGTGCAAGATCGTAGGTTCGGTCATTCATGTGCAGGATCGTAGGTCCAGTTATTCATGTGCAAAACCGTAAACCGTCTATCACATACTAAACATCATTATAAAATAGGTACATCTTTTCATGGAACGGATATTCTTCTCGGTTAGGGTATCCTTACAGAAGATAACCCGCCCTGCCTCGATTGTTAGAGAATGGTTCCTAGAACACGAGGTAGTTGTTCAGATATTTTTTAGGACTCCTGATTTACCAGATATCAATTCAATCGAACATTTTTTGTTTGTGTTGGAACAGCAAATCCGACCTGTGGTGGCTCAGTCACATATCTCAAAAGCGTTAAAGGACATGCTTGTACTACAAGACACATTTAAAATCTGTTAGCGTCTAAGACTCTCTGGGTAGGGATGTTGATGGCCTAGTGGTCAACTGCCAAGGTAAAACGTCAGGGTCGACCACAGGCAGGTAAGAACGCTCAAACCACTAAATGTCCGCGGTCCGTCGGTTGGGCACATTAAGCCGTCGGAACCCGAATACCGCCCTGCTCCCCAGTAATAATTAAGGGCGTCTTCCCCCCCCCCCTTTCTATCCCGCTTCCGTGTCACTTTCCTATCGAGAACCTTAGCCTAAATCTCATAGTTTTCTATTTCTAAGGATTGTTTACGACTTGGGGTCAGATACTCCCTTCCTAAAATCATCTACATATGATCTGACTTTCCGGTGCTGCATTGGTGGCACTCTGAGGAGCAACATTATATTAGGCCCATCAAACAGAAGTCATCGCTCTATGCAAGTTTATAAGTGAGTCACAGAAAATTTATAATCGGCCGCTACCGGGAATCGAACCCTGAGACTTCCACTTACGCACCGGACATGCTACCACTGCACCACAGCGTCCTCAAATTTTCCAGACTCACATACACCTAATAGAACCCTGGTTCTTCCACTTACGCACCGGATATACTACCACTGCACACAGCGGCCTCGAATTTTCCCGACTTACATACACCTAACTGCAAACCACTTGGGAGATTGGTTGTATGCAGGTTGGTAGATGGTAAGCAGCAACTGAACAAAAAGCTAGGAGGCCAATGAATATTTATTACAAACAATGGACGTGGATTAGATCAAACAGATATTATCGCTCTTTCCACGTTTATAAGTGAGTCACGGAAAAATCCTCATCAGCAGCTGTGTCACACTTATAAAAGTGGAAAGAGCGATGGCTTCTGTTTGCTGTTCCTAATCAACGTCAATCGAGTGTATTAAACATTTTAGGCACGTGGGCATAATGTTTTCTTGTTCAGTGTATCACTGTGGATTAACTACACAGTAAACAATCCTATAAATCGCAAATCATGGTAGTAATAAGATCAGCTAATATTATGCTTCAGAAATTTTTCATTTAAAACATCGCGAGATTATTTATTGCTTCTCCAGGACTCTACTGGAAATTTAGTAGTGAGAGAAGCAAACATATATGCGTAAAAATGCACCGGAATAACCCTGCCGAATGCTCTTATGAAGGATTTTGTGCTTAATGAAACTTTGTCCAATTGAAAAGTATGCGGAATTGTAAACACACTACTGAAAGTTGCTCCAAAATTTTAAAGGTTAGGAAAACAACAGTGCAGGAGTTCTTCTATATTTAGTGGAACATTCAGCTATCAAATCAGATATTTCGTTGAAAGACACTTTTCGTAAACAAAAACAAGAATACCCAAGAATTTTCATTTTTGCATGTAAAATCTAAAAACGACCATACAACTATTATATCGTGCATAAAAAAATTGAAGAATTTTATAGTATAATTGCTCAGAAATTGGGCATCAAAAGACGCAGACTAAACTCGAAGACTCCAGGTGGAATGGTTGAAACTCAGGGTTAACAGATTTAGTTCCTTGTGGTAAGAGTCACGGTAATGATGAGATTTAAATATCGAAACAGAACAGTCCTCTTTAGAACCAATGCAAGTTTTTTTAAAAGGGGTAACTGGAATTACTATATTGAACCTCAGCGCACTCTTGTAAGTCTCTCTTTTTAGTGAATTGAATAATCTTCTGTGCAACGTGTAAGAGAAATTCTCTTTAACCTACATGGTCGTTCATTAGTTTTAAGTTGTAACATTGGAAAACTAAATCTTTGTTTTGAGAAAATCTTTTTAACCTGAATGGTCTTTTATAAACAGTATCCTGTCCCACCTTTTTACCACTGATTCCAGGGAAGGAATAGAGCCCATGTTTCACCGGGATTCGAACCTAGACCTAGCTCGAACAAGCAGTTACAAGTTTTCGTACTTTTAGCACGATAAGATGATGATAGGTAGTTGCGTTTATTCAAATTGTAATAAAATATTGTTGTGGAATAGTGCAGATTTTTTATATTTTGTAAAAATGAAATGAACTATGGCTGAGTGAGCCTGTGATACAGGAAACCGCAAGGTCCGATTTCAGCAAATGTTGAATGCTTTAAAATCCAAAAACATTAATTAAAAATCGTCAAATCGATATTTCCAAAAACGGGCTTACAGACAACATGCCTCTTCCCCAGCCCCAAGCTTAGTTTCACAAATTTCAATTTTTTATGGGAAATATTTTCTTCAGTAAGGGACTGACTGACTGTTACGGTAACTTTTATTGTATGAAAACACACAGATACTGGAATATGACCCAGGTATCAACATCTGGCAGTCCAAAATTTTATTATGAAAGGAGAAAAAGTATCTCGGGTGATTCTGTCGCTTCAAAAATCAGGGTTTTCTTCACATCTTGTTGTTGCTTTTATTTCTAGAATTAGATTACCTCTGTTTATATTTCATAGCTTCTGTAACTTTGCAAAGAGTGATGTTTCTAATGGTGTGAGCGATAGTAGTTTCTCAACCAATACGGTTCAATGTGTTAATGATATCACATGCTGTAGAAAATTATTATGTTTCCATAATTGGCTCAAATTTGAACTTTCAGTTGTTCTTCGTTTTCATACTACCTAACTGGAAGCATTACGATTATCGTTTACACAGCATAAAGATATTAATGGCTCTTTTCTTACTTACTGCTCAGCGTACATTATTGTGTTTGCGTTAGTCTCTGCTACTAATTCAAGAATAGTAAAATTTCATTATTTTAAAACAAACTACTGCATTTTGAAACATTGCCACTTATTTTTCATCAATTCCTTATTTTCTAAAATAACGTTCTCCCGTCTTTACAAAATAATTTATTTGTCATTATAACCAGGCACATGTCATCAAGCTTATCAATATGTCGTACGCCGAAGCTTCATTTGTTCGTTAAGATAATCTCAATTTTAAAATTTCTTTGAAGGAAGAGGCAATTTGCAAATCTCCAGAAATATTTACAGAATCTTGAAAGGGGAGTAACCAACAGGTTCCGTCAGTTATTATTTTCTCAATAACCAGCATGCAGGATTGAAATGTTTTCCAGTTTTTCGAATTCTTGAGTGACAAATCATTATTCCTTAGTTTAGCGGTTCAACAACGTGTTCCTAACGTTTGTATTCTCATTCAATATACAGGTATGAACACATACTCAAAACTTATTCCAGTGTCATCGATTTAAACGTAGGAAATCCCGGAGCTTTACATTTAAAAAAAATATCGAAATGGATCATTGTTATATCATTACTACAATTGCAGAAATTCACTTTTTCCGAACACATTATTATCGCCGACTTTACGGGGCTGCCCTACTGAAGATCTGACTTGATTTCATAATTTTATATCAACCCATTTACTTCTAACCATCCGAATTGTAAGACTAAAAGCTGTAAGTTAAATGGTTTTTTTTTTACGATAATTGAATATTATCAACACTGTGTAACGCATTCCTTCAGTGAAATCTTTCTTCGAAACAAAAAGTCAATTTCTATTAAACGTCTTTTACAAAAATGGAAATTAACAGCCACTTAAACAACGTTTAACTTTGCTCTTTCCCTTTAAAAACAACAAGACAGAAATTCTTCAAAAGTATTTTTTTACACTAAGTTTGTAAAGCACATTAAACAAGTATTAAAATACAAATCTAACGTAAAATTAAACTATGAAAGAAACACTTACTAGTTATTCTGGTGTCACTGCTGACTGGAAATACTCCTGGAAGTAGCAAAGTCTGTCTATAGACGAAATTCAAAATTTTCTTTAGCGCTATTCACTCAAAGAACTGATCACAAAGAAAACAGGAATAGAATGACACTGAGAGAATGGCGAGATACGTTCTTGAGAATTTGATTAGGGTGCGGTAAGTAAGGGATTAACGCCCAGCCATACAGATCCTCTTAAAGTCAACTAATCCGCCTTAATGAGTCATAGATCAAAGCATCACTATGAGAAATACATCCCTGAACATCTCGTTGAACAAGTGTGATTCACCAGTAGTTCACGGAGATAAGGCCAACAGATTTTTATATTGCACTGTGCTTTACATACTTGGCACGTGGTTTAGTATAAAAATATTATCAGTTTAACCAAAGTGTGTCTCTCATCCGCAAATAATCAAATTGTTTTGAATGGAAGTTGTGCGTGTTTGGTTAAATGCTGGAAATTATTTAACTAACAGTAAGAAATTAGGCTCCGGCTAAGATCCGTAAATATTTTTGAAAATATTCTGCTTTTACTCCCACCAAAAAAATAAAAGTGTGCAAAAAACTCGTCAAACATTATAAACAGATATCAAAACGCATATTTTCCGGAAACATTCTTGTAGTTTTAATTTATTTATATCATCACGTCTAAAAAACTGCGAAAAAAATTATCATTAAAACGTATAACAAGAAATAAGAATGAAATATCGTTTTTCCCACTGGCTGTTGTTCGAAAGACCATGATGATAAGGTGAACAGAGTGCACGTACTTTAAAGAAATTTTAAAAAGAGAATGCTTTAAAATATGTTTTCAAAATTTCACGGATTAATTAGTTTTACTCCAAAACGGAAAATGAGTAAGGGAAACTAATATTGAATGTGAGGAAACCACGAAGTCTTTATTTTTGTTGGGGTGGAATTAGTGCGCAAAGGGCTGTTGTAGTGTCGCAAAACAATGTGATGAAAATGATCGTCAATTTTTCTGGCTTTGTAGGCAAATTTAAGAATTACAATAATTCGAAAATGAAAACGCAAAATTTGTCTGTTTGTCTTGTTTTATCAGCCAGGCGATTCTCCTTTCTCACTCCCTCTCTATGTGTTGCTGAGAAAGCTTCATCAAAGTGTGACAAAAGCCGATATTTCAAAGCGGTATCTTAAAATCGGTCTATTTCAAAAAAAAAAAAAAATTGCCGCATATTTTATTACAGAATAAAGTACAATAACTTTTCTTAGCATCATAAAAAGTATTTCCTAAAAAACAAAAACAAAGCAGGAGTGGGAAGTTTATTCATTTGAGCCCCCGTAGCAATATGGCGGCGACGGCGACATACTTCGCACATTTTACTTTGGGTCTGCAGAGAAAAACGAATTTCCCAGAGAACACAATCAAATCTTCTTTTACCGACTCCCGGTTATGGATGTAAGTTTTTCGTCTTCGAACGGAATTCATCTTTCAAAACTCTCCGAATATGGAAATGAGACGGAGTGAAGATTTCTCTCATAATGTTTATTTCTTCTCGCTATCTATCCTTTCTTCGGTATTGTTAGGTATACTTTTATTCCACTGTGTTTACATTAGAAAAAAGAGGCAATGATTTCCGAAAACGAAAATTAGACACATCTCCGTAATCTTAAATTCTATCGTATTCTTAAATTCTATAGTAACCTTAAATTTAGAAAATTCTAACGTAATCTTAAATTCATTTAAATCTCAAGTTCTTTCGTAATCTTAAATTCATTTAAATCTCAAGTTCTTTCGTAATCTCAAATTCATCATAAAGTCTTCACTCATTCGTAATATTAAATTCATCTTTAACTTTTAAATGCGTAATATTATATTCATCTTTAACTCTTAAATGGTATCGTAATATTAAATTCATTCGTGTAGTTTCTAAGTATAATTTTATTAAATAAGTGTTTGTATTTAAGATTGAAAATGGAGGAAATTTTTTCGAAACGAAAGTCGATCTGAGGGAAAATTTATTCCATAATCATAAATTCGAAGCAACGAAATTTCGACCGCCTCGGTGACCGAAATCATTCGTCCGAGAGGTTTCCGGGTTTGGATCCTGGTGAGGTAGTGATGTTGTGTTTGTCTTACGGCGCTGGTTCTCTCCTTTCCCTGAAACCAGTGGCCCTAAATTAGGGACGGCTTACAGCCTATTGAATTGCTCACGGTGGTCGTTAAACCTCCAAAAAAATCCACAAAGAAAATAAAGACCGCTCTCCCAAATATTG
Source organism: Macrothele yani (assembly GCA_039090855.1). Classification (NCBI taxonomy): domain Eukaryota; kingdom Metazoa; phylum Arthropoda; class Arachnida; order Araneae; family Macrothelidae; genus Macrothele; species Macrothele yani. The sequence continues at coordinate 67,193,275 of CM077031.1, read as the reverse complement.
TTTTTTGTCCGTGGTGATTTCACTGCCCTCTATTGTTGTTTAATCATCATTTGATTTCATAAATAATTATGTTAAAGATCGAAATGTAGAAAACATTTCTGAAAACGAAAGTAGCACAGAGTGAGGATTTCTCCGGTAATCGTAATTCTTTTTCCTGTGTTGTTGTTAAGTATAATTTTATTCCACTAATATTTGTGCTTCATCTTGAACGTGAGGGTGGAATTCTGAGTACAGAGGGCAGACTGTTTTTGATTTTGCTCATCATTGCAATTGCTGTTTTGCTGTCCGTGTTAGTTTTTTTCTTTTGTTCTTTTTCTTTACGTAGAAAAAATATCCATATTAAAAAAACATCATTTTCCGGTATTTTGTTCAATCCTTTATGTGAAGGGACTGCCGCCTTGAAGGTAATCGTCCAACGCTGACCTTGTCTTGCGAAATTTCTTGACAAGGTCCGATTCGACATAGACACCAAATTTTACCTGAAATTCTCTACTTACCTTTTCGGAAATTTCTGATGATCAAATGTACTCTTCCATAATGAATATCCACTGCTTCATAAAGTAATGCCATTTTTCATATCCTGCAGAATGAACAGAAAACACATGAGACACAAGTAGTTTGATGGCCATGTTGTGTCCGCTACGTTTCTTCAAATTATACTAACTAGTTGCAGTGCAGATTGGATTTAAACTTGGTAGGTTTGTTTTGGGTCACCCTGTAAATACAATGCTGGCTACCCAAAATGCAACTCAAAGAAGGAAGCATCCGATTGGCCTGAAATTCGCAGCATTCATCGCTCGTGAGAGGACATGCAAACGATTAGCATTGCGGGCATATGCAAATCATGTGCGCCCGGCTCGCCACCGAGAAGCACTATAAGAAGGGTGCACAGAAGGCGGGGTGTATGTAGTGGAAATGTGTTGTTCTGACAGACCTGTGCGTGGGAAACTTCCTGATGCCTCGTCACAAAATACGGCAGTCATTCCAGCACGGTTCGGAGTTCGACAGAGGAGGAATAGTTACTTATCGCGACAGCGCTTTATCGTACCGAGATATCGGCGCCAGTGTGGGACAACATTCTGCCACCGTGAGCCGAGTGTGGATTCGGTAGACGCAGGAAGGGCTCCGAATTTTCGATTGTAGTGAACTCTGCTATTTCATCCTTACCCACAAAATTAAACTATATTAAATTTATTCTTAGTCAATGGAACCCTTTAAAAAAGGCGCATTACTGCAATCGATAAAAATCTAGAAATAGAAAAAATTAATTTCTTCCACTAGCAGCAGAAACGTACATTACCAAAATTTACAAACTGTTCACAAAGTTTTCCTCTATGCTGAAGCAAGATCGTAGAGACAGAGAGATTTTCAAAACAAACAGTTAGAATAACAGATAAAGAAGAAAACATTATATAACCTTTCGCGCTCTAGCAGAAAAATTTTGATTAAGCGAAAAATTAAGATATGCAAAAAGTATTCTTTATAGCAACAGCAATACGCAAAAAGAATTCTCCTAATGCGTCGCTGGAAAGCAGTGATAGGGAGAAAAACGTTTGGCATTTCTGTTCCCAGAAAAAGAACCATGCATTATTGAGAGAGTAATATTTTCCATCTTTACTGTATGGGATGCAGATTTTGATTTTTGAAGCGGCAATACAATTCCAGTTTTAGAAGCGGAGATACAATTAGAGATTTAGAAGCAGAGATACAAATGGGGATTTAGAAGTGGATATACAACTAAGGTTTTAGAAGCGGATATAAAATTGGGGTTTTAGAAACGGAGTACAATTTGGGTTTTAGAAACGGATTACAATTGAAGTTTTAGAAACGGAGTACATCTGGGGTTTTAGAAGCGGAGATACAATTGGGGTTTTTGAAGCGGAGATACAATTGGGGTTTTTGAAGCGGAGATACAATTGGGGTTTTAGAAACGGAGTACAATTTGAGTTTTAGAAGTGGATATAAAATTGAGGTTTTAGAAGCGGAGATACAACTGCGGTTTTTGAAGCGGAGATACAACTGCGGTTTTTGAAGCGGAGTACAATTGGGGTTTTAGAAGCGGATATATAATTGGGGTTTTAGAAGCGGAGTACAATTGCTGTTTTAGAAGCGGATTTATAATTGGGGTTTTAGAAGCGGAGTACAATTGGGGTTTTAGAAGCGGATATACAATTGGGGTTTTAGAAGCGGATATACAATTGGGGTTTTAGAAGCGGGGATACAGGGCAAATGGAAACATACACTAACAGCACTGCGAGCCACAGAAAACCTACCAGTGCAGGTAAAGTGTTCCTCAAAGTAAAAAGCGGATATATAATTGGGGTGTTAGAAGCGGAGATACAGGGCAAATGGAAACATACACTACAGCACCTAGAGCCAGGACTGTGAGCTACAGAAAACCTACCAGTGCAGGTAAAGTGTTCCTCAAAGTAAAAAGTGGATATATAATTGGTGTTTTAGAAGCGGGGATACAGGGCAAATGGAAACATACACTATCAGCACCTAGAGCCAGGACTGTGAGCTACAGAAAACCTACCAGGGCAGGTAAAGTGTTCCTCAAAGTAAAAAACGGAAGCAGCCTAGAGAGAGAGGTTCCTCACTACTCCCTCTTTCTAGGTGACACACGGTACGTTATAACTATACAGGGTGTTCGCAAACTGTTTTGTAAAAAAAACAAGCGTGATAGTACCCATCAAGACGAACAATATTTACAACGGAACCTAGGATCGCATTCCACTCTGAGTGTCAGAAAAGAGTAACTTCGAAATACGTCCAACAAGCACAAGTCGTCACCTCAGACGTCCTTTCTTTCCTGCCGGAGGTGTAGCACATTGCCAGAACAGCACCGTCAAGCATTTACGGTATGCAAATTGCCAGAGAAAAGAAGCAGCATCGACGGTTGCAGCTGATTGGCTTATCAAGGTGCAATACACACTTCCTGAATGCCACATATCCCGCACGATGGATTGGACGTGACGGACCTGTGGCATGGTCTCCACGCTCACCGAACTTAAACCCACTGCACTTCTTCTTCTGGGAACACATGAAATCATTGGTGTAGGAGACGCCTGTGGACTCCGTGGAAGATCTCGTCGCGAGAATCTTTTTGCAGCGGACAGGATAAACACGACATCAGGAGTCTTCGAGAGGGTGCGCTAGTCTTTCATTCGCCGGTGTGAATTGTGCAACGGCAATCGTGGCCGCGACTTTGAGCATCTACTTTGAGCCTGTCCCTGATCTCCATAAATGGGATTGTGCAACTTATGATGTCGTTAATTCTCTTTCTTTGCACTGTTGAAAGTTCAACTTGGAAATCTAATTTTACACTTTTCTGACACTCAGAGTGGAATGCGACCCTAGCTTCCATTGTAAATATTGTTCGTCTTGATGGGCACTATCATCCCTCTTCTTTTGTCAAAAAAATTTACGAACACCCTGTAGATCAAAGAAATCGGATATTAAGAAATACCCTCCGTCCCAACATCTAAAAGACTAAAAATGTTATACAGAAAAAATATATATAGTTTCGGATCAGCCTGTTGTTTCAAGTACCAGGGTCTACTGTTCCGTTGCCTCTAATTTCAGCAGCTGCGGATTTTATTAATGGTTTAAATTCTAGAATTAGATTACCTTCATTTGTAGGGTTAATAGCTTTCACAACTTAGCAAAGAATATTCTTGACGTGGGTGTAAGCGGTGGTGATTATACAAGTTTTCCAGTTCCATGTATTAATGAAGCCGCGAAATCACCATAAACGTAGACTCCATTCTGCGGACATTTTTGTTACCTTCAATCCCGAAGTGCATACGGTTCAGTATATACACCGATGACACATTCCACTATGACCACCCCCAGCCTAGGGAAATGAGCGCTCCTGGAAACTGAATGGTGGCGCAGGTGAAGTTCACAGTACAGTACGTGTACAGCCCGAGGACCATCTTTCGGTTAGTAGAGTGTTAGGAGTCAGAATGGGAAAAGCTGTCGTTTTATCAAAGTGTGATAAAGGAAAAATTGGGATTGCAAGGTCTTGGAACTACGACCTCGGAAATGACGGGGTTTGTGCGTGGTTCATGTGCCGATGTAGTTAGCACGTATCAAAAGTGGTGCAAAGATGGCCAAGCGACACACCGTTGCCTAGCCGTGTGTCGTTCGCAGCTCATTGATGCCAGAAGGGAGCGGTGACTGTCACGTATTGTTCACAGCAACCGCAGGGATGTAGTTCGACAAATAACCAGCAGCTACAACAGTGGTGGTCAGGACAATGTGTCACAGCACACAGTACACCGCAGCTTTCTGCGCATGGGCCTGCATAGCCGAAGACCCTACAGAGTTCCCATTCTCACTGCACGTCATCGCCAACAACGAATGAAATGTGCCCAAGATAATCGGGATTGAACCGTGGATGTTTGGAAGAAAGTGACCTGGTCTCACGAATCAAGACTCCAGGTGCATCACGTAGAGGACCTAGCGCGGATACGCCGATTACCAACGGAGGCTATGACACCTGGATGCCCTTTTGGACGGAAACCGGCCGGCGGAGGCGGTGTTATGCTTTTGGCAATGTTTTCTGCGGACACTTTAGGCCCAATTATCCCAATAGAACAATTCCTGACAGATGTCATATATCTGAATATCAGTGTGGTCCAAGTTATGGCAACTGTGTTCCTTTCTGGTCATGGAAATTACCAGGAGATCAATGCGCCATGCCACACTGTCAGAATCATCAAGGAGTGGTTCGAGGGGCATGCTGGTGACTTTCTGTTATTACTTTGGCCTACAAATTCTACTTGAAAAAGCGGACTCGCGCTAAATCAGCACCACACCAAAATGTACGTAAACTACAAGACCTGCTGTCGACATTATGGTACCAGATACCCCAGGATATCTGTCGCCACCTCATCGAATCGATGCCTCACCGACTGGCCGCTGTCTTGCGGGATAAAGGGGGTCCTACAGTTTATATAATGTAATGGATCATCATTGTATGCTGCATCATTAAATTTACCCGACAGTGGGAGTAGCTGGCATAGACGAAATCATGGAAAATCGCCCCAGAGCACGATTCTTCCAGACTTCAGAGTTGGCAGAACAGAGTTGGTCAGGTAACTTCCTCCTGCCATTCTCGACACTCAGAATCGTCCGTCGAACTGCAAAACAGTGAAGCGAAATTAATCACTACATAGAACGCGATTCTGCTGCCTCAACGCCCATTGGTGACGAACTGTACACCACTGCAGACGAAACTTGGCATTGATTTTTCCGATATTAGGTTTGTGTGCAGTTGCTCTGCCGTGTAAACCAATTCTTTTCAGCTCTCGCCGAACCACTATAATGGGGACATTGTTTCCAGAGGAATTTCATTTTTCGGTGGTGAGTTGCAATGGTGGACAAGCTATTTTGTCTAACCACCAGCTTCATAACTTCTTTCTAGATGGCCTACTAGACTGCGATTGACCTGTTCTTGCTTCTAGGCTTATGCACTACGCCTGCAAGCGACAACAGCGCAATTTAGAGGTAGAGTAATTTTCAACATCGCTTACATTTCGAGAAAGCTTCAGCAGGGCAGAAATTTCCGACCTCACATGTCTCTCAGATGTCGTCGTATGATTGTGCCATTTTGAAAGCCATTGAACAGTGTCGTATTGCCCGTTCTATGGTCAACGACTTATCGAATGATCATTGCATGGCAACGTCGCTTATATGTATTTTATACCTGTGTGAACCATGGCTGTGACGTATATGGGTCGGGATGCTTTCTATCACTTAGTGTGACTAAAGGAATTAATTAATCAAGAACTCCAAATTATAAAAAAAATTGCAGATGATTAGTCATTGACATGCCCTTCCGGCCAGTGAACCATCGTGCGAATAAGGAGACATTGCTTTCCATGATATTTAAATCAATACTGAGTATTTAGCGTTTCGTTTTTTAATTATTTAATACTTTTGAAGTCTTCTCGAATCAGAGCTGGTAGAAACTTCTCTCTTCCATTGCAAAAAACAAAAACAAAAGAACAGAAAAAAGCATCTTATGTGATTTCCATCTTCTCACTACCAACCATCCGCTGTGCCATGACTCGGGAAGAATCTACATCTCAGGCCACAAGCAAGGCAGCATATTCTTTTATTACGTTTATTTATCCAGATTTTTGAATATTTTTGCATTTCGATAGTTTTTTATTGAAATTTCCATTTCTAGGATTATTTGGGAATGAAAGACCTCTAAATGTTTTCTTAATATCATTGGATGAATTTCTGCTTTAAAAATGATTAACTTTGTTGTAAAATATTAGCTTGTCACTTCTGTATGTTTTAATAAGCAATCACAACGGCGTTTTCAAATTGTGAAAACTATTCGAATCCCGCATTTTACCCTTTCTGTTTTGGTTTTCCTATTTCTCATGCAAATGGCAGACAAGTCAAGCTCCCTTCTTCTCTGTCAGTATTCCTTTCAACAACCCCGCCACTAATATAGTATTTCTGTATGACTGGAGTTCGGTTTGCATTCTCTTAATTTCTGCATCACAAATAATCAGTGGTCTTAATTCGCGAATAATTCCTGGAAATAACGTACCTGAAATTTACCATGACGTCTGAGAATTTTAACGAAATTTCCGTTCCGAAAAGTTTACGTTTCTAATTTTAAGAAGCTCAGTTTTCTAACACATTTTCCGTTTCACTATTTTTTTTTCTCAGCAAGATTTTCTTTCTCTGTCCTATTCAGGAATTTTTCTGATTTATGGAGAAATTTTTAGATACCAGAAACTTTGCTTTGGAATTTCTCTGTCACTTTAGCAGGAGTTTTTACGCTGACGCAGAATGTGAAAGAACTATTCCCATTTAACAATTTTGAGGATCGAAACCAAGACGGCATCAACGCATTTGGGAGCGCTACCGATTGACTTAGAAACGCACTTACCACGTGATCGCGCATAAGGTCGAAACATGGGGATTGGTATTGCGAGATAAAGAAATGTTTTCCGCGATCAATGCGGGTTAATTTTTTATTTTCGGTAGGAGGTTTTCATTTTTCTGAAAAGCTTCATCATGATTTGTTTTTTATTGTGTGTGAGAAGGAGGTCTTATCAAAAACTGCATTCGTTTTCATAGTGATTTTCCGATGCAGCAGAATGCTTTGGAACTTGAGATCTTCGTATACTGAAAATGATTTTTAAATAAGTTTCAGAATAGATGAAATTTACTATTTAATGATATTGTTTGACAAAATGATTATAAAATTCATATATTTGTTTTCTGTAGAATAAAATACAAATCACTCAAATTTTTAATGATTTCCGGAAGCACCAGAATATTTTGAAACACAAGAGTTTTTGTTCTGATATTGACTTGGAATAATGTTTAAGAAAAGGGGAAATATGTACTAGTTCATAATATTTGTAAAAGCTTTTGTGTTAAAGGTATTATAGACTGATGTACAGACATCATACCATCATCCGTATGATACATTAAATATTCTGTTTGTTACGGTAACACATTATGCATGGTGATTAATAAAGAAGTATACAGTTTAAACGCACTATAAAACAGGAATAATGTAAGATATTTTATGTTAACTGTAACAGAATTGTATGGGAGTGTTTCAAGTTCTTTTTAGGGACATTCACAGATGTTCTACGTGTGCACCCTTAGTCACATGACACACATCGAGCCGGTAATTCATTTTACCCCGAACGCGAGGTAAGATATCTGAATCAAGTGCAGTTGTAGTGGCTGGGATACGCTGTTTCAAATCTTTTAGATCAACAGGTAGGGGTGGGCGAATACATTGTCTCTTACGTACCCCCCACAGAAAAAAATCACAAGGTGTGAAGTCAGGACTTCTGGGTGGCCATTGGACCAATGTCATGTTGTAGTCCGCGGCTCGTCCAATCCATCGACGAGGAAGATGTTCATCTCTTACGTTGCCTAACCAGTTTGGTGTTGCATCATCCAATTGGAGAATAAAGTTGTCACTGTCGTCCTGAAACTGTGGCATCAACCAAAGACTTAACACAACCAGACAAGAGCCTCCCGTGACAGTTTTCTCGTGAAAATAGAAGGGGCCGTACACTTTCTTTTTGGACACAGCACAGAACACACTTACCTTAGGGGAATCTCGCACGTGTAGCACTGTACATCTGGGATTCTGTTCCCCAAAAGCGAACATTGTGCTCGTTTACCTGATTACTCACGTGAAATTTATCTTCATCGGTGAAAACTAAGTGATCCTCACAATCGTCATTTTGAAAACGAAGCTGCATTTCGGCACAAAATTCATAGCGCTTTGTCTTGTCAAAGGCAGTGAGATTTTGCAAAATCTGCACTTTGTATGGAATCATTTTTAGCTTCTTTCTCAAAATTCTCCATACAGTGGGCTGTGAAATCTAAACGTTACGACTCACCCTCCACGGTGATATTCCCTAGTTTCGTTGAATGGCGGTGCAAACACTATTGACGACTTCTTCCAATACACGCGGGCGTCCAGGATCTTTAAGTTTGCACAAACAGCCCGCAGTTTGAAATTGTTTATGCCAATCGTAAATGGATTTTCTAGTTGGAGGCTGTTTTCGAATCGTGATCAAAAATACCGTTGCACAACAGTTACAGATTCCATATTTCTCAATTCAAGAACACAAAACGCCTTCTCCACTGCAGACGCTGCCTTTTTGACTGACTAGTCACGTGACACGCGCGCTATGGCCTACGTCACTTCCCTCAGTAACGGGACACGAACTATATGAGTACATCTAAATAAGGGTTCGCAGTTGTGGTGCGTGTCTTCAACTGTTACTCTTTTACAGCATCTGGAAACTGTATACTTCTTTATGACACAGGGTGTACAATAGCGAGCCCGCCAACACGTAGGGAGAGGATACTCACCTCCCGTAATTGATATGCGCATAATATGTTATCCACAAAACCCAGGCTTGCTACCGAACTCCAAAATCAAGTACTCCGAATTTGATACTGAATTAAACCTCAAGTATTCCCGCGAACAGCTACAATTACTGGAATATATCCGATATATCGCTACGGAAGTACTGAGATTAAATTTATCACTTGATGTGCGACAGAAGTTACGGAAATGTTTCTGAAAATATTCAGAATTTTCCATTCATAACAGGAAAACATTTAAAGCAAACTTGGCGCAAGAGAAATTTAAAGTACAGAAACTTGGCACAAGAGAAATCCGTGAAACTTATGATTTTCCTCCATTTCACGGAAAAGGTTGAATCAAGAATATGCTTCGTTAATTTACGAAATGGATGACGGAAGTAGCTCCAATAAGTTTATAGTACTCCAAACTCTTTTTGCTTTGATGTCCGCTTACACCCACACATGCGAAAACTTTGAACATTATCTGAGAAGTTACTGTAGTGTATTAAGATGCAAATATTTTGGCAATGAAGTGAAAAGAATAGCAAAGATTCAGAACATTAAAACTCAGAAACATGAATGAAAAACAAAAGGATTTATTTGAAAATTACTTGCTCATACATACATAACAGATATTGGAATTCCTGATTATCACATACGTGCGTGGAATTTCTCACAAGCGTATAATTGCATATATGTACGCACACACAGCTAAGCAACAATGTTTTCTAGATTTTCAATTTCTTTTTTAATTTTTGTGTAGAATTCGTACAAACAACACCTTGCTCTCATATCATTGTGCGAGAATCTTCGAAATTTTTCCACAGCACTCAGTCGCATTTTCTTTAGTATCTTCAATTTTATCTTTGGCCTTGAGTTTTCCCATTTCACATCAAGTTCTGGATAGCGTTTCGTGCATTTGCGTGTCCTGGATTTTTCTGCCCGTTTAACCAGTTCAACACTCTGGCGCAATGAATCTAGATCATCTGGGGATATCGTTGGAGATTCTAAAGGAACTGAATGCTGGACATCAACGGCGAAATTTAAATTGCCGGATTCAGAAGTACTCACATGAGGATTTGTGAAGCACTGTTCAAATGGATTAACAATCTTTTCGTTTTCTTTATTTTTTCCAGCATCTTCAGGACACGACGTCAGCCAACCCATTCCGTTGACATTACTGGGCACTAATTCTTGAAAACGTGATTGGGGGATGGGATTTGGATTTCGCACATTCTTACTTACTGAACCCTGGGAATCAACAGCAACATCTTGACGGCCTTCTGCAGGATTTGACGAATCTGGAGCTTCACTAAAAATTCTTGAATAATAGCTGAAGGTCGTGTCGATGATAAAACCATCAAGCATTTCTTTCCCCATATTTTCTCAAGGTTCTCGTGTGCCCTGCAAGAAGAGAAAAAATAATTTCAACTTTTGATGAGTAATTTCGCAAAATAAAGTACTGTAAATTTGACAAGACTTAAAAAACAAATTTTTCACAAATTCTTGAACATGTCATCTACTGTTCTTTGTATCATGATGCCTGCCACGTTATACAGTGCTATCTGAAATACGCAAGAATTCCATACACTTTCAGATCAAAATAATTATTCAAGTCACGAATTTAGGGAAAAGAAAAGGAAGACTGTCTCGAAAAAAAACCTTATCACATCGAAGAGAGATCCCAATCATCACTGAGATAGAATGCAATAAAACAAAGTCATCCACTGGAGTTTAGGTTTTCAAAATGGTGACGTGTTAGTGCTGGTTTTCAGTTGAGAGCATGAGCATCGCCAGACTTTGAAATCATGCCGGTCAACTGGAGTGCGATTACTGTTTTTGTGAGGGCAAGACTGGTGACAACAATATTTAGGAAACGAAAAATAAACAATTTTTAAAGATTTTTATCACAGTCAGCAGATAACTTTGTGCATCTCCCTATCCCCGCCCAAACGCACTTTGGATACATACTGAAAAAATTAGGAACTGTCTTTATATTTTTACACTTTTTGGAATTTGCTAATTTATAAGGGCTGATATATATTCAAAATTCGGGGTCTCCATATGTTAATGTTCCATCCATCCATTCTTACAAAAACTAGTAGGACCTGAAGGGTTAGATATCCGTACGGCAAGCATGACATTGTCAACAACACGAAGGGAACGCTCTGATTAAAAAAATGATGCCCTAGGAGAAGGGTATGAATGCAATTCTTTTCGTCGATTAAGGTCGAAGGGAAGTAATGAAACACAGAAACAATACTTACCCCTCCTTAACTTCCTTCCTTCAAGAAGATACCTTGTTTTGCACTCATCTCTTCTAAAGTCGAAGGTTAAAGGGAAAAAAGGACATGCAGACACAATTCCCTCCCCCTCCTTAACTTCCTTCCTTCAAGATGAGACCTTGTTTTACACCCATCTCTTCCAAAGCTGAAGGTTAAATGGAAATAAGGACACACAGAAACAATCACTTCGACCTCTTTAACTTCCTTCCTTCAAAAGCAACGACCTTGTTTTGCACTCATCTGTTCCAAAGTCACAGGTTGAAAAGAAATAATGTTATGCAGGGGCCATATCTTCTCCCTCTTTCCTTCCAGGCAGCGACCTTGTTCTGCTCTCATCTCTTCCAGAGCCGAAGTTTGAATGGAATTTCGAGCACGCAGACATAATGCCTTCCGCCTCCTTAACTTCTTTTTTCAAGCCAGCAACTTTGCTTTGCCCGCATCTCTTCCAAAACCGAAGGTTGAAGGAAAATAATGACACGCTGACCCAATGCCTTCTCCCTGCTTAAGTTCCTTCTTTCATGCCCTCAACCTTGTTTTGCACTCATTTCTTCCAAAGCCGAAGATTGAAGGGAAATAAGGACACGCAGACACGATGCTTCCCCCCCCCCTCCCTATCTTCATTTCTTCAAGCCAGCGACTTTGGTTTGCAGCCATCCCTTCCAAAGTCGAAGTTTGGTGGGAAATAATGACACACAGATGCAATACCTTCCTCCTGCTTAACTTCATTACTTCAAGCCAGAGACCTTGTTTTGCGTTCATCCATTCGAAACCCGAAGGTTAAAGGGAATTAACGACACGCAGACGAAATACCTTCCCCGTCCTTAACTTCCTTCCTTCAAGCCAGCGACCTTGTTTTGCACACATATTTTTCCCAAAGCGGATGGTTGAAAGGAAATAATGGCATGCAGAAGCAATACCTTCTCCCTACTTAAGTTCCTTCCTTCAATCCAGCGACCTTGTTTACACTCATATCTTCGAAAGGTGTCGTCGGCAGCTTTCTGCTCTCTCACTTGCTCTGGGACTGCTTAAAAGCTGTAGCATAGCTTTAAACTGTACCACAGCGTAGGAACCCTTTACTCATTATCACCAAAACAGCAGAGCATTTAGTAATAGCCGCCTTAAACTCCTGTTCACCCTCATCATTCGCTACATGCATTATTAACTTTATGAACATGAGAAAATGCTTAAACTAAGAATTTGGAAGAGTGGGGAACAGATGTATTTTTATGGCTCTAGATTGGTATTTTAGTAGCCTCTCTGCGGAAAAATATAATACAACGCACTTTCTATGGGGGGGGGGGGGGGGGCAAGGATGGTTTACACGATGAAAACACGATACATTATTACTCGGCAAAGTTCAAGTTTTTGTCTTTTAGGATTTCTAGTTTTAGCATGATGGAGGATTTGTAAATTAAGTTTTGGCATGGTGAAAGTCATTTGTAAATACAAACTGCTCTGTTTTTCTTTATTATTGAGACTTCTGAATACGTGCAAAATGACCCTAAAACTACGATACCGCCAAGAAGCGAAAGTTTACTTGCCACTCTTCCACCCTCCTTCTCTCTCGCTCTTTTCCACCCAACATGTGAAAAATAGCACATCTTTAACTGGGTGGATAAGACAGAGGTGGGAGAGGGCAAAATAAATTATCCTCCTTGGCGGGGTCGTAGTTTTAGGTTCATTTTGTACGCATCTTTATTCAAAAGTCTCACTAATTGGAAAAAAACAAATCAATTTTAGTTTACAAACGTCCATAATGCCCAAACTGCAAATGAAATGTTTGATACCCCATTCGAATTATAGGAGAGTACGGTTGAACCTCGCTAAGTAGGCAATAATTCCTTTCGAGACACAGAAGGAAGGATTTTGAGAAGTTGAGGATTTAAATGTTTGAAAGAAAACATAACACGTGGAAGCATCTAACCAAAACACGTGACTGTAAACACCATTTACGATGTCATATACAATTTGAATATTTATGTGCCATTCGTCCTGATAAAGCTAAGTCAATATCCAGCAAAACCATGGTCGGCTTGAAAAAAAAACATTTGTGACAATTACGTTATCTTATTTTAATCTATATATAATCGTCACAAGACTGTAGTCCTTGAGGTAAAGAAAAAGAGAATTTTTGAAGAAAATATACTTAAACTTCAGTTGGCGAATAATTACATTTGCTAAGATTTCGACAAAACTACTCGTCGCAGGCACGGACGTCACTGTAATAAAGTTCCCACGTTAATGCATGATTTTTTAGCTTGTAAAAAATATGGCGAAATTACTCAGCTGCTTAATAAGACACGGTTAACTTCACTAAAATTAAAATAAGCATGAGTCAACTAAGGGAGGATTGACTCAACAGGACACTGGGACATTCCATGGTTCACCACTCGAGAAATGGACTACTTTCTCTTTTGGTTTTGTCTAGGTTTGTTTTTGGATCGAACAAATAATTACTTTGGTATTTATGAACAATAATGTTTAACTTCCTTCGATGTATATTTCTGTGTGGTACGTTATTTCTTTTAAAAACGAGGTTCTTTCTACCTGTATGTTGGATATTTGCTTTGAAATGATATAGCAATATTATCTACACTTATATAAAACTAGAACTTTATTGGTTGGAAGAATGTCGTCTGATCTTGTGAATCTAATTTCCGGTTGCACTATGTGCTCGTACGTCATTTACGCGTGGAAGTGTCGGGACCAGATTGCACCGTGAGACGAACACAAGCCTTTGGACGAAGTGTAACGTTTTCGGTAATGTTCTTCAGGGAAATCCTAGGTCCAGTCTTCTATGTGCTAGATCGCAGGTCCAGTCATTCATGTGCAAGATCGTAGGTTCGGTCATTCATGTGCAGGATCGTAGGTCCAGTTATTCATGTGCAAAACCGTAAACCGTCTATCACATACTAAACATCATTATAAAATAGGTACATCTTTTCATGGAACGGATATTCTTCTCGGTTAGGGTATCCTTACAGAAGATAACCCGCCCTGCCTCGATTGTTAGAGAATGGTTCCTAGAACACGAGGTAGTTGTTCAGATATTTTTTAGGACTCCTGATTTACCAGATATCAATTCAATCGAACATTTTTTGTTTGTGTTGGAACAGCAAATCCGACCTGTGGTGGCTCAGTCACATATCTCAAAAGCGTTAAAGGACATGCTTGTACTACAAGACACATTTAAAATCTGTTAGCGTCTAAGACTCTCTGGGTAGGGATGTTGATGGCCTAGTGGTCAACTGCCAAGGTAAAACGTCAGGGTCGACCACAGGCAGGTAAGAACGCTCAAACCACTAAATGTCCGCGGTCCGTCGGTTGGGCACATTAAGCCGTCGGAACCCGAATACCGCCCTGCTCCCCAGTAATAATTAAGGGCGTCTTCCCCCCCCCCTTTCTATCCCGCTTCCGTGTCACTTTCCTATCGAGAACCTTAGCCTAAATCTCATAGTTTTCTATTTCTAAGGATTGTTTACGACTTGGGGTCAGATACTCCCTTCCTAAAATCATCTACATATGATCTGACTTTCCGGTGCTGCATTGGTGGCACTCTGAGGAGCAACATTATATTAGGCCCATCAAACAGAAGTCATCGCTCTATGCAAGTTTATAAGTGAGTCACAGAAAATTTATAATCGGCCGCTACCGGGAATCGAACCCTGAGACTTCCACTTACGCACCGGACATGCTACCACTGCACCACAGCGTCCTCAAATTTTCCAGACTCACATACACCTAATAGAACCCTGGTTCTTCCACTTACGCACCGGATATACTACCACTGCACACAGCGGCCTCGAATTTTCCCGACTTACATACACCTAACTGCAAACCACTTGGGAGATTGGTTGTATGCAGGTTGGTAGATGGTAAGCAGCAACTGAACAAAAAGCTAGGAGGCCAATGAATATTTATTACAAACAATGGACGTGGATTAGATCAAACAGATATTATCGCTCTTTCCACGTTTATAAGTGAGTCACGGAAAAATCCTCATCAGCAGCTGTGTCACACTTATAAAAGTGGAAAGAGCGATGGCTTCTGTTTGCTGTTCCTAATCAACGTCAATCGAGTGTATTAAACATTTTAGGCACGTGGGCATAATGTTTTCTTGTTCAGTGTATCACTGTGGATTAACTACACAGTAAACAATCCTATAAATCGCAAATCATGGTAGTAATAAGATCAGCTAATATTATGCTTCAGAAATTTTTCATTTAAAACATCGCGAGATTATTTATTGCTTCTCCAGGACTCTACTGGAAATTTAGTAGTGAGAGAAGCAAACATATATGCGTAAAAATGCACCGGAATAACCCTGCCGAATGCTCTTATGAAGGATTTTGTGCTTAATGAAACTTTGTCCAATTGAAAAGTATGCGGAATTGTAAACACACTACTGAAAGTTGCTCCAAAATTTTAAAGGTTAGGAAAACAACAGTGCAGGAGTTCTTCTATATTTAGTGGAACATTCAGCTATCAAATCAGATATTTCGTTGAAAGACACTTTTCGTAAACAAAAACAAGAATACCCAAGAATTTTCATTTTTGCATGTAAAATCTAAAAACGACCATACAACTATTATATCGTGCATAAAAAAATTGAAGAATTTTATAGTATAATTGCTCAGAAATTGGGCATCAAAAGACGCAGACTAAACTCGAAGACTCCAGGTGGAATGGTTGAAACTCAGGGTTAACAGATTTAGTTCCTTGTGGTAAGAGTCACGGTAATGATGAGATTTAAATATCGAAACAGAACAGTCCTCTTTAGAACCAATGCAAGTTTTTTTTAAAAGGGGTAACTGGAATTACTATATTGAACCTCAGCGCACTCTTGTAAGTCTCTCTTTTTAGTGAATTGAATAATCTTCTGTGCAACGTGTAAGAGAAATTCTCTTTAACCTACATGGTCGTTCATTAGTTTTAAGTTGTAACATTGGAAAACTAAATCTTTGTTTTGAGAAAATCTTTTTAACCTGAATGGTCTTTTATAAACAGTATCCTGTCCCACCTTTTTACCACTGATTCCAGGGAAGGAATAGAGCCCATGTTTCACCGGGATTCGAACCTAGACCTAGCTCGAACAAGCAGTTACAAGTTTTCGTACTTTTAGCACGATAAGATGATGATAGGTAGTTGCGTTTATTCAAATTGTAATAAAATATTGTTGTGGAATAGTGCAGATTTTTTATATTTTGTAAAAATGAAATGAACTATGGCTGAGTGAGCCTGTGATACAGGAAACCGCAAGGTCCGATTTCAGCAAATGTTGAATGCTTTAAAATCCAAAAACATTAATTAAAAATCGTCAAATCGATATTTCCAAAAACGGGCTTACAGACAACATGCCTCTTCCCCAGCCCCAAGCTTAGTTTCACAAATTTCAATTTTTTATGGGAAATATTTTCTTCAGTAAGGGACTGACTGACTGTTACGGTAATTTTATTGTATGAAAACACACAGATACTGGAATATGACCCAGGTATCAACATCTGGCAGTCCAAAATTTTATTATGAAAGGAGAAAAAGTATCTCGGGTGATTCTGTCGCTTCAAAAATCAGGGTTTTCTTCACATCTTGTTGTTGCTTTTATTTCTAGAATTAGATTACCTCTGTTTATATTTCATAGCTTCTGTAACTTTGCAAAGAGTGATGTTTCTAATGGTGTGAGCGATAGTAGTTTCTCAACCAATACGGTTCAATGTGTTAATGATATCACATGCTGTAGAAAATTATTATGTTTCCATAATTGGCTCAAATTTGAACTTTCAGTTGTTCTTCGTTTTCATACTACCTAACTGGAAGCATTACGATTATCGTTTACACAGCATAAAGATATTAATGGCTCTTTTCTTACTTACTGCTCAGCGTACATTATTGTGTTTGCGTTAGTCTCTGCTACTAATTCAAGAATAGTAAAATTTCATTATTTTAAAACAAACTACTGCATTTTGAAACATTGCCACTTATTTTTCATCAATTCCTTATTTTCTAAAATAACGTTCTCCCGTCTTTACAAAATAATTTATTTGTCATTATAACCAGGCACATGTCATCAAGCTTATCAATATGTCGTACGCCGAAGCTTCATTTGTTCGTTAAGATAATCTCAATTTTAAAATTTCTTTGAAGGAAGAGGCAATTTGCAAATCTCCAGAAATATTTACAGAATCTTGAAAGGGGAGTAACCAACAGGTTCCGTCAGTTATTATTTTCTCAATAACCAGCATGCAGGATTGAAATGTTTTCCAGTTTTTCGAATTCTTGAGTGACAAATCATTATTCCTTAGTTTAGCGGTTCAACAACGTGTTCCTAACGTTTGTATTCTCATTCAATATACAGGTATGAACACATACTCAAAACTTATTCCAGTGTCATCGATTTAAACGTAGGAAATCCCGGAGCTTTACATTTAAAAAAAATATCGAAATGGATCATTGTTATATCATTACTACAATTGCAGAAATTCACTTTTTCCGAACACATTATTATCGCCGACTTTACGGGGCTGCCCTACTGAAGATCTGACTTGATTTCATAATTTTATATCAACCCATTTACTTCTAACCATCCGAATTGTAAGACTAAAAGCTGTAAGTTAAATGGTTTTTTTTTTTACGATAATTGAATATTATCAACACTGTGTAACGCATTCCTTCAGTGAAATCTTTCTTCGAAACAAAAAGTCAATTTCTATTAAACGTCTTTTACAAAAATGGAAATTAACAGCCACTTAAACAACGTTTAACTTTGCTCTTTCCCTTTAAAAACAACAAGACAGAAATTCTTCAAAAGTATTTTTTTACACTAAGTTTGTAAAGCACATTAAACAAGTATTAAAATACAAATCTAACGTAAAATTAAACTATGAAAGAAACACTTACTAGTTATTCTGGTGTCACTGCTGACTGGAAATACTCCTGGAAGTAGCAAAGTCTGTCTATAGACGAAATTCAAAATTTTCTTTAGCGCTATTCACTCAAAGAACTGATCACAAAGAAAACAGGAATAGAATGACACTGAGAGAATGGCGAGATACGTTCTTGAGAATTTGATTAGGGTGCGGTAAGTAAGGGATTAACGCCCAGCCATACAGATCCTCTTAAAGTCAACTAATCCGCCTTAATGAGTCATAGATCAAAGCATCACTATGAGAAATACATCCCTGAACATCTCGTTGAACAAGTGTGATTCACCAGTAGTTCACGGAGATAAGGCCAACAGATTTTTATATTGCACTGTGCTTTACATACTTGGCACGTGGTTTAGTATAAAAATATTATCAGTTTAACCAAAGTGTGTCTCTCATCCGCAAATAATCAAATTGTTTTGAATGGAAGTTGTGCGTGTTTGGTTAAATGCTGGAAATTATTTAACTAACAGTAAGAAATTAGGCTCCGGCTAAGATCCGTAAATATTTTTGAAAATATTCTGCTTTTACTCCCACCAAAAAAATAAAAGTGTGCAAAAAACTCGTCAAACATTATAAACAGATATCAAAACGCATATTTTCCGGAAACATTCTTGTAGTTTTAATTTATTTATATCATCACGTCTAAAAAACTGCGAAAAAAATTATCATTAAAACGTATAACAAGAAATAAGAATGAAATATCGTTTTTCCCACTGGCTGTTGTTCGAAAGACCATGATGATAAGGTGAACAGAGTGCACGTACTTTAAAGAAATTTTAAAAAGAGAATGCTTTAAAATATGTTTTCAAAATTTCACGGATTAATTAGTTTTACTCCAAAACGGAAAATGAGTAAGGGAAACTAATATTGAATGTGAGGAAACCACGAAGTCTTTATTTTTGTTGGGGTGGAATTAGTGCGCAAAGGGCTGTTGTAGTGTCGCAAAACAATGTGATGAAAATGATCGTCAATTTTTCTGGCTTTGTAGGCAAATTTAAGAATTACAATAATTCGAAAATGAAAACGCAAAATTTGTCTGTTTGTCTTGTTTTATCAGCCAGGCGATTCTCCTTTCTCACTCCCTCTCTATGTGTTGCTGAGAAAGCTTCATCAAAGTGTGACAAAAGCCGATATTTCAAAGCGGTATCTTAAAATCGGTCTATTTCAAAAAAAAAAATTGCCGCATATTTTATTACAGAATAAAGTACAATAACTTTTCTTAGCATCATAAAAAGTATTTCCTAAAAAACAAAAACAAAGCAGGAGTGGGAAGTTTATTCATTTGAGCCCCCGTAGCAATATGGCGGCGACGGCGACATACTTCGCACATTTTACTTTGGGTCTGCAGAGAAAAACGAATTTCCCAGAGAACACAATCAAATCTTCTTTTACCGACTCCCGGTTATGGATGTAAGTTTTTCGTCTTCGAACGGAATTCATCTTTCAAAACTCTCCGAATATGGAAATGAGACGGAGTGAAGATTTCTCTCATAATGTTTATTTCTTCTCGCTATCTATCCTTTCTTCGGTATTGTTAGGTATACTTTTATTCCACTGTGTTTACATTAGAAAAAAGAGGCAATGATTTCCGAAAACGAAAATTAGACACATCTCCGTAATCTTAAATTCTATCGTATTCTTAAATTCTATAGTAACCTTAAATTTAGAAAATTCTAACGTAATCTTAAATTCATTTAAATCTCAAGTTCTTTCGTAATCTTAAATTCATTTAAATCTCAAGTTCTTTCGTAATCTCAAATTCATCATAAAGTCTTCACTCATTCGTAATATTAAATTCATCTTTAACTTTTAAATGCGTAATATTATATTCATCTTTAACTCTTAAATGGTATCGTAATATTAAATTCATTCGTGTAGTTTCTAAGTATAATTTTATTAAATAAGTGTTTGTATTTAAGATTGAAAATGGAGGAAATTTTTTCGAAACGAAAGTCGATCTGAGGGAAAATTTATTCCATAATCATAAATTCGAAGCAACGAAATTTCGACCGCCTCGGTGACCGAAATCATTCGTCCGAGAGGTTTCCGGGTTTGGATCCTGGTGAGGTAGTGATGTTGTGTTTGTCTTACGGCGCTGGTTCTCTCCTTTCCCTGAAACCAGTGGCCCTAAATTAGGGACGGCTTACAGCCTATTGAATTGCTCACGGTGGTCGTTAAACCTCCAAAAAAATCCACAAAGAAAATAAAGACCGCTCTCCCAAATATTGTTTTTTGTCCGTGGTGATTTCACTGCCCTCTATTGTTGTTTAATCATCATTTGATTTCATAAATAATTATGTTAAAGATCGAAATGTAGAAAACATTTCTGAAAACGAAAGTAGCACAGAGTGAGGATTTCTCCGGTAATCGTAATTCTTTTTCCTGTGTTGTTGTTAAGTATAATTTTATTCCACTAATATTTGTGCTTCATCTTGAACGTGAGGATGGAATTCTGAGTACAGAGGGCAGACTGTTTTTGATTTTGCTCATCATTGCAATTGCTGTTTTGCTGTCCGTGTTAGTTTTTTTCTTTTGTTCTTTTTCTTTACGTAGAAAAAATATCCATATTAAAAAAACATCATTTTCCGGTATTTTGTTCAATCCTTTATGTGAAGGGACTGCCGCCTTGAAGGTAATCGTCCAACGCTGACCTTGTCTTGCGAAATTTCTTGACAAGGTCCGATTCGACATAGACACCAAATTTTACCTGAAATTCTCTACTTACCTTTTCGGAAATTTCTGATGATCAAATGTACTCTTCCATAATGAATATCCACTGCTTCATAAAGTAATGCCATTTTTCATATCCTGCAGAATGAACAGAAAACACATGAGACACAAGTAGTTTGATGGCCATGTTGTGTCCGCTACGTTTCTTCAAATTATACTAACTAGTTGCAGTGCAGATTGGATTTAAACTTGGTAGGTTTGTTTTGGGTCACCCTGTAAATACAATGCTGGCTACCCAAAATGCAACTCAAAGAAGGAAGCATCCGATTGGCCTGAAATTCGCAGCATTCATCGCTCGTGAGAGGACATGCAAACGATTAGCATTGCGGGCATATGCAAATCATGTGCGCCCGGCTCGCCACCGAGAAGCACTATAAGAAGGGTGCACAGAAGGCGGGGTGTATGTAGTGGAAATGTGTTGTTCTGACAGACCTGTGCGTGGGAAACTTCCTGATGCCTCGTCACAAAATACGGCAGTCATTCCAGCACGGTTCGGAGTTCGACAGAGGAGGAATAGTTACTTATCGCGACAGCGCTTTATCGTACCGAGATATCGGCGCCAGTGTGGGACAACATTCTGCCACCGTGAGCCGAGTGTGGATTCGGTAGACGCAGGAAGGGCTCCGAATTTTCGATTGTAGTGAACTCTGCTATTTCATCCTTACCCACAAAATTAAACTATATTAAATTTATTCTTAGTCAATGGAACCCTTTAAAAAAGGCGCATTACTGCAATCGATAAAAATCTAGAAATAGAAAAAATTAATTTCTTCCACTAGCAGCAGAAACGTACATTACCAAAATTTACAAACTGTTCACAAAGTTTTCCTCTATGCTGAAGCAAGATCGTAGAGACAGAGAGATTTTCAAAACAAACAGTTAGAATAACAGATAAAGAAGAAAACATTATATAACCTTTCGCGCTCTAGCAGAAAAATTTTGATTAAGCGAAAAATTAAGATATGCAAAAAGTATTCTTTATAGCAACAGCAATACGCAAAAAGAATTCTCCTAATGCGTCGCTGGAAAGCAGTGATAGGGAGAAAAACGTTTGGCATTTCTGTTCCCAGAAAAAGAACCATGCATTATTGAGAGAGTAATATTTTCCATCTTTACTGTATGGGATGCAGATTTTGATTTTTGAAGCGGCAATACAATTCCAGTTTTAGAAGCGGAGATACAATTAGAGATTTAGAAGCAGAGATACAAATGGGGATTTAGAAGTGGATATACAACTAAGGTTTTAGAAGCGGATATAAAATTGGGGTTTTAGAAACGGAGTACAATTTGGGTTTTAGAAACGGATTACAATTGAAGTTTTAGAAACGGAGTACATCTGGGGTTTTAGAAGCGGAGATACAATTGGGGTTTTTGAAGCGGAGATACAATTGGGGTTTTTGAAGCGGAGATACAATTGGGGTTTTTGAAGCGGAGATACAATTGGGGTTTTAGAAACGGAGTACAATTTGAGTTTTAGAAGTGGATATAAAATTGAGGTTTTAGAAGCGGAGATACAACTGCGGTTTTTGAAGCGGAGATACAACTGCGGTTTTTGAAGCGGAGTACAATTGGGGTTTTAGAAGCGGATATATAATTGGGGTTTTAGAAGCGGAGTACAATTGCTGTTTTAGAAGCGGATTTATAATTGGGGTTTTAGAAGCGGAGTACAATTGGGGTTTTAGAAGCGGATATACAATTGGGGTTTTAGAAGCGGATATACAATTGGGGTTTTAGAAGCGGGGATACAGGGCAAATGGAAACATACACTAACAGCACTGCGAGCCACAGAAAACCTACCAGTGCAGGTAAAGTGTTCCTCAAAGTAAAAAGCGGATATATAATTGGGGTGTTAGAAGCGGAGATACAGGGCAAATGGAAACATACACTACAGCACCTAGAGCCAGGACTGTGAGCTACAGAAAACCTACCAGTGCAGGTAAAGTGTTCCTCAAAGTAAAAAGTGGATATATAATTGGTGTTTTAGAAGCGGGGATACAGGGCAAATGGAAACATACACTATCAGCACCTAGAGCCAGGACTGTGAGCTACAGAAAACCTACCAGGGCAGGTAAAGTGTTCCTCAAAGTAAAAAACGGAAGCAGCCTAGAGAGAGAGGTTCCTCACTACTCCCTCTTTCTAGGTGACACACGGTACGTTATAACTATACAGGGTGTTCGCAAACTGTTTTGTAAAAAAAACAAGCGTGATAGTACCCATCAAGACGAACAATATTTACAACGGAACCTAGGATCGCATTCCACTCTGAGTGTCAGAAAAGAGTAACTTCGAAATACGTCCAACAAGCACAAGTCGTCACCTCAGACGTCCTTTCTTTCCTGCCGGAGGTGTAGCACATTGCCAGAACAGCACCGTCAAGCATTTACGGTATGCAAATTGCCAGAGAAAAGAAGCAGCATCGACGGTTGCAGCTGATTGGCTTATCAAGGTGCAATACACACTTCCTGAATGCCACATATCCCGCACGATGGATTGGACGTGACGGACCTGTGGCATGGTCTCCACGCTCACCGAACTTAAACCCACTGCACTTCTTCTTCTGGGAACACATGAAATCATTGGTGTAGGAGACGCCTGTGGACTCCGTGGAAGATCTCGTCGCGAGAATCTTTTTTGCAGCGGACAGGATAAACACGACATCAGGAGTCTTCGAGAGGGTGCGCTAGTCTTTCATTCGCCGGTGTGAATTGTGCAACGGCAATCGTGGCCGCGACTTTGAGCATCTACTTTGAGCCTGTCCCTGATCTCCATAAATGGGATTGTGCAACTTATGATGTCGTTAATTCTCTTTCTTTGCACTGTTGAAAGTTCAACTTGGAAATCTAATTTTACACTTTTCTGACACTCAGAGTGGAATGCGACCCTAGCTTCCATTGTAAATATTGTTCGTCTTGATGGGCACTATCATCCCTCTTCTTTTGTCAAAAAAATTTACGAACACCCTGTAGATCAAAGAAATCGGATATTAAGAAATACCCTCCGTCCCAACATCTAAAAGACTAAAAATGTTATACAGAAAAAATATATATAGTTTCGGATCAGCCTGTTGTTTCAAGTACCAGGGTCTACTGTTCCGTTGCCTCTAATTTCAGCAGCTGCGGATTTTATTAATGGTTTAAATTCTAGAATTAGATTACCTTCATTTGTAGGGTTAATAGCTTTCACAACTTAGCAAAGAATATTCTTGACGTGGGTGTAAGCGGTGGTGATTATACAAGTTTTCCAGTTCCATGTATTAATGAAGCCGCGAAATCACCATAAACGTAGACTCCATTCTGCGGACATTTTTGTTACCTTCAATCCCGAAGTGCATACGGTTCAGTATATACACCGATGACACATTCCACTATGACCACCCCCAGCCTAGGGAAATGAGCGCTCCTGGAAACTGAATGGTGGCGCAGGTGAAGTTCACAGTACAGTACGTGTACAGCCCGAGGACCATCTTTCGGTTAGTAGAGTGTTAGGAGTCAGAATGGGAAAAGCTGTCGTTTTATCAAAGTGTGATAAAGGAAAAATTGGGATTGCAAGGTCTTGGAACTACGACCTCGGAAATGACGGGGTTTGTGCGTGGTTCATGTGCCGATGTAGTTAGCACGTATCAAAAGTGGTGCAAAGATGGCCAAGCGACACACCGTTGCCTAGCCGTGTGTCGTTCGCAGCTCATTGATGCCAGAAGGGAGCGGTGACTGTCACGTATTGTTCACAGCAACCGCAGGGATGTAGTTCGACAAATAACCAGCAGCTACAACAGTGGTGGTCAGGACAATGTGTCACAGCACACAGTACACCGCAGCTTTCTGCGCATGGGCCTGCATAGCCGAAGACCCTACAGAGTTCCCATGCTCACTGCACGTCATCGCCAACAACGAATGAAATGTGCCCAAGATAATCGGGATTGAACCGTGGATGTTTGGAAGAAAGTGACCTGGTCTCACGAATCAAGACTCCAGGTGCATCACGTAGAGGACCTAGCGCGGATACGCCGATTACCAACGGAGGCTATGACACCTGGATGCCCTTTTGGACGGAAACCGGCCGGCGGAGGCGGTGTTATGCTTTTGGCAATGTTTTCTGCGGACACTTTAGGCCCAATTATCCCAATAGAACAATTCCTGACAGATGTCATATATCTGAATATCAGTGTGGTCCAAGTTATGGCAACTGTGTTCCTTTCTGGTCATGGAAATTACCAGGAGATCAATGCGCCATGCCACACTGTCAGAATCATCAAGGAGTGGTTCGAGGGGCATGCTGGTGACTTTCTGTTATTACTTTGGCCTACAAATTCTACTTGAAAAAGCGGACTCGCGCTAAATCAGCACCACACCAAAATGTACGTAAACTACAAGACCTGCTGTCGACATTATGGTACCAGATACCCCAGGATATCTGTCGCCACCTCATCGAATCGATGCCTCACCGACTGGCCGCTGTCTTGCGGGATAAAGGGGGTCCTACAGTTTATATAATGTAATGGATCATCATTGTATGCTGCATCATTAAATTTACCCGACAGTGGGAGTAGCTGGCATAGACGAAATCATGGAAAATCGCCCCAGAGCACGATTCTTCCAGACTTCAGAGTTGGCAGAACAGAGTTGGTCAGGTAACTTCCTCCTGCCATTCTCGACACTCAGAATCGTCCGTCGAACTGCAAAACAGTGAAGCGAAATTAATCACTACATAGAACGCGATTCTGCTGCCTCAACGCCCATTGGTGACGAACTGTACACCACTGCAGACGAAACTTGGCATTGATTTTTCCGATATTAGGTTTGTGTGCAGTTGCTCTGCCGTGTAAACCAATTCTTTTCAGCTCTCGCCGAACCACTATAATGGGGACATTGTTTCCAGAGGAATTTCATTTTTCGGTGGTGAGTTGCAATGGTGGACAAGCTATTTTGTCTAACCACCAGCTTCATAACTTCTTTCTAGATGGCCTACTAGACTGCGATTGACCTGTTCTTGCTTCTAGGCTTATGCACTACGCCTGCAAGCGACAACAGCGCAATTTAGAGGTAGAGTAATTTTCAACATCGCTTACATTTCGAGAAAGCTTCAGCAGGGCAGAAATTTCCGACCTCACATGTCTCTCAGATGTCGTCGTATGATTGTGCCATTTTGAAAGCCATTGAACAGTGTCGTATTGCCCGTTCTATGGTCAACGACTTATCGAATGATCATTGCATGGCAACGTCGCTTATATGTATTTTATACCTGTGTGAACCATGGCTGTGACGTATATGGGTCGGGATGCTTTCTATCACTTAGTGTGACTAAAGGAATTAATTAATCAAGAACTCCAAATTATAAAAAAAATTGCAGATGATTAGTCATTGACATGCCCTTCCGGCCAGTGAACCATCGTGCGAATAAGGAGACATTGCTTTCCATGATATTTAAATCAATACTGAGTATTTAGCGTTTCGTTTTTTAATTATTTAATACTTTTGAAGTCTTCTCGAATCAGAGCTGGTAGAAACTTCTCTCTTCCATTGCAAAAAACAAAAACAAAAGAACAGAAAAAAGCATCTTATGTGATTTCCATCTTCTCACTACCAACCATCCGCTGTGCCATGACTCGGGAAGAATCTACATCTCAGGCCACAAGCAAGGCAGCATATTCTTTTATTACGTTTATTTATCCAGATTTTTGAATATTTTTGCATTTCGATAGTTTTTTATTGAAATTTCCATTTCTAGGATTATTTGGGAATGAAAGACCTCTAAATGTTTTCTTAATATCATTGGATGAATTTCTGCTTTAAAAATGATTAACTTTGTTGTAAAATATTAGCTTGTCACTTCTGTATGTTTTAATAAGCAATCACAACGGCGTTTTCAAATTGTGAAAACTATTCGAATCCCGCATTTTACCCTTTCTGTTTTGGTTTTCCTATTTCTCATGCAAATGGCAGACAAGTCAAGCTCCCTTCTTCTCTGTCAGTATTCCTTTCAACAACCCCGCCACTAATATAGTATTTCTGTATGACTGGAGTTCGGTTTGCATTCTCTTAATTTCTGCATCACAAATAATCAGTGGTCTTAATTCGCGAATAATTCCTGGAAATAACGTACCTGAAATTTACCATGACGTCTGAGAATTTTAACGAAATTTCCGTTCCGAAAAGTTTACGTTTCTAATTTTAAGAAGCTCAGTTTTCTAACACATTTTCCGTTTCACTATTTTTTTTTCTCAGCAAGATTTTCTTTCTCTGTCCTATTCAGGAATTTTTCTGATTTATGGAGAAATTTTTAGATACCAGAAACTTTGCTTTGGAATTTCTCTGTCACTTTAGCAGGAGTTTTTACGCTGACGCAGAATGTGAAAGAACTATTCCCATTTAACAATTTTGAGGATCGAAACCAAGACGGCATCAACGCATTTGGGAGCGCTACCGATTGACTTAGAAACGCACTTACCACGTGATCGCGCATAAGGTCGAAACATGGGGATTGGTATTGCGAGATAAAGAAATGTTTTCCGCGATCAATGCGGGTTAATTTTTTATTTTCGGTAGGAGGTTTTCATTTTTCTGAAAAGCTTCATCATGATTTGTTTTTTATTGTGTGTGAGAAGGAGGTCTTATCAAAAACTGCATTCGTTTTCATAGTGATTTTCCGATGCAGCAGAATGCTTTGGAACTTGAGATCTTCGTATACTGAAAATGATTTTTAAATAAGTTTCAGAATAGATGAAATTTACTATTTAATGATATTGTTTGACAAAATGATTATAAAATTCATATATTTGTTTTCTGTAGAATCAAATACAAATCACTCAAATTTTTAATGATTTCCGGAAGCACCAGAATATTTTGAAACACAAGAGTTTTTGTTCTGATATTGACTTGGAATAATGTTTAAGAAAAGGGGAAATATGTACTAGTTCATAATATTTGTAAAAGCTTTTGTGTTAAAGGTATTATAGACTGATGTACAGACATCATACCATCATCCGTATGATACATTAAATATTCTGTTTGTTACGGTAACACATTATGCATGGTGATTAATAAAGAAGTATACAGTTTAAACGCACTATAAAACAGGAATAATGTAAGATATTTTATGTTAACTGTAACAGAATTGTATGGGAGTGTTTCAAGTTCTTTTTAGGGACATTCACAGATGTTCTATGTGTGCACCCTTAGTCACATGACACACATCGAGCCGGTAATTCATTTTACCCCGAACGCGAGGTAAGATATCTGAATCAAGTGCAGTTGTAGTGGCTGGGATACGCTGTTTCAAATCTTTTAGATCAACAGGTAGGGGTGGGCGAATACATTGTCTCTTACGTACCCCCACAGAAAAAAATCACAAGGTGTGAAGTCAGGACTTCTGGGTGGCCATTGGACCAATGTCATGTTGTAGTCCGCGGCTCGTCCAATCCATCGACGAGGAAGATGTTCATCTCTTACGTTGCCTAACCAGTTTGGTGTTGCATCATCCAATTGGAGAATAAAGTTGTCACTGTCGTCCTGAAACTGTGGCATCAACCAAAGACTTAACACAACCAGACAAGAGCCTCCCGTGACAGTTTTCTCGTGAAAATAGAAGGGGCCGTACACTTTCTTTTTGGACACAGCACAGAACACACTTACCTTAGGGGAATCTCGCACGTGTAGCACTGTACATCTGGGATTCTGTTCCCCAAAAGCGAACATTGTGCTCGTTTACCTGATTACTCACGTGAAATTTATCTTCATCGGTGAAAACTAAGTGATCCTCACAATCGTCATTTTGAAAACGAAGCTGCATTTCGGCACAAAATTCATAGCGCTTTGTCTTGTCAAAGGCAGTGAGATTTTGCAAAATCTGCACTTTGTATGGAATCATTTTTAGCTTCTTTCTCAAAATTCTCCATACAGTGGGCTGTGAAATCTAAACGTTACGACTCACCCTCCACGGTGATATTCCCTAGTTTCGTTGAATGGCGGTGCAAACACTATTGACGACTTCTTCCAATACACGCGGGCGTCCAGGATCTTTAAGTTTGCACAAACAGCCCGCAGTTTGAAATTGTTTATGCCAATCGTAAATGGATTTTCTAGTTGGAGGCTGTTTTCGAATCGTGATCAAAAATACCGTTGCACAACAGTTACAGATTCCATATTTCTCAATTCAAGAACACAAAACGCCTTCTCCACTGCAGACGCTGCCTTTTTGACTGACTAGTCACGTGACACGCGCGCTATGGCCTACGTCACTTCCCTCAGTAACGGGACACGAACTATATGAGTACATCTACCTAAGGGTTCGCAGTTGTGGTGCGTGTCTTCAACTGTTACTCTTTTACAGCATCTGGAAACTGTATACTTCTTTATGACACAGGGTGTACAATAGCGAGCCCGCCAACACGTAGGGAGAGGATACTCACCTCCCGTAATTGATATGCGCATAATATGTTATCCACAAAACCCAGGCTTGCTACCGAACTCCAAAATCAAGTACTCCGAATTTGATACTGAATTAAACCTCAAGTATTCCCGCGAACAGCTACAATTACTGGAATATATCCGATATATCGCTACGGAAGTACTGAGATTAAATTTATCACTTGATGTGCGACAGAAGTTACGGAAATGTTTCTGAAAATATTCAGAATTTTCCATTCATAACAGGAAAACATTTAAAGCAAACTTGGCGCAAGAGAAATTTAAAGTACAGAAACTTGGCACAAGAGAAATCCGTGAAACTTATGATTTTCCTCCATTTCACGGAAAAGGTTGAATCAAGAATATGCTTCGTTAATTTACGAAATGGATGACGGAAGTAGCTCCAATAAGTTTATAGTACTCCAAACTCTTTTTGCTTTGATGTCCGCTTACACCCACACATGCGAAAACTTTGAACATTATCTGAGAAGTTACTGTAGTGTATTAAGATGCAAATATTTTGGCAATGAAGTGAAAAGAATAGCAAAGATTCAGAACATTAAAACTCAGAAACATGAATGAAAAACAAAAGGATTTATTTGAAAATTACTTGCTCATACATACATAACAGATATTGGAATTCCTGATTATCACATACGTGCGTGGAATTTCTCACAAGCGTATAATTGCATATATGTACGCACACACAGCTAAGCAACAATGTTTTCTAGATTTTCAATTTCTTTTTTAATTTTTGTGTAGAATTCGTACAAACAACACCTTGCTCTCATATCATTGTGCGAGAATCTTCGAAATTTTTCCACAGCACTCAGTCGCATTTTCTTTAGTATCTTCAATTTTATCTTTGGCCTTGAGTTTTCCCATTTCACATCAAGTTCTGGATAGCGTTTCGTGCATTTGCGTGTCCTGGATTTTTCTGCCCGTTTAACCAGTTCAACACTCTGGCGCAATGAATCTAGATCATCTGGGGATATCGTTGGAGATTCTAAAGGAACTGAATGCTGGACATCAACGGCGAAATTTAAATTGCCGGATTCAGAAGTACTCACATGAGGATTTGTGAAGCACTGTTCAAATGGATTAACAATCTTTTCGTTTTCTTTATTTTTTCCAGCATCTTCAGGACACGACGTCAGCCAACCCATTCCGTTGACATTACTGGGCACTAATTCTTGAAAACGTGATTGGGGGATGGGATTTGGATTTCGCACATTCTTACTTACTGAACCCTGGGAATCAACAGCAACATCTTGACGGCCTTCTGCAGGATTTGACGAATCTGGAGCTTCACTAAAAATTCTTGAATAATAGCTGAAGGTCGTGTCGATGATAAAACCATCAAGCATTTCTTTCCCCATATTTTCTCAAGGTTCTCGTGTGCCCTGCAAGAAGAGAAAAAATAATTTCAACTTTTGATGAGTAATTTCGCAAAATAAAGTACTGTAAATTTGACAAGACTTAAAAAACAAATTTTTCACAAATTCTTGAACATGTCATCTACTGTTCTTTGTATCATGATGCCTGCCACGTTATACAGTGCTATCTGAAATACGCAAGAATTCCATACACTTTCAGATCAAAATAATTATTCAAGTCACGAATTTAGGGAAAAGAAAAGGAAGACTGTCTCGAAAAAAAACCTTATCACATCGAAGAGAGATCCCAATCATCACTGAGATAGAATGCAATAAAACAAAGTCATCCACTGGAGTTTAGGTTTTCAAAATGGTGACGTGTTAGTGCTGGTTTTCAGTTGAGAGCATGAGCATCGCCAGACTTTGAAATCATGCCGGTCAACTGGAGTGCGATTACTGTTTTTGTGAGGGCAAGACTGGTGACAACAATATTTAGGAAACGAAAAATAAACAATTTTTAAAGATTTTTATCACAGTCAGCAGATAACTTTGTGCATCTCCCTATCCCCGCCCAAACGCACTTTGGATACATACTGAAAAAATTAGGAACTGTCTTTATATTTTTACACTTTTTGGAATTTGCTAATTTATAAGGGCTGATATATATTCAAAATTCGGGGTCTCCATATGTTAATGTTCCATCCATCCATTCTTACAAAAACTAGTAGGACCTGAAGGGTTAGATATCCGTACGGCAAGCATGACATTGTCAACAACACGAAGGGAACGCTCTGATTAAAAAAATGATGCCCTAGGAGAAGGGTATGAATGCAATTCTTTTCGTCGATTAAGGTCGAAGGGAAGTAATGAAACACAGAAACAATACTTACCCCTCCTTAACTTCCTTCCTTCAAGAAGATACCTTGTTTTGCACTCATCTCTTCTAAAGTCGAAGGTTAAAGGGAAAAAAGGACATGCAGACACAATTCCCTCCCCCTCCTTAACTTCCTTCCTTCAAGATGAGACCTTGTTTTACACCCATCTCTTCCAAAGCTGAAGGTTAAATGGAAATAAGGACACACAGAAACAATCACTTCGACCTCTTTAACTTCCTTCCTTCAAAAGCAACGACCTTGTTTTGCACTCATCTGTTCCAAAGTCACAGGTTGAAAAGAAATAATGTTATGCAGGGGCCATATCTTCTCCCTCTTTCCTTCCAGGCAGCGACCTTGTTCTGCTCTCATCTCTTCCAGAGCCGAAGTTTGAATGGAATTTCGAGCACGCAGACATAATGCCTTCCGCCTCCTTAACTTCTTTTTTCAAGCCAGCAACTTTGCTTTGCCCGCATCTCTTCCAAAACCGAAGGTTGAAGGAAAATAATGACACGCTGACCCAATGCCTTCTCCCTGCTTAAGTTCCTTCTTTCATGCCCTCAACCTTGTTTTGCACTCATTTCTTCCAAAGCCGAAGATTGAAGGGAAATAAGGACACGCAGACACGATGCTTCCCCCCCTCCCTATCTTCATTTCTTCAAGCCAGCGACTTTGGTTTGCAGCCATCCCTTCCAAAGTCGAAGTTTGGTGGGAAATAATGACACACAGATGCAATACCTTCCTCCTGCTTAACTTCATTACTTCAAGCCAGAGACCTTGTTTTGCGTTCATCCATTCGAAACCCGAAGGTTAAAGGGAATTAACGACACGCAGACGAAATACCTTCCCCGTCCTTAACTTCCTTCCTTCAAGCCAGCGACCTTGTTTTGCACACATATTTTTCCCAAAGCGGATGGTTGAAAGGAAATAATGGCATGCAGAAGCAATACCTTCTCCCTACTTAAGTTCCTTCCTTCAATCCAGCGACCTTGTTTACACTCATATCTTCGAAAGGTGTCGTCGGCAGCTTTCTGCTCTCTCACTTGCTCTGGGACTGCTTAAAAGCTGTAGCATAGCTTTAAACTGTACCACAGCGTAGGAACCCTTTACTCATTATCACCAAAACAGCAGAGCATTTAGTAATAGCCGCCTTAAACTCCTGTTCACCCTCATCATTCGCTACATGCATTATTAACTTTATGAACATGAGAAAATGCTTAAACTAAGAATTTGGAAGAGTGGGGAACAGATGTATTTTTATGGCTCTAGATTGGTATTTTAGTAGCCTCTCTGCGGAAAAATATAATACAACGCACTTTCTATGGGGGGGGGGGGGCAAGGATGGTTTACACGATAAAAACACGATACATTATTACTCGGCAAAGTTCAAGTTTTTGTCTTTTAGGATTTCTAGTTTTAGCATGATGGAGGATTTGTAAATTAAGTTTTGGCATGGTGAAAGTCATTTGTAAATACAAACTGCTCTGTTTTTTCTTATTATTGAGACTTCTGAATACGTGCAAAATGACCCTAAAACTACGATACCGCCAAGAAGCGAAAGTTTACTTGCCACTCTTCCACCCTCCTTCTCTCTCGCTCTTTTCCACCCAACATGTGAAAAATAGCACATCTTTAACTGGGTGGATAAGACAGAGGTGGGAGAGGGCAAAATAAATTATCCTCCTTGGCGGGGTCGTAGTTTTAGGTTCATTTTGTACGCATCTTTATTCAAAAGTCTCACTAATTGAAAAAAAACAAATCAATTTTAGTTTACAAACGTCCATAATGCCCAAACTGCAAATGAAATGTTTGATACCCCATTCGAATTATAGGAGAGTACGGTTGAACCTCGCTAAGTAGGCAATAATTCCTTTCGAGACACAGAAGGAAGGATTTTGAGAAGTTGAGGATTTAAATGTTTGAAAGAAAACATAACACGTGGAAGCATCTAACCAAAACACGTGACTGTAAACACCATTTACGATGTCATATACAATTTGAATATTTATGTGCCATTCGTCCTGATAAAGCTAAGTCAATATCCAGCAAAACCATGGTCGGCTTGAAAAAAACATTTGTGACAATTACGTTATCTTATTTTAATCTATATATAATCGTCACAAGACTGTAGTCCTTGAGGTAAAGAAAAAGAGAATTTTTGAAGAAAATATACTTAAACTTCAGTTGGCGAATAATTACATTTGCTAAGATTTCGACAAAACTACTCGTCGCAGGCACGGACGTCACTGTAATAAAGTTCCCACGTTAATGCATGATTTTTTAGCTTGTAAAAAATATGGCGAAATTACTCAGCTGCTTAATAAGACACGGTTAACTTCACTAAAATTAAAATAAGCATGAGTCAACTAAGGGAGGATTGACTCAACAGGACACTGGGACATTCCATGGTTCACCACTCGAGAAATGGACTACTTTCTCTTTTGGTTTTGTCTAGGTTTGTTTTTGGATCGAACAAATAATTACTTTGGTATTTATGAACAATAATGTTTAACTTCCTTCGATGTATATTTCTGTGTGGTACGTTATTTCTTTTAAAAACGAGGTTCTTTCTACCTGTATGTTGGATATTTGCTTTGAAATGATATAGCAATATTATCTACACTTATATAAAACTAGAACTTTATTGGTTGGAAGAATGTCGTCTGATCTTGTGAATCTAATTTCCGGTTGCACTATGTGCTCGTACGTCATTTACGCGTGGAAGTGTCGGGACCAGATTGCACCGTGAGACGAACACAAGCCTTTGGACGAAGTGTAACGTTTTCGGTAATGTTCTTCAGGGAAATCCTAGGTCCAGTCTTCTATGTGCTAGATCGCAGGTCCAGTCATTCATGTGCAAGATCGTAGGTTCGGTCATTCATGTGCAGGATCGTAGGTCCAGTTATTCATGTGCAAAACCGTAAACCGTCTATCACATACTAAACATCATTATAAAATAGGTACATCTTTTCATGGAACGGATATTCTTCTCGGTTAGGGTATCCTTACAGAAGATAACCCGCCCTGCCTCGATTGTTAGAGAATGGTTCCTAGAACACGAGGTAGTTGTTCAGATATTTTTTAGGACTCCAGATTTACCAGATATCAATTCAATCGAACATTTTTTGTTTGTGTTGGAACAGCAAATCCGACCTGTGGTGGCTCAGTCACATATCTCAAAAGCGTTAAAGGACATGCTTGTACTACAAGACACATTTAAAATCTGTTAGCGTCTAAGACTCTCTGGGTAGGGATGTTGATGGCCTAGTGGTCAACTGCCAAGGTAAAACGTCAGGGTCGACCACAGGCAGGTAAGAACGCTCGAACCACTAAATGTCCGCGGTCCGTCGGTTGGGCACATTAAGCCGTCGGAACCCGAATACCGCCCTGCTCCCCAGTAATAATTAAGGGCGTCTTCCCCCCCCTTTCTATCCCGCTTCCGTGTCACTTTCCTATCGAGAACCTTAGCCTAAATCTCATAGTTTTCTATTTCTAAGGATTGTTTACGACTTGGGGTCAGATACTCCCTTCCTAAAATCATCTACATATGATCTGATCTGACTTTCCGGTGCTGCATTGGTGGCACTCTGAGGAGCAACATTATATTAGGCCCATCAAACAGAAGTCATCGCTCTATGCAAGTTTATAAGTGAGTCACAGAAAATTTATAATCGGCCGCTACCGGGAATCGAACCCTGAGACTTCCACTTACGCACCGGA
The DNA here is from genome assembly GCA_039090855.1 of Macrothele yani. NCBI lineage: Eukaryota > Metazoa > Arthropoda > Arachnida > Araneae > Macrothelidae > Macrothele > Macrothele yani. Next base: position 67,158,090 of record CM077031.1, on the reverse strand, counting down.
CATGCTACCACTGCACCACAGCGTCCTCAAATTTTCCAGACTCACATACACCTAATAGAACCCTGGTTCTTCCACTTACGCACCGGATATACTACCACTGCACACAGCGGCCTCGAATTTTCCCGACTTACATACACCTAACTGCCAAACCACTTGGGATTTGGTTGTATGCAGGTTGGTAGATGGTAAGCAGCAACTGAACAAAAAGCTAGGAGGCCAATGAATATTTATTACAAACAATGGACGTGGATTAGATCAAACAGATATTATCGCTCTTTCCACGTTTATAAGTGAGTCACGGAAAAATCCTCATCAGCAGCTGTGTCACACTTATAAAAGTGGAAAGAGCGATGGCTTCTGTTTGCTGTTCCTAATCAACGTCAATCGAGTGTATTAAACATTTTAGGCACGTGGGCATAATGTTTTCTTGTTCAGTGTATCACTGTGGATTAACTACACAGTAAACAATCCTATAAATCGCAAATCATGGTAGTAATAAGATCAGCTAATATTATGCTTCAGAAATTTTTCATTTAAAACATCGCGAGATTATTTATTGCTTCTCCAGGACTCTACTGGAAATTTAGTAGTGAGAGAAGCAAACATATATGCGTAAAAATGCACCGGAATAACCCTGCCGAATGCTCTTATGAAGGATTTTGTGCTTAATGAAACTTTGTCCAATTGAAAGGTATGCGGAATTGTAAACACACTACTGAAAGTTGCTCCAAAATTTTAAAGGTTAGGAAAACAACAGTGCAGGAATTCTTCTATATTTAGTGGAACATTCAGCTATCAAATCAGATATTTCGTTGAAAGACACTTTTCGTAAACAAAAACAAGAATACCCAAGAATTTTCATTTTTGCATGTAAAATCTAAAAACGACCATACAACTATTATATCGTGCATAAAAAAATTGAAGAATTTTATAGTATAATTGCTCAGAAATTGGGCATCAAAAGACGCAGACTAAACTCGAAGACTCCAGGTGGAATGGTTGAAACTCAGGGTTAACAGATTTAGTTCCTTGTGGTAAGAGTCACGGTAATGATGAGATTTAAATATCGAAACAGAACAGTCCTCTTTAGAACCAATGCAAGTTTTTTTTTAAAAGGGGTAACTGGAATTACTATATTGAACCTCAGCGCACTCTTGTAAGTCTCTCTTTTTAGTGAATTGAATAATCTTCTGTGCAACGTGTAAGAGAAATTCTCTTTAACCTACATGGTCGTTCATTAGTTTTAAGTTGTAACATTGGAAAACTAAATCTTTGTTTTGAGAAAATCTTTTTAACCTGAATGGTCTTTTATAAACAGTATCCTGTCCCACCTTTTTACCACTGATTCCAGGAAAGGAATAGAGCCCATGTTTCACCGGGATTCGAACCTAGACCTAGCTCGAACAAGCAGTTACAAGTTTTCGTACTTTTAGCACGATAAGATGATGATAGGTAGTTGCGTTTATTCAAATTGTAATAAAATATTGTTGTGGAATAGTGCAGATTTTTTATATTTTGTAAAAATGAAATGAACTATGGCTGAGTGAGCCTGTGATACAGGAAACCGCAAGGTCCGATTTCAGCAAATGTTGAATGCTTTAAAATCCAAAAACATTAATTAAAAATCGTCAAATCGATATTTCCAAAAACGGGCTTACAGACAACATGCCTCTTCCCCAGCCCCAAGCTTAGTTTCACAAATTTCAATCTTTTATGGGAAATATTTTCTTCAGTAAGGGGACTGACTGACTGTTACGGTAATTTTATTGTATGAAAACACACAGATACTGGAATATGACCCAGGTATCAACATCTGGCAGTCCAAAATTTTATTATGAAAGGAGAAAAAGTATCTCGGGTGATTCTGTCGCTTCAAAAATCAGGGTTTTCTTCACATCTTGTTGTTGCTTTTATTTCTAGAATTAGATTACCTCTGTTTATATTTCATAGCTTCCGTAACTTTGCAAAGAATAATGTTTCTAATGGTGTGAGCGATAGTAGTTTCTCAACCAATACGGTTCAATGTGTTAATGATATCACATGCTGTAGAAAATTATTATGTTTCCATAATTGGCTCAAATTTGAACTTTCAGTTGTTCTTCGTTTTCATACTACCTAACTGGAAGCATTACGAATATCATTTACACAGCATAAAGATATTAATGGCTCTTTTCTTACTTACTGCTCAGCGTACATTATTGTGTTTGCCTTAGTCTCTGCTGCTAATTCAAGAATAGTAAAATTTCATTATCTAAAAACAAACTACTGCATTTTGAAACATTGCCACTTATTTTTCATCAATTCCTTATTTTCTAAAATAACGTTTTCCCGTCTTTACAAAATAATTTATTTGTCATTATAACCAGGCAAATGTCATCAAGCTTATCAATATGTCGTACGCCGAAGCTTCATTTGTTCGTTAAAATAATCTCAATTTTAAAATTTCTTTGAAGGAAGAGGCAATTTGCAAATCTCCAGAAATATTTACAGAATCTTGAAAGGGGAATAACCAACAGGTTCCGTCAGTTATTATTTTCTCAATAACCAGCATGCAGGATTGAACTGTTTTCCAGTTTTTCGAATTCTTGAGTGACAAATCATTAGTCCTTAGTTCAGCGGTTCAACAACGTGTTCCTAACGTTTGTATTCTCATTCAATATACAGGTATGAACATATACTCAAACCTTATTCCAGTGTCATCGATTTAAACGTAGGAAATCCCGGAGCTTTACATTTAAAAAAAATATCGAAATGGATCATTGTTATATCATTACTACAATTGCAGAAATTCACTTTTTCCGAACACATTATTATCGCCGACTTTACGGGGCTGCCCTACTGAAGATCTGACTTGATTTCATAATTTTATATCAACCCATTTACTTCTAACTATCCGAATTGTAAGACTAAAAGCTGTAAGTTAAATGTTTTTGTTTTTACGATAATTAAATATTATCAACACTGTGTAACGCATTCCTTCAGTGAAATCTTTCTTTGAAACAAAAAGTCAATTTCTATTAAACGTCTTTCACAAAAATCCAAATTACCAGCCACTTAAACAACGTTTAACTTTGCTCTTTCCCTTTAAAAACAACAAGACAGAAATTCTTCAAAAGTATTTTGTACACTAAGTTTGTAAAGCACATTAAACAAGTATTAAAATACAAATCTAACGTAAAATTAAACTATGAAAGAAACACTTACTAGTTATTCTGGTGTCACTGCTGACTGGAAATACTCCTGGAAGTAGCAAAGTCTGTCTGTAGACAAAATTCAAAATTTTCTTTAGCGCTATTCACTCAAAGAACTGATCACAAAGAAAACAGGAATAGAATGACACTGAGAGAATGGCGAGATACGTTCTTGAGAATTTGATTAGGGTGCGGTAAGTAAGGGATTAACGCCCAGCCATACAGATCCTCTTAAAGTCAACTAATCCGCCTTAATGAGTCATAGATCAAAGCATCACAATGAGAAATACATCCCTGAACATCTCGTTGAACAAGTGTGATTCACCACTAGTTCACGGAGATAAGGCCAACAGATTTTTATATTGCAATGTGCTTTACATACTTGGCACGTGGTTTAGTATGAAAATATTATCAGTTTCACCAAAGTGTGTCTCTCATCTGCAAATAATCAAATTGTTTTGAATGGAAGTTGTGCGTGTTTGGTTAAATGCTGGAAATTATTTAACCAACAGTAAGAAATTAGGCTCCGGCTAAGATCCGTAAATATTTTTGAAAATATTCTGCTTTTACTCCCACCAAAAAAATAAAAATGTGCAAAAAACTCGTCAAACATTATTAACAGATATCAAAACGCATATTTTCCGGAAACATTCTTGTAGTTTTAATTTATTTATATCATCACGTCTAAAAAATTGCGAAAAAAATTATGATTGAAACGTATAACAAGAAATAAGAATGAAATATTGTTTTTCTAACTGGCTGTTGTTCGAAAGACCATGATGATAAGGTGAACAGAGTGCACGTACTTTAAAGAAATTTTAAAAAGAGAATGCTTTAAAATATGTTTTCAAAATTTCACGGATTAATTAGTTTTACTCCAAAACGTAAAATGAGTAAGGGAAACTAATATTGAATGTGAGGAAACCACGAAGTCTTTATTTTTGTTGGGGTGGAATTAGTGCGCAAAGGGCTGTTGTAGTGTCGCAAAACAATATGATGAAAATGATCGTCAATTTTACTGGCTTTGTAGGCAAATTTAAGAATTACAATAATTCGAAAATGAAAACGCAAAATTTGTCTGTTTGTCTTGTTTTATCAGCCAGGCGATTCTCCTTTCTCACTCCCTCTCTATGTGTTGCTGAGAAAGCATCATCAAAGTGTGACAAAAGCCGATATTTCAAAGCGGTAACTTAAAATCGGTCTATTTAAAAAAAAAAATTACCGCATATTTCATTACAGAATAAAGTACAATAACTCTTAATCATTTAGCATCATAAAAAGTATTTCCGAAAAAACAAAAACAAAGCAGTAGTGTTAAGTTTATTCATTTGAGCCCCCGTAGCAATATGGCGGCGACGGCGGACATACTTCGCACATTTTACTTTGGGTCTGCAGAGAAAAACAACTTTCCCAGAGAACACAATCAAATCTTTCCTTACCGACTCCCGGTTATGGATGTAAGTTTTTCGTCTTCGAACATAATTGATCTTTCAAAACTCTCCGAATGTGGAAATGAGACGGAGTGAAGATTTCTCTCATAATGTTTATTTCTTCTCGCTATCTATCCTTTCTTCGGTATTGTTAGGTATCCTTTTATTCCACTGTGTTTACATTAGAAAAAGGAGGCAATGATTTCCGAAAACGAAAATTAGACACATCTCCGTAATTTTAAATTCTATCGTATTCGTAAATTATATAGTAACCTTAAATTCAGAAAATTCTATCGTAATCCTAAATTTATTTAAATCTCAAGTTCTATCGTAATCTTAAATTCATTTAAATCTCAAGTTCTTTCGTAATCCCAAATTCATCATAAAGTCTTCACTCATTCGTAATATTGAAATTCATCTTTAACTTTTAAATGCGTAATATTATATTCATCTTTAACCCCTAAATGCTATCGTAATATTAAAATTCATTCGTGTAGTTTCTAAGTATAATTTTATTAAATAAGTGTTTGTATTTAAGATTGAAAATGGAGGAAATTTTTTCGAAACGAAAGTCCATCTGAGGGAAAATTTCTTCCCATAATCATAAATTCGAAGCAACGAAATTTCGGCCGCCTCGGTGACCGAAATCATTCGTCCGAGAGGTTTCCGGGTTCGGATCCCGGTGAGGTAGTGATGTTGTGTTTGTCTTACGGCGCTGGTTCTCTCCTTTCCCTGAAACCAGTGTCCCTAAATTAGGGACGGCTTACAGCCTATTGAATTGCTCACGGTGGTCGTTAAACCTCCAAAAAAATCCACAAAGAAAATAAAGACCGCTCTCCCAAATATTCTTTTTTGTCCGTGGTGATTTCACTGCCCTCTATTGTTGTTTAATCATCATTTGATTTCATAAATAATTATGTTAAAGATCGAAATGTAGAAAAAATTTCTGAAAACGGAAAGTAGCACAGAGTGAGGATATCTCCGGTAATCGTAATTCTTTTTTTTTTTTTTTTTAGCGAGGTTCCCTTTTTCCTGTGTTGTTGTTAAGTATAATTTTATTCCACTAATATTTGTGCTTCAGCTTGAACGTGAGGGTGGAATTCTGAGTACAGAGGGCAGACTGTTTTTGATTCAGCTCATCATTGCAATTGCTGTTCTGTCCGTGTTAGTTTTTTTCTTTTGTTCTTTTTCTTTACGTAGAAAAAATATCCATATTAAAAAAACATCATTTTTTTCCGGTATTTTGTTCAATCCTTTATGTGAAGGGACTGCCGCCTTGAAGGTAATCGTCCAACGCTGACCTTGTCTTGCGAAATTTCTTGACGAGGTCCGATTCGACTTAGACACCAAATTTTACCTGAAATTCTCTACTTACCTTTTCGGAAATTTCTGTTGATCGAATGTACTCTTCCATAATGAATATCCACTGCTTCATAAAGTGATGCCATTTTTCATATCCTGCAAAATGAACAGAAAACACATGAGACACAAGTAGTTTGATGGCTATGTTGTGTCCGCTACGTTTCTTCAAATTATACTAACTAGTTGCAGAGCAGATTGGATTTAAACTTGGTAGGTTTGTTTTGGGTCACCCTGTAAATACAATGCTGGCTACCCAAAATGCAACTCAAAGAAGGAAGCATCCGATTGGCCTGAAATTCGCAGCATTCATCGCCCGTGAGAGGACATGCAAACGATTAGCATTGCGAGCATATGCAAATCATGTACGCCCGGCTCGCCACCGAGAAGCACTATAAGAAGGGTGCACAGAAGGCGGGGTGTATGTAGTGGAAGTGTGTTGTTCTGACAGACCTGTGCGTGGGAAGCTTCTCGATGCCTCGTCACAAAATACAGCAGTCTTTCCAGCACGGTTCGGAGTTCGACAGAGGAGGAATAGTTACTTATCGCGACAGCGCTTTATCGTACCGAGTTATCGGCGCCCGTGTGGGACAACATTCTGCCACCGTGAGCCGAGTGTGGATTCGGTAGATGCAGGAAGGGCTCCGAATTTTCGATTGTAGTGAACTCTGCTATTTCATCCTTACCCACAAGAATAAACTATATCAAATTTATACTTTGTAAATGGAACCCTTTAAAAAAGGCGCATTACTGCAATCGATAAAGATCTAGAAATAGAAAAAATTACTTTCTTCCACTAGCAGCAGAAAAGTATATTACCAAAATTTACAAACTGTTCACAAAGTTTTCCTCTATGCTGAAGGAAGATCGCAGAGACAGAGATATTTTCAAAACAAACAGTTAGAATAACAGATAAAGAAGAAAACAATATATAACCTTTCGCGCTCTAGCAGAAACATTTTGATTAAGTTAAGAATTAAGACATGCAAAAAGTATTCTTTATAGCAACAGCAATACGCAAAAAGAATTCTCCTAATGCGTAGCCGGAAAGCAGTGATAGGGAGAAAAACGTTTGGCATTTCTGTTCATAGAAAAAGAACCATGCATTATTGAGAGAGTAATATTTTCCATCTTTACTGTATGGGATGCAGATTTTGATTTTTGAAGCGGCAATACAATTCCAGTTTTAGAAGCGGAGATGCAATTAGAGATTTAGAAGCAGAGATACAAATGGGGATTTAAAAGTGGATATACAACTAAGGTTTTAGAAGCAGATATAAAATTGGGGTTTTAGAAGCTGAGATACACTTGGGGTTTTTGAAGCGGAAATACAATTGGGGTATTAGAAACGGAGTACAATTTGGGTTTTAGAAACGGATTACAATTGAAGTTTTAGAAACGGAGATACAATTGGGGTTTTAGAAGCGGAGATACAATTGGGGTTTTTGAAGCGGAGATACAATTGGGGTTTTAGAAACGGAGTACAATTTGAGTTTTAGAAGTGGATATAAAATTGAGGTCTTAGAAGAAGAGATACAACTGCGGTTTTTGAAGCGGAGATACAACTGCGGTTTTTGAAGCGGAGATACAATCGGATTTTTAGAAGCGGAGTACAATTGGGGTTTTAGAAGCGTATATACAATTGGGGTTTTAGAAGCGGAGTACAATTGGGGTTTTAGAAGCGGATATGCAATTGGGATTTTAGAAGCGGGGATAAAGTTCGGGTTTTAGAAGCGGGGATACAGGGCAAATGGAAACATACACTAACAGCACTGTGAGCCAGGACTGTGAGCTACAGAAAACCTACCAGTGCAGGTAAAGTGTTCCTCAAAGTAAAAAGCGGATATATAATTGAGGTGTTAGAAGCGGAGATACAGGGCAAATGGAAACATACACTAACAGCCCCTAGAGCCAGGACTGTGAGCTACAGAAAACCTAACAGGGCAGGTAAAGTGTTCATCAAAGTAAAAAACGGAAGCAGCCTAGAGAGAGAGGTTCCTCACTACTCCCTCTTTCCAGGTGACACACGTTAAGTTATAACTATACAGGGTGTTCGCAAACTGTTTTGTCAAAAAAACAAGCGGGATATACAATTGGGATTTTAGAAGCTGGGATAAAGTTCGGGTTTTAGAAGCGGGGATACAGGGCAAATGGAAACATACACTAACAGCACTGTGAGCCAGGACTGTGAGCTACAGAAAACCTACCAGCGCAGGTAAAGTGTTCCTCAAAGTAAAAAGCGGATATATAATTGGGGTGTTAGAAGCGGAGATACAGGGCAAATGGAAACATACACTAACAGCCCCTAGAGCCAGGACTGTGAGCTACAGAAAACCTCCCAGGGCAGGTAAAGTGTTCATCAAAGTAAAAAACGGAAGCAGCCTAGAGAGAGAGGTTCCTCACTACTCCCTCTTTCCAGGTGACACACGTTAAGTTATAACTATACAGGGTGTTCGCAAACTGTTTTGTCAAAAAAACAAGCGTGATAGTACCCATCAAGACGAACAATATTTACAACGGAACCTAGGGTCGCATTGCTCTCTGAGTGTCAGAAAAGAGTAACTTCGAAATACGTCCAACAAGCACAAGTCGTCACCTCAGACGTCCTTTCTTTCCTGCTTTAGGAGTAGCACATTGCCAGAAGAGCACCGTCAAGCATTTACGGTATGCAAATTGCCAGAGAAAAGAAGCAGCATCGACGGTTGCAGCTGATTGGTTTATCAAGGTGCAAAACACACTTCCTGAATGCCACATATCCCGCACGATGGATTGGATGTGACGGACCTGTGGCATGGTCTCCAGGCTCACCGAACGTAAACCCACTGCACTTCTTCTTCTGGGAACACATGAAATCATTGGTGTAGGAGACGCCTGTGGACTCCGTGGAAGATCTCGTCGCGAGAATCATTTTTGCAGCGGACAGGATAAACACGACACCAGGAGTCTTCGAGAGGGTGCGCCAGTCTTTCATTCGCCGGTGTGAATTGTGCAACGGCAATCGTGGCTGCGACTTTGAGCATCTACTTTGAGTCTGTCCCTGATCTCCGCAAATGGGATTGTGTAACTTATGATGTCGTTAATTCTCTTTCTTTGCACTGTTGAAAGTTCGACTTGGACATCTAACTTTACACTTTTCTGACACTCAGAGTGGAATGCGACCCTAGGTTCCATTGTAAATATTGTTCGTCTTGATTAGCACTATCATCCCTCTTCTTTTGTCAAAACAATTTACGAACACCCTGTAGATCAAAGAAATCAGATATTAAGAAATACCCTCCTTCCCAACATCTAAAAGACTAAAAATTTCATACAGAAAAAAAACTAATTTCGGATCAGCCTGTTGCTTCAAGTACCAAGGTCTACTGTTCCGTTGCCTCTAATTTCAGCAGCTGCGGATTTTATTAATGGTTTAAATTCTAGAATTAGATTACCTTCATTTGTAGGGTTAATAGCTTTTACGACTTAGCAAAGAATAATCTTGACGTGGGTGTAAGCGGTGGTGATTATACAAGTTTTCCAGTTCCATGTATTAATGAAGCCGCGAAATCACCATAAACGTAGACTCCATTCTGCGGACATTTTTGTTACCTCCAATCCCGAAGTGCATACGGTTCAGTATATACACCGATGACCCATTCCATTATGACCACCCCCAGCCAAGGGAAATGAGCGCTCCTGGAAACTGAATGGTGGCGCAATTGAAGTTCACAGTACAGTACGTGTACAGCCCGAGGACCAGCTTTCGTTTAGTAGAGTGTTAGGAGTCAGAACGGGAAAAGCTGTCGTTTTATCAAAGTGTGATAAAAGAAAAATTGGGATTGCAAAGTCTTGGAACTACGACCTCGGAAATGACGCGGTTTGTGGGTGGTTCATGTGCCGATGTAGTTAGCACGTATCAAAAGTGGTGCAAAGATGGCCAAGCGACACACCGTTGCCTAGCCGTGTGTCGTTCGCAGCTCATTGATGCCAGAAGGGAGCGGTGACTGTCACGTATTGTTCACAGCAACCGCAGGGATGTAGTGCGACAAATAACCAGCAGCTACAACAGTGGTGGTCAGGGCAATGTGTCACAGCACACAGTACACAGCAGCTTTCTGCGCATGGGCCTGCATAGCCGAAGACCCAGCAGAATTCCGATGCTCACTGCACGTCATCGCCAACAACGAATGAAATGTGCCCAAGATAATCGGGATTGAACCGTGGATGTTTGGAAGAAAGTGACCTGGTCTCACGAATCAAGACTCCAGGTGCATCACGTAGAGGACCTAGCGCGGATACGCCGATTACCAACGGAGGCTATGACACCTGGATGCCCTTTTGGACGGAAACAGGCCGGCGGAGGCGGTGTTATGCTGTTGGCAATGTTTTCTGCGGACACTTTAGGCCCAATTATCCCAATAGGACAATTCCTGACAGATGTCATATATCTGAATATCAGTGTGGTCCAAGTTATGGCAACTGTGTTCCTTTCTGGTCATGGAAATTACCAGGAGATCAATGCGCCATGCCACACTGTCGGAATCATCAAGGAGTGGTTCGAGGGGCATGCTGGTGACTTTCTGTTATTACTTTGGCCTACAAATTCTCCTGACATGAAACCAATCGCACATTTGTGGTTCTACTTGAAAAAGCGGACTCGCGCTAAATCAGCACCACACCAAAATGTACGGAAACTACAAGACCTGCTGTCGACATTATGGTACCAGATACCCCAGGATATCTGTCGCCACCTCATCGAATCAATGCCTCACCGACTGGCCGCTGTCTTGCGGGATAAAGGGGGTCCTAGTTTATAAAATGTAATGGATCATCATTGTATGCTACATAATTAAATTTACCCGACAGTTGGAGTAGCTGGCATAGACGAAATCATGGAAAATCGCCCCAGAGCACAATTCCTTCTCCTCCAGACTTCAGAGTTGGCAGAACAAAGTTGGTCAGGTAGCTTCCTCCTGCCATTCTCGACACTCAGAATCGTCCGTCGAACTGCAATACAGTGAAGCGAAATTCATCACTACATAGAACGCGATTCTGCTGCCTCAACGCCCATTGGTGACGAACTGTACACCACTGCAGACGACACTTGGCATTGATTTTTCCGATATTAGGTTTGTGTGCAGTTGCTCTGCCGTGTAAACCAATTCTTTTCAGCTCTCGCCGAACCACTATAATGGGGACATTGTTTCCAGAGGAATTTCATTTTTCGGTGGTGAGTTGCAATGGTGGACAAGCTATTTTGTCTAACCACCAGCTTCATCACTTCTTTCTAGATGCCCTACTAGACTGCGATTGATCTGTTCTTGCTTCTAGGCTTATGCACTACGACTGCAAGCGACAACAGCGCAATTTAGAGGTAGAGTAATTTTCAACATCGCTTACATTTTGAGAAAGCTTTAGCAGGGCAGAAATTTCCGACCTCACATGTCTCTCAGATGTCGTCGTATGATTGTGCCACTTTGAAAGCCATTGAACAGTGTCGTATTGCCCTTTCTATGGTCAACGACTTATCGAATGATCATTGCCTGGCAACGTCGCATATATGCATTTTATACCTGTGTGAACCATGGCTGTGACGTATATGGGTCGGGATGCTTTCTATCACTTAGTGTGACTAAAGGAATTAATTAATCAAGAACTTCAAAATATAAACAAAATTGCAGATGATTAGTCATTGTCATGCCCTTCCGTCCAGTGAACCATCGTGCGAATAAGAAGACATTGATTTCCATGATATTTAAATCAATACTGAGTATTTAGCGTTTCGTTTTTTAATTATTTAATACTTTTGAAGTCTTCTCGAATCAGAGCTGGTAGAAACTTCTGTCTTCCATTGCAAAAAACAAAAACAAAAGAACAGAAAAAAGCATCTTATGTGATTTCCATCTTCTCACTACCAACCATCCGCTGTGCCATGAATCGGGAAGAATCTGCATCTCAGGCCACAAGCAAAGCAGCATATTTTTTTATTACGTTTATTTATCCAGATTTTGGAATATTTTTGCATTTCGATAGTTTTTTATTGAAATTTCCATTTCTAGGATTATTTGGGAATGAAAGACCTCTAAATGTTTTCTTAATATCACTGGATGAATTTCTGCTTTAAAAATGATTAACTTTGTTGTAAAATATTAGCTTGTCACTTCTGTATGTTTTAATAAGCAATCACAACGGCGTTTTCAAATTGTGAAAACTATTCGAATCCCGCATTTTACCCTTTCTGTTTTGGTTTTCCTATTTCTCATGCAAATGGCAGACAAGTCAAGCTCCCTTCTTCTCTGTCAGTATTCCTTTCAACAACCCCGCCACTAGTATAGTGTTTCTGTGTGACTGGAGTTCGGTTCGCATTCTCTTAATTTCTGCATCACAAATAATCAGTGGTCTTAATTTGCGAATAATTCCTGGAAATACCGTACCTTAAATTTACCATGACGTCTGAGAATTTTAACGAAATTTCCGGTCCGAAAAGTTTACGTTTCTAATTTTAAGAAGCTTAGTTTTCTAACACATTTTCCGTTTCACTATTTTTTTTCTCAGCAAGATTTTCTTTCTCTGTCCTATTCAGGAATTTTTCTGATTTATGGAGACATTTTTAGATACCAGAAACTTTGCTTTTGAATTTCTCTGTCACTTTAGCAGGAGTTTTTACGCTGACGTAGAATGTGAAAGAACTATTAACATTTAACAATTTTGAGGATCGAAACCAAAACGGCATCAACGCATTTGAGAGCGCTACCGATTGACGTAGAAACGCACTTACCACGTGATCGCGCATAAGGTCGAAACATGGGGATTAGTATTACGAGATAAAGAAATGTCTTCCGCGATCAATGCGGGTTAATCTTTTATTTTCGGTAGGAGGTTTTCATTTTTCTGAAAAGCTTCATCATGATTTGTTTTTTATTGTGTGTGAGAAGGAGGTCTTATCAAAAACTGCATTCGTTTTCATAGTGATTTTCCGATGCAGCAGAATGCTTTGGAACTTGAGATCTTCGTATACTGAAAATGATTTTTAAATAAGTTTCAGAATAGATGAAATTTACTATTTAATGATATTGTTTGACAAAATGATTATAAAATTCATATATTTTTTTTCTGTAGAATCAAATACAAATCACTCAACCTTTTTATGATTTCCGGAAGCACCAGAATATTTTGAAACACAAGAGTTTTTGTTCTGATATTGACTTGGAATAATGTTTAAGAAAAGGGGAAATGTACTAGTTCATAATACTATTTCACAAAACAATTAAATGTACTCTTGATATTTGTAAAAGCTTTTGTGTTAAAGGCATTATAGACTGATGTACAGACATCATACCATCATCCCTATGATACTTTAAATATTCGGTTTGTTACGGTAACACATTATGCATGGTGATTAATAAAGAAGTATACAGTTTAAACGCACTATAAAACAGGAATAATGTAAGATATTTTATGTTACCTGTAACGGAATTGTAGGGGAGTGTTTCAAGTTTTTTAGGGACATTCACAGATGTTCTATGTGTGCACCCTTAGTCACATGACACACATCGAGCCGGTAATTCATTTTAGCCCGAACGCGAGGTAAGATATCTGAATCAAGTGCAGTTGTAGTGGCTGTGATACGCTGTTTCAAATCTTTTAGATCAACAGGTAGGGGTGGGCAAATACATTGTCTCTTACGTACCCCCACAGAAAAAAATCACAAGGTGTGAAGTCAGGACTTCTGGGTGGCCATTGGACCAGTGTCATGTTGTAGTCCGCGGCTCGTCCAATCCATCGGCGAGGAAGATGTTCATCGAAATAATTTCTTACATTGCCTAAACAGTTTGGTGTTGCATCATCCAATTGGAGAATAAAGTTGTCACTGTCGTCCTGAAACTGTGGCATCAACCAAAGACTTAACACAACCAGGCAAGAGCCTCCCGTGACAGTTTTCTCGTGAAAATAGAAGGGGCCGTACACTTTCTTTTTGGACACAGCACAGAACACACTTACCTTAGGGGAATCTCGCACGTGTAGCACTGTACATCTGGGATTCTGTTCCCCAAAAGCGAACATTGTGCTCATTTACCTGATTACCTACGTGAAATTTATCTTCATCGGTGAAAACTAAGTGATCCTCACAATCGTCATTTTGAAAACGAAGCTGCATTTCGGCACAAAATTGATAGCGCTTTGTCTTGTCAAAGGCAGTGAGATTTTGCAACATCTGCACTTTGTATGGAATCATTTTTAGCTTCTTTCTCAAAATTCTCTTTCTCAAAATTCTCCATACAGTGGGCTGTGAAATCTGCACGTTACGACTCACCCTCCACGTTGATATTCCCTAGTTTCGTTGAATGGCGGTGCAAACACTATTGACGACTTCTTCCAATACACGCGGTCGTCCAGGACTTTTAAATTTGCACAAACAGCCCGCAGTTTGAAATTTTTTATGCCAATCGTAAATGGATTTTCTGGTTGGAGGCTGTTTTCCGAATCGTGATCAAAAATACCGTTGCACAACAGTTACAGATTCCATATTTCTCAATTCAAGAACACAAAACGCCTTCTCCACTGCAAACGCTGCCTTTTTGACTGACTACTCACGTGACACGCGCGCTATGGCTTACGTCTTTTCCCTCAGTAACGGGACACGAACTATATGAGTACATCTACCTAAGGGTTCGCAGTTGTGGTGCGTGTCTTCAACTGTTACTCTTTTACAGCATCTGAAAACTGTATACTTCTTTATGACACAGGGTGTACAATAGCGAGCCCACCAACACGTGGGGAGAGGATACTCACCTCCCGTAATTGATATGCGCATAATATGTTATCCCCTAAACCCAGTCTTGCTACCGAACTCCAAAATCAAGTCCTCCGAATTTGATACTGAATTAAACCTCAAGTATTCCCGCGAACAGCTACAGTTACTGGAATATATCCGATATATCGCTACGGAAGTACTGAGAATAAATTTACCACTTGATGTGCGACAGAAGTTACGGAAATGTTTCTGAAAATATTCAGAATTTTCCATTCATAACAGGAAAACATTTAAAACAAACTTGGCGCAAGAGAAATTTAAAGTACAGAAACTTGGCACAAGAGAAATCCGTGAAACTTAAGATTTTCCTCCATTTCACGGAAAAGGTTGAATCAAGAATATGCTTCGTTAATTTGCGAAATGGATGACGGAAGTAACTGCAATAAGTTAATAGTACTCCGAACTCTTTTTGCTTTGATGTCCGCTTACACCCACACATGCGAAAACTTTGAACATTGTCTGAGAAGTTACTGTAATGTATTAAGATGCAATTATTTTGGCAATAAAGTGAACAGAATAGCAAAGATTCAGAACATTAAAACTCAGAAACATGAATGAAAAACAAAAGGATTTATTTGAAAATTACTTACTCATACATACATAACTGATAATGGAATTCCTGATTATCACATACGTGCGTGGAATTTCTTACAAGCGTATAATTGCATATATGTACGCACACACAGGTAAGCAACAATGTTTTCTAGATTTTCAGTTTCTTTTTTAATTTTTGTGTAGAATTCGTACAAACAACACCTTGCTCTCATATCATTGTGCGAGAATCTTCGAAATTTTTTCCACAGCACTCAGTCGCATTTTCTTTAATATCTTCAATTTTATCTTTGGCCTTGAGTTTTCCCATTTCACATCAAGTTCTGGATAGCGTTTCGTGCATTTGCGTTTCCTGGATCTTTCTGCCCGTTTAACCAGTTCAACACTCTGGCGCAATGAATCTAGATCATCTGGGGATATCGTTGGAGATTCTAAAGGAACTGAATGCTGGACATGAACGGCGAAATTTAAATTGCCGGATTCAGAAGTACTCACAAGAGGATTTGTGAAGCACTGTTGAAACGGATTAACAATCTTTTCGTTTTCTTTATTTTTTCCAGCATCTTCAGGTCACGACGTCAGCCAACCCATTCCGTTGAGATTACTGGGCACTAATTCTTGAAAACGTGATTGGGGGATGGGATTTGGATTTTGCACATTCTTACTTACTGAACCCTGTGAATCAACAGCAATATCTTGACGGCCTTCTGCAGGATTTGACGAATCTGGAGCTTCACTAAAAATTCTTGAATAATAGCTGAAGGTCGTGTGGATGATAAAACCGTCAAGCATTTCTTTCCCCATATTTTCTCAAGGTTCTTGTGTGCCCTGCAACAAGAGAAAAAATAATTCCAACTTTTGATGAGTAATTTCGCAAAATAAAGTACTATAAATTTGACAAGACTTAAAAACAAATTTTTCACAAATTCTTGAACATGTCAACTACTGTTTTTGGTATCATGATGCCTGCCACGTTATACAGTGCTATCTGAAATACGCAAGAATTCCATACACTTTCAGATCAAAATAATTATTCAAGTCACGAATTTAGGGAAAAGATAAGGAAGACTGTCTCGAAAAAAAAACCTTATCACATCGAAGGGAGATCCCAATCATCACTGAGCTAGAATGCAACAAAACAAAGTCCCCCACTGGAGTTTAGGTTTTCAAAATGGTAACGTGTTAGTGCTGGCTTTTAGTTGAGAGCATGAGCATCGCCAGACTTTAAAATCATGCCGGTCAACTGGAGTGCAATTACTGTTTTTGCGAGGGCTAGACTGATGACAACAATATTTAGGAAACGAAAAATAAGCAATATTTTATAGATTTTTATCACACTCAGCAGATAATTTTGTGCATCTCCCTATCCCCGCCCACACGCACTTTGGATACATACTGAAAAAATTGTTAACTGTCTTTATATTTTTACACTTTTTGGAATTTGCTAATTTATAAGGGCTGATATATATTCAAAATTCGGGGTCTCCATATGTTAATGTTCCATCCATCCATTTTTACAAAAACTAGTAAGACCTGAAGGGTTGGATATCCGTACGGCAAGCATGACATTGTCAACAACACGAACGGAACGCTCTGATTTAAAAAATGATGCCCTAGGAGAAGGGTATGAATGCAATTCTTTTCGTCGATTAAGGTCGAAGGGAAGTAATGAAGCACAGAAACAATACTTACCCCTCCTTAACTTCCTTCCTTCAAGAAGATACCTTATTTTGCACTCATCTCTTCTAAAGTCGAAGGTTAAAGGGAAAAAAGGACATACAGACACAATTCCCTCCCCCTCCTTAACTTCCTTCCTTCAAGATGAGACCTTGTTTTGCCCAGATCTCTTCCAAAGCTGAAGGTTAAATGGAAATAAGGACACACAGAAACAATTACTTCGACCTCTTTAACTTCCTTCCTTCAAAAGCAACGACCTTGTTTTGCACTCATCTGTTCCAAAGTCACAGGTTGAAAAGAAATAATGTTACGCAGGGGCCATATCTTCTCCCTCTTTCCTTCCAGGCAGCGACCTTGTTCTGCTCTCATCTCTTCCAGAGCCGAAGTTTGAATGGAAATTCGAGCACGCAGACATAATGCCTTCCGCCTCCTTAACTTCTTTTTTCAAGCCAGCAACTTTGCTTTGCCCGCATCTCTTCCAAAACCGAAGGTTGAAGGGAAATAATGACACGCTGACCCAATGCCTTCTCCCTGCTTAAGTTCCTTCTTTCATGCCCTCAACTTTGTTTTGCACTCATTTCTTCCAAAGCCGAAGATTGTAGGGAAATAAGGACACGCAGACACGATGCTTCCCCCCCTCCCTATCTTCATTTCTTCAAGCCAGCGACTTTGGTTTGCAGCCATCCCTTCCAAAGTCGAAGTTAGGTGGGAAATAATGACACAGAGATGCAATACCTTCCTCCTGCTTAACTTCATTACTTCAAGCCACAGACCTTGTTTTGCGTTCATCCATTCGAAACCCGAAATTGGAATAGAAATAACGACACGCAGAAGAAATACCTTCCCCGTCCTTAACTTCCTTCCTTCAAGCCAGCGACCTTGTTTTGCACACATACCTTTTCCAAAGCCGATGATTGAAAGGAAATAATGGCATGCAGAAGCATTACCTTCTCCCTCCTTAAGTTCCTTCCTTCAATCCAGCGACCTTGTTTTACACTCATATCTTCGAAAGGTGTCGTCGGCAGCTTTCTGCTCTCTCACTTGCTCTGGGACTGCTTAAAAGCTATAGCATAGCTTTAAACTCTACCACAGCGTAGGAACCCTTTACTCATTATCACCAAAACAGCAGAGCATTTAGTAATAGCCGCCTTAAACTCCTGTTCACCCTTATCATTCGCTACATGCATTATTAACATTATTAACATGAGAAAATGCTTAAACTAAGAATTTGGAAGAGTGGGAAACAGTTGTATTTTCATGGCTCGAGATTGGTATTTTGGTAGCCTCTCTGCGGAAAAATATAATACAACGCACTTTCTATGGGGGGGGGGCAAGGATGGTTTACACGATAAAAACTCGATACATTATTACTCGGCAAAGTTCAAGTTTTTGTCTTTTAGGATTTGTAGTTTTAGCATGATGGAGGATTTGTAAATTAAGTTTTGGCATGGTGAAAGTCATTTGTAAATTCAAACTGCTTTGTTTTTTCTTATTATTGAGACTTCTGAATACGTGCAAAATGACCCTAAATCTACGATATCGCCAAGAAGCGAAAGTTTACTTGCCAATCTGCCACCCTCCTTCTCTCTCGCTCTTTTCCACCTAAGATGTGTTAGCGTCTAGGTGGAAAGTTAGCGTCTAAGACTCTCTGGGTAGTGATGTTGATGGCCTAGTGGTCAACTGCCAAGGTAAAACGTCAGGGTCGATCCCAGGCAGGTAAGAACACTCGAACCACTAAATGTCCGCCGTCCGTCGCTTGCGCACATTAAACCGTCGGAACCCGAATACTGCGCCAGTAATAATTAAGGGCGTCTCCCCTCCCCCCTTTCTATCCCGCTTCCGTGTCACTTTCCTATCGAGAACCTTAGCCCAAATCTCATAGTTTCCTATTTCTAAGGATTGTTTAGGACTTGGGGTCAGATACTCCCTTCCTAAAATCATTTACATATGATCTGACTTTCCGGTGCTGCATTGGTGGCACTCTGAGGAGCAACATAATATTAGGCCCATCAAACAGAAGTCATCGCTCTATGCACGTTTATAAGTGAGTCACGGAAAATTTATAATAGGCCGCTACCGGGAATCGAACCCTGAGACTTCCACTTACGCACCGGACATGCTACAACTGCACCACAGCGTCCTCAAATTTTCCAGACTCACATACACCTAATCGAACCCTGGGTCTTCCACTTACGCACCAGATATGCTACCACTGCACACAGCGGCCTCGAATTTTACACACACCTAACTGCCAAACCACTTGGGAGATTGGTTGTATGCAGGTTGGTAGATGGTAAGCAGCAACTGAACAAAAAACTAGGAGGCCAATGAATATTTATTACAAACAATGGACGTGGATTAGATCAAACAGATATTATCGCTCTTTCCACGTTTATAAGTGAGTAACGGAAAAATCCTCAACAGCAGCTGTGTCACACTTATAAAAGTGGAAAGAGCGATTGCTTCTGTTTGCTGTTCCTACTCAACGTCAATCGAGTGTATTAATCATTTTAGGCACGTGGTCATAATGTTTTCTTGTTCAGTGTATCACTGTGGATTAACTACACAGTAAACAATCCTATAAATCGCAAATCATGGTAGTAATAAGATCAGCTAATATTATGCTTCAGAAATTTTTCATTTAAAATATCGCGAGATTATTTATGGCTTCTGCAGGACTTTACTTGAAATTTAGTAGTGAGAGAAGCAAACATATATGCGTAAAAATTCACCGGAATAACCCTGCCGAATGCTCTTATGAAGGATTTTGTGCTTAATGAAACTTTGTCCAATGGAAAGGTATGCGGAATTGTAAACACACTACTGAAAGTTGCTCCAAAATTTTAAAGGTTAAGAAAACAACAGTGCAGGAATTCTTCTTCTCTATTTAGTGGAACATTCAGCTATCAAATCAGATATTTCGTTGAAAGACACTTTTCCTAAACAAAAACAAGAATACCCAAGAATTTTCATTTTTGCATGTAAAATCTAAAAACGACCATACAACTATTATATCGTGCATAAAAAAATTGAAGAATTTTATAGTATAATTGCTCAGAAATTGGGCATCAAAAGACGCAGACTAAACTCGAAGACTCCAGGGGGAATGGTTGAAACTCAGGGTTAACAGATTTAGTTCCTTGTGCTAAGTGTCACGGTAATGATGAGATTGAAATATCGAAACAGAATAGTCCTCTTTAGAACCAATGCAAGTTTTCTTTTAAAAGGGGTAACCGGAATTACTATATTGAACCTCAGCGCACTCTTGTAAGTCTCTCTCTTTAGTGAATTGAATAATCTTCTAAGCAACGTATAAGAGAAATTCTCTTTAACCTACATGGTCGTTCATTAGTTTCAAGTTGTAACATTGGAAAACTAAATCTCTGTTTTGAGAAATTTTTAACCTGAATGGTCTTTTAGAAACAGTATCCTGTCCCACCTTTTTACCACTGATTCCAGGGAAGGAATAGAGCCCGTGTTGTAAGTCACACATAACATCCATGTTTCACCGGGATTCGAACCTAGACCTAGCTCGAACAAGCAGTTAGAAGTTTTCGTACTTTTAGAACGATAAGATGATGATAGGTAGTTGCGTTTATTCAAATTGTAATAAAATATTTTTGTGCAATAGTGCAGATCTTTTATATTTTGTAAAAATGAAATGAAATATGGCTGAATGAGCCTGTGATACAGGAAACCGCAAGGTCCGATTTCAGCAAATGTTGAATGCTTTAAAATCCAAAAGCATTAATTAAAAATCGTCAAATCGATTTTTCCAAAAACGGGCTTACAGACAACATGCCTCTTCCCCAGTCCCAAGCTTAGTTTCACAAATTTCAATTTTTTATGGGAAATATTTTCTTCAGTAGGGGACTGACTGACTGTTACGGTAATTTTATTGTATGAAAACACACAGATACTGGAATATGACCCAGGTATCAACATCTGACAGTCCAAAATTTTATTATGAAAGGAGAAAAAGTATCTCGGGTGATTCTGTCAGTTCAAAAAGCAGGGTTTTCTGTTCTTTTGCCTCCAACTTCAATAATTTCACATTTTGTTGTTGCTTTTATTTCTAAAATTAGATTACGTCTGTTTATATTTCATAGCTTCCGTAACTTTGCAAAGAATGATGTTTCTAATGGTGTGAGTGATAGTAGTTTCTCAACCAATACGGTTCAATGTGTTAATGATATCACATGCTGTAGAAAATTATTATGTTTCCATAATTGGCTCAAATTTGAACTTTCAGTTGTTCTTCGTTTTCATACTACCTAACTGGAAACATTACGATTATCATTTACACAGCATAAAGGTATTAATGGCTCTTTTCTTACTTACTGGTCAGCGTACATCTTTGTGTTTGCGTTAGTCTCTGCTTCTAATTCAAGAATAGTAAAATTTCATTATCTTAAAACAAACTACTGCATTTTGAAACATTGCCACTTATTTTTCATCAATTCCTTATTTTCTAAAATAACGTTTTCCCGTCTTTACAAAATAATTTATTTGTCATTATAACCAGGCAAATGTCATCAAGCTTATCAATATGTCGTACGCCGAAGCTTCATTTGTTCGTTAAGATAATCTCAATTTTAAAATTTCTTTGAAGGAAGAGGCAATTTGCAAATCTCCAGAAATATTTACAGAATCTTGAAAGGGGAGTAACCAACAGGTTCCGTCAGTTATTATTTTCTCAATAACCAGCATGCACGATTGAAATGTTTTCCAGTTTTTCGAATTCTTGAGTGACAAATCATTAGTCCTTAGTTTAGCGGTTCAACAACGTGTTCCTAACGTTGGTATTCTCATTCAATATACTGGTATGAACACATACTCAAAACTTATTCCAGTGTCATCGATTTAAACGTAGGAAATCCCGGAGCTTTACATTTAAAAAAAATATCGAAATGGATCATTGTTATATCATCACTTCAATTGCAGAAATTCACTTTTTCCGAACACATTATTATCGTCAACTTTACGGGGCTGCCCTACTGAAGATCTGACTTGATTTCATAATTTTATATCAACCCATTTACTTCTAACCATCCGAATTGTAAGACTAAAAGCTGTAAGTTAAATGTTTTTTTTACGATAATTAAATATTATCAACACTGTGTAACGCATTCCTTCAGTGAAATCTTTCTTCGAAACAAAAAGTCAATTTCTATTAAACGTCTTTCACAAAAATCCAAATTACCAGCCACTTAAACAACGTTTAACTTTGCTCTTCCCCTTTAAAAACAACAAGACAGAAATTCTTCAAAAGCATTTTTTTACACTAAGTTTGTAAAGCACATTAAACAAGTATTAAAATACAAATCTAACGTAAAATTAAACTATGAAAGAAACACTTACTAGTTATTCTGGTGTCTCTTCTGACTGGAAGTACTCCTGGAAGTAGCAAAGTCTGTCTGTAGACAAAATTCAAAATTTTCTTTAGCGCTATTCACTCAAAGAACTGATCACAAAGAAAACAGGAATAGAATGACACTGAGAGAATGGCGAGATACGTTCTTGAGAATTTGATTAGGGTGCGGTAAGTAAGGGATTAACGCCCAGCCATACAGATCCTCTTTAAGTCAACTAATCCGCCTTAATGAGTCATAGATCAAAGCATCACTATGAGAAATACATCCCTGAACATCTCGTTGAACAAGTGTGATTCACCACTAGTTCACGGAGATAAGGCCAACAGATTTTTATATTGCAATGTGCTTTACATACTTGGCACGTGGTTTAGTATGAAAATATTATCAGTTTCACCAAAGTGTGTCTCTCATCTGCAAATAATCAAATTGTTTTGAATGGAAGTTGTGCGTGTTTGGTTAAATGCAGGAAATTATTTAACCAACAGTAAGAAATTAGGCTCCGGCTAAGATCCGTAAATATTTTTGAAAATATTCTGCATTTACTACCACCAAAAAAATAAAAAATGTGCAAAAAACTCGTCAAACATTATAAACAGATATGAAAACGCATATATTCCGGAAACATTCCTGTAGTTTTAATTTATTTATATCATCACGTCTAAAAAATTGCGAAAAAAATTATGATTGAAACGTATAACAAAAAATAAGAATGAAATATCGTTTTTCTCACTGGCTGTTGTTGGAAAGACCATGATGATAAGGTGAACAGAGTGCACGTACTTTAAAGAAATTTTAAAAAGAGAATGCTTTAAAATATGTTTTCAAAATTTCACGGAATAATTAGTTTTACTCCAAAACGGAAAATGAGTAAGGGAAACTAATATTGAATGTGAGGAAACCACGAAGTCTTTATTTTTGTTGGGGTGGAATTAGTGCGCAAAGGGCTGTTGTAGTGTCGCAGAACAATGTGATGAAAATGATCGTCAATTTTACTGGCTTTGTAGGCAAATTTAAGAATTACAATAATTCGAAAATGAAAACGCAAAATTTTTCTGTTTGTCCTGTTTTATCAGCCAGGCGATTCTCCTTTCTCACTCCCTCTCTATGTGTTGCTGAGAAAGCTTCATCAAAGTGTGACAAAAGCCGATATTTCAAAGCGGTAACTTAAAATCGGTCTATATATAAAAAAAAATACCGCATATTTTATTACAGAATAAAGTACAATAACTTTTTTTAGCATCATAAAAAGTATTTCCGAAAAAACAAAAACAAAGCAGGAGTGGGAAGTTTATTCATTTGAGCCCCCGTAGCAATATGGCGGCGACGGGGGACATACTTCGCACATTTTACTTTGGGTCTGCAGAGAAAAACAACTTTCCCAGAGAACACAATCAAATCTTTCCTTACCGACTCCCGGTTATGGATGTAAGTTCTTCGTCTTCGAACAGAATTCATCTTTCAAAACTCTCCGAATATGGAAATGAGACGGAGTGAAGATTTCTCTCATAATGTTTATTTCTTCTCGCTATCTATCCTTTCTTCGGTATTGTTAGGTATCCTTTTATTCCCCCGTGTTTACATTTGAAAAAGGAGGCAATGATTTCCGAAAACGAAAATTAGACACATCTCCGTAATCTTAAATTCTATCGTATTCGTAAATTCTATAGTAACCTTAAATTCAGAAAATTCTAACGTAATCTTAAATTTATTTAAATCTCAAGTTCTATCCTAATCTTAAATTCATTTAAATCTCAAGTTCTTTCGTAATCTCAAATTCATCATAAAGTCTTCACTCATTCGTAATATTGAATTCATCTTTAACTTTTAAATGCGTAATATTATATTCATCTTTAACTCTTCAATGCTATCGTAATATTAAATTCATTCGAGTAGTTTCTAAGTATAATTTTATTAAATAAGTGTTTGTATTTAAGATTGAAAATGGAGGAAATTTTTTCGAAACGAAAGTCCATCTGAGGGAAAATTTCTCCCATAATCATAAATTCGAAGCAACGAAATTTCGGCCGCCTCGGTGACCGAAATCATTCGTCCGAGAGGTTTCCGGGTTCGGATCCCGGTGAGGTAGTGATGTTGTGTTTGTCTTACGGCGCTGGTTCTCTCCTTTCCCTGAAACCAGTGGCCCTAAATTAGGGACGGCTTACAGCCTATTGAATTGCTCACGGTGGTCGTTAAACCTCCAAAAAAATCCACAAAGAAAATAAAGACCGCTCTCCCAAATATTCTTTTTTGTCCGTGGTGATTTCACTGCCCTCTATTATTGTTTAATCATCATTTAATTTCATAAATAATTATGTTAAAGATCGAAATGTAGAAAAAATTTCTAAAAACGAAAGTAGCACAGAGTGAGGATTTCTCCGGTAATCGTAATTCTTTTTTTTTTTAGCGAGGTTCCCTTTTTCCTGTGTTGTTGTTAAGTATAATTTTATTCCACTAATATTTGTGCTTCAGCTTGAACGTGAGGGTGGAATTCTGAGTACAGAGGGCAGACTGTTTTTGATTTTGCTCATCATTGCAATTGCTGTTCTGTCCGTGTTAGTTTTTTTCTTTTGTTCTTTTTCTTTACGTAGAAAAAATATCCATATTAAAAAAACATCATTTTCCGGTATTTTGTTGAATCCTTTATGTGAAGGGACTACCGCCTTGAAGGTAATCGTACAACGCTGACCTTGTCTTGCGAAATTTCTTGACAAGGTCCGATTCGACATAGACACCAAATTTTACCTGAAATTCTCTACTTACCTTTTCGGAAATTTCTGATGATCGAATGTACTCTTCCATAATGAATATCCACTGCTTGATAAAGTGATGCCATTTTTCATATCCTGCAGAATGAACAGAAAACACATTAGACACAAGTAGTTTGATGGCTATGTTGTGTCCTCTACGTTTCTTCAAATTATACTAACTAGTTGCAGTGCAGATTGGATTTAAACTTGGTAGGTTTATTTTGGGTCACCCTGTAAATACAATGCTGGCTACCCAAAATGCAACTCAAAGAAGGAAGCATCCGATTGGCCTGAAATTCGCAGCATTCATCGCTCGTGAGAGGACATGCAAACGATTAGCATTGCGGGCATATGCAAATCATGTGCGCCCTGCTCGCCACCGAGAAGCACTATAAGAAGGGTGCACAGAAGGCGGGGTGTATGTAGTGGAAGTGTGTTGTTCTGACAGACCTGTGCGTGGGAAGCTTCCTGATGCTTCGTCACAAAATACGGCAGTCATTCCAGCATGGTTCGGAGTTCGACAGAGAAGGAATAGTTACTTATCGCGACAGCGCTTTATCGTACCGAGTTATCGGCGCCCGTGTGGGACAACATTCTGCCACCGTGAGCCGAGTGTGGATTCGGTAGATGCAGGAAGGGCTCCGAATTTTCGATTGTAGTGAACTCTGCTATTTCATCCTTACCCACAAGATTAAACTATTTCAAATTTATTCTTAGTCAATGGAACCCTTTAAAAAAGGCGCATTACTGCAATCGATAAAAATCTAGAAATAGAAAAAATTAATTTCTTCCACTAGCAGCAGAAACGTATGTTACCAAAATTTACAAACTGTTCACAAAGTTTTCCTCTATGATGAAGGAAGATCGTAAAGACAGAGAGATTTTCAAAACAAACAGTTAGAATAACAGATAAAGAAGAAAACAATATATAACCTTCCGCGCTCTAGCAGAAAAATTTTGATTAAGGGAAAAATTAAGATATGCAAAAAGTATTCTTTAGAGCAACAGCAATACGCAAAAAGAATTCACCTAATGCGTCGCCGGAAAGCAGTGATAGGGAGAAAAACGTTTGGCATTTCTGTTCAAAGAAAAAGAACCATGCATTATTGAGAGAGTAATATTTTCCATCTTTACTGTATGGGATGCAGATTTTGATTTTTGAAGCGGCAATACAATTCCAGTTTTAGAAGCGGAGATGCAATTAGAGATTTAGAAGCAGAGATACAAATAGGGATTTAGAAGTGGATATACAACTAAGGTTTTAGAAGCGGACATAAAATTGGGGTTTTAGAAGCTGAGATACACTTGGGGTTTTTGAAGCGGAAATACAATTGGGGTTTTAGAAACGGAGTACAATTTGGGTTTTAGAAATGGATTACAATTGAAGTTTTAGAAACGGAGTACAATTGGGGTTTTAGAAGCGGAGTACAATTGGAGTTTTAGAAGCAAATATACAATTGGGGTTTTAGAAGCGGGGATACAGGGCAAATGGAAACATACACTAACAGCACTGTGAGCCACAGAAAACCTACCAGTGCAGGTAAAGTGTTCCTCAAAGTAAAAAGCGGATATATAATTGGGGTGTTAGAAGCGGAGATACTGGGCAAATGGAAACATACACTACAGCACCTAGAGCCAGGACTGTGAGCTACAGAAAACCTACCAGGGCAGGTAAAGTGTTCATCAAAGTAAAAAACGGAAGCAGCCTAGAGAGAGAGGTTCCTCACTACTCCCTCTTTCTAGGTGACACACGGTAAGTTATAACTATACATGGTGTTTGTAAACTGTTTTGTCAAAAAAACAGGCGTGATAGTACCCATCAAGACGAACAATATTTACAACGGAACCTAGTGTCGCATTCCACTCTGAGTGTCAGAAAAGAGTAACTTCGAAATACGTCCAACAAGCACAAGTCGTCACCTCAGACGTCCTTTCTTTCCTGCCGGAGGAGTAGCACATTGCCAGAACAGCACCGTCAAGCATTTACGGTATGCAAATTGCCAGAGAAAAGAAGCAGCATCGACGGTTGCAGCTGATTGGCTTATCAAGGTGCAATACACACTTCCTGAATGCCACATATCCCGCACGATGGATTGGACGTGACGGACCTGTGGCATGGTCTCCACGCTCACCGAACTTAAACCCACTGCACTTCTTCTTCTGGGAACACATGAAATCATTGGTGTAGGAGATGCCTGTGAACTCCGTGGAAGATCTCGTCGCGAGAATCTTTTGCAGCGGACACGATAAACACGACATCAATAGTCTTCGAGAGGGTGCGCTAGTCTTTCATTCGCCGATGTGAATTGTGCAACGGCAATCGTGGCCGCGACTTTGAGCATCTACTTTGAGCCTGTCCCTGATCTCCATAAATGGGATTGTGCAACTTATGATGTCGTTAATTCTCTTTCTTTGCACTGTTGAAAGTTCAACTTGGACATCTAACTTTACACTTTTCTGACACTCAGAGTGGAATGCGACCCTAGGTTCCATTGTAAATATTGTTCGTCTTGATGGGCACTATCATCCCACTTCTTTTGTCAAAGCAATTTACGAACACCCTGTAGATCAAAGAAATCGGATATTAAGAAATACCCTCCGTCCCAACATCTAAAAGACTAAAAATGTTATACAGAAAAAATATATATAGTTTCGGATCAGCCTGTTGCTTCAAGTACCAGGGTCTACTGTTCCGTTGCCTCTAATTTCAGCAGCTGCGGATTTTATTAATGGTTTAAATTCTAGAATTAGATTACCTTCATTTGTAGGGTTAATAGCTTTTACGACTTAGCAAAGAATATCCTTGACGTAGGTGTAAGCGGTGGTGATTATACAAGTTTTCCAGTTCCATGTATTAATGAAGCCGCGAAATCACCATAAACGTAGACTCCATTCTGCGGACATTTTTGATACCTCCAATCCCGAAGTGCATACGGTTCAGTATATACACCGATGACCCATTCCATTATGACCACCCCCAGCCTAGGGAAATGAGCGCTCCTGGAAACTGAATGGTCGCGCAGGTGAAGTTCACAGTACAGTACGTGTACAGCCCGAGGACCAGCTTTCGTTTAGTAGAGTGTTAGGAGTCAGAACGGGAAAAGCTGTCGTTTTATCAAAGTGTGATAAAGGAAAAATTGGGATTGCAAGGTCTTGGAACTACGACCTCGGAAATGACGCGGTTTGTGGGTGGTTCATGTGCCGATGTAGTTAGCACGTATCAAAAGTGGTGCAAAGAGGGCCAAGCGACACACCGTTGCCTAGCCGTGTGTCGTTCGCAGCTCATTGATGCCAGAAGGGAGCGGTGACTGTCACGTATTGTTCACAGCAACCGCAGGAATGTAGTGCGACAAATAACCAGCAGCTACAACAGTGGTGGTCAGGGCAATGTGTCACAGCACACAGTTCACTGCAGCTTTCTGCGCATGGGCCTGCGTAGCCGAAGACCCAGCAGAGTTCCCATGCTCACTACACGTCATCGCCAACAACGAATGAAATGTGCCCAAGATAATCGGGATTGAACCGTGGATGTTTGGAAGAAAGTGACCTGGTCTAACGAATCAAGACTCCAGGTGCATCACGTAGAGGACATAGCGCGGATACGCCGATTACCAACGGAGGCTATGACACCTGGATGCTCTTTTGGACGGAAACAGGCCGGCGGAGGCGGTGTTATGCTTTTGGCAATGCTTTCTGCGGACACTTTAGGCCCAATTATCCCAATAGAACAATTCCTGACAGATGTCATATATCTGAATATCAGTGTGGTCCAAGTTATGGCAACTGTGTTCCTTTCTGGTCATGGAAATTACCAGGAGATCAATGCGCCATGCCACACTGTCAGAATCATCAAGGAGTGGTTCGAAGGGAATGCTGGTGACTTTCTGTTATTACTTTGGCCTACAAATTCTCCTGACATGAAACCAATCGCACATTTGTGGTTCTACTTGAAAAAGCGGACTCGCGCTAAATCAGCACCACACCAAAATGTACGGAAACTACAAGACCTGCTGTCGACATTATGGTACCAGATACCCCAGGATATGTCACCACCTCATCGAATCGATGCCTCACCTACTGGCCGCTGTCTTGCGGGATAAAGGGGGTCCTACAGTTTATATAATGTAATGGATCATCATTGTATGCTGCATCAAAGCAGCATATTCTTTTATTACGTTTATTTATCCAGATTTTTGAATATTTTTGCATTTCGATAGTTTTTTATTGAAATTTCCATTTCTAGGATTAGTTGGGAATGAAAGACCTCTAAATGTTTTCTTAATATCACTGGATGAATTTCTGCTTTAAAAATGATTAACTTTGTTGTAAAATATTAGCTTGTCACTTCTGTATTTTTTAATAAGCAATCACAACGGCGTTTTCAAATTGTGAAGACTATTCGAATCCCGCATTTTACCCTTTCTGTTTTGGTTTTCCTATTTCTCATGCAAATGGCAGACAAGTCAAGCTCCCTTCTTCTCTGTCAGTATTCCTTTCAACAACCCCTCCACTAATATAGTGTTTCTGTATGACTTGAGTTCGGTTCGCATTCTCTTAATTTCTGCATCACAAATAATCAGTGGTCTTAATTTGCGAATAATTCCTGGAAATACCGTACCTTAAATTTACCATGACGTCTGAGAATTTTAACGAAATTTCCGGTCCGAAAAGTTTATGTTTCTAATTTTAAGAAGCTTAGTTTTCTAACACATTTTCCGTTTCACTATTTTTTTCTCAGCAAGATTTTCTTTCTCTGTCCTATTCAGGAATTTTTCTGATTTATGGAGACATTTTTAGATACCAGAAACTTTGCTTTTGAATTTCTCTGTCACTTTAGCAGGAGTTTTTACGCTGACGTAGAATGTGAAAGAACTATTCCCATTTAACAATTTTGAGGATCGAAACCAAGACGGCATCAACGCATTTGGGAGCGCTACCGATTGACGGAGAAACGCACTTACCACGTGATCGCGCATAAGGTCGAAACATGGGGATTGGTATTGCGAGATAAAGAAATGTTTTCCGCGATCAATGCGGGTTAATTTTTTATTTTCGGTAGGAGGTTTTCATTTTTTTGAAAAGCTTCCTCATGATTTGTTTTTTATTGTGTGTGAGAAGGAGGTCTTATCAAAAACTGCATTCGTTTTCATAGTGATTTTCCGCTGCAGCAGAATGCTTTGGAACTTGAGATCTTCGTATACTGAAAATGATTTTTAAATAAGTTTCAGAATAGATGAAATTTACTATTTAATGATATTGTTTGACAAAATGATAATAAAATTCATATTTTTTTTTCTGTGGAATCAAATACAAATCACTCAACCTTTTCATGATTTCCGGAAGCACCAGAATATTTTAAAACACAAGAGTTTTTGTTCTGATATTGACTTGGAATAATGTTTAAGAAAAGGGGAAATGTACTAGTTCATAATATTTGTAAAAGCTTTTGTGTTAAAGGTATTATAGACTGATGTACAGACATCATACCATCATCCCTATGATACTTTAAATATTCGGTTTGTTACGGTAACACATTATGCTTGGTGATTAATAAAGAAGTATACAGTTTAAACGCACTATAAAACAGGAATAATGTAAGATATTTTATGTTACCTGTAACAGAATTGTAGGGGAGTGTTTCAAGTTTTTAGGGACATTCACAGATGTTCTATGTGTGCACCCTTAGTCACATGACACACATCGAGCCGGTAATTCATTTCCGCCCGAACGCGAGGTAAGATATCTGAATCAAGTGCAGTTATAGTGGCTGTGATACACAGTTTCAAATCTTCTAGATCAACACAAAGGGGTGGGCGAATACATTGTCTCTTACGTACCCCCACAGAAAAAAATCACAAGGTGTGAAGTCAGGACTTCTGGGTGGCCATTGGACCAGTGTCATGTTGTAGTCCGCGGCTCGTCCAATCCATCGGCGAGGAAGATGTTCATCGAAATAATTTCTTACGTTGCCTAACCAGTTTGGTGTTGCATCATCCAATTGGAGAATAAAGTTGTCACTGTCGTCCTGAAACTGTGGCATCAACCAAAGACTTAACACAACCAGACAAGAGCCTCCCGTGACAGTTTTCTCGTGAAAATAGAAGGGGCCGTACACTTTCTTTTTGGACACAGCACAGAACACACTTACCTTAGGGGAATCTCGCACGTGTAGCACTGTACATCTTTGATTCTGTTCCCCAAAAGCGAACATTGTGCTCGTTTACCTGATTACTCACGTGAAATTTATCTTCATCGGTGAAAACTAAGTGATCCTCACAATCGTCATTTTGAAAACGAAGCTGCATTTCGGCACAAAATTCATAGCGCTTTGTCTTGTCAAAGGCAGTGAGATTTTGCAACATCTGCACTTTGTATGGAATCATTTTTAGCTTCTTTCTCAAAATTCTCCATACAGTGGGCTGTGAAATCTGTACGTTACGACTCACCCTCCACGTTGATATTCCCTAGTTTCGTTGAATGGCGGTGCAAACACTATTGACGACTTCTTCAAATACACGCGGGCG
The DNA here is from genome assembly GCA_039090855.1 of Macrothele yani. Lineage (NCBI taxonomy): Eukaryota > Metazoa > Arthropoda > Arachnida > Araneae > Macrothelidae > Macrothele > Macrothele yani. The sequence goes on along the minus strand of CM077031.1, from coordinate 67,126,441 downwards.
TCCAGGAGTTTTAAGTTTGCACAGACAGCCGTAGTTTGAAATTTTTTATGCCAATCGTAAATGGATTTTCTGGTTGGAGGCTGTTTTCCGAATCGTGATCAAAAATACCGTTGCACAACAGTTACACATTCCATATTTCTCAATTCAAGAACACAAAACGCCTTCTCCTCTGCTGACGCTGCCTTTTTGACTGACTACTCACGTGACACGCGCGCTATGGCTTACGTCTTTTCCCTCAGTAACGGGACACGAACTATATGAGTACATCTACCTAAGGGTTCGCAGTTGTGGTGCGTGTCTTCAACTGTTACTCATTTACAGCATCTGAAAACTGTATACTTCTTTATGACACAGGGTGTACAATAGCGAGCCCACCAACACGTGGGGAGAGGATACTCACCTCCCGTAATTGATATGCGCATAATATGTTATCCACAAAAATCAAGTCCTCCGAATTTGATACTGAATTAAACCTCAAGTATTCCCGCGAACAGCTACAGTTACTGGAATATATCCGATATATCGCTACGAAAGTACTGAGAATAAATTTACCACTTGATGTGCGACAGAAGTTACGGAAATGTTTCTGAAAATATTTAGAATTTTCCATTCATAACAGGAAAACATTTAAAACAAACTTGGCGCAAGAGAAATTTAAAGTACAGAAACTTGGCACAAGAGAAATCCGTGAAACTTAAGATTTTCCTCCATTTCACGGAAAAGGTTGAATCAAGAATATGCTTCGTTAATTTACGAAATGAATGACGGAAGTAACTCCAATAAGTTAATAGTACTCCGAACTCTTTTTGCTTTGATGTCCGCTTACACCCACACATGCGAAAACTTTGAACATTGTCTGAGAAGTTACTGTAATGTATTAAGATGCAATTATTTTGGCAATAAAGTGAAAAGAATACCAAAGATTCAGAATATTAAAACTCAGAAACATGAATGAAAAACAAAAGGATTTATTTGAAAATTACTTACTCATACATACATAACTGATAATGGAATTCCTGATTATCACATACGTGCGTGGGATTTCTTACAAGCGTATAATTGCATATATGTACGCACACACAGCTAAGCAACAATGTTTTCTAGATTTTCAATTTCTTTTTTAATTTTTGTGTAGAATTCGTACAAACAACACCTTGCTCTCATATCATTGTGCGAGAATCTTCGAAATTTTTCCACAGCACTCAGTCGCATTTTCTTTAGTATCTTCCATTTTATCTTTGGCCTTGAGTTTTTCCATTTCACATCAAGTTCTGGATAGCGTTTCGTGCATTTGCGTTTCTTGGATCTTTCTGCCCGTTTAACCAGTTGAACACTCTGGCGCAATGAATCTAGATCATCTGGGGATATCGTTGGAGATTCTAAAGGAACTGAATGCTGGACATCAACGGCGAAATTTAGATTGCCGGATTCAGAAGTACTCACATGAGGATTTGTGAAGCACTGTTGAAATGGATTAACAATCTTTTCGTTTTCTTTATTTTTTCCAGCATCTTCAGGACACGACGTCAGCCAACCCATTCCGTTGACATTACTGGGCACTAATTCTTGAAAATGTGATTGGGGGATGGGATTTGGATTTTGCACATTCTTACTTACTGAACCCTGTGAATCAACAGCAATATCTTGACGGCCTTCTGCAGGATTTGACGAATCTGGAGCTTCACTAAAAATTCTTGAATAATAGCTGAAGGTCGTGTCGATGATAAAACAGTCAAGCATTTCTTTCTCCATATTTTCTCAAGGTTCTGGTGTGCCCTGCAACAAGAGAAAAAATAATTTCAACTTTTGATGAGTAATTTCGCAAAATAAAGTACTGTAAATTTGACAAGACTTAAAAAACAAATTTTTCACAAATTCTTGAACATGTCATCTACTGTTCTTTGTATCATGATGCCTGCCACGTTATACAGAGCTACCTGAAATACGCAAGAATTCCATACACTTTCAGATCAAAATAATTATTCAAGTCACGAATTTAGGGAAAAGATAAAGAAGACTGTCTCGAAAAAAAAACCTTATCACATCGAAAAGAGATCCCAATCATCACTGAGCTAGAATGCAATAAAACAATGTCCTCCACTGGAGTTTAGGTTTTCAAAATGATGACGTGTTAGTGCTGGCTTTCAGTTGAGAGCATGAGCATCGCCAGACTTTGAAATTATGCCGGTCAACTGGAGTGCGATTACTGTTTTTGCGAGGGCTAGACTGATGACAACAATATTTAGGAAACGAAAATTAAACAATATTTTATAGATTTTTATCACACTCAGCAGATAATTTTGTGCATGTCCCTATCCCCCACACGCACTTTGGATACATACTGAAAAAATTGGGAACTGTCTTTATATTTTTACACTTTTTTGGAATTTGCTAATTTATAAGGGCTGATATATATTCAAAATTCGGGGTCTCCATATGTTAATGTTCCATCCATCCATTTTTACAAAAACTAGTAAGACCTGAAGGTTTGGATATCCGTACGGCAAGCATGACATTGTCAACAACACGAACGGAACGCTCTGATTAAAAAAATGATGCCCTAGGAGACGGGTATGAATGCAATTCTTTTCGTCGATTAAGGTCGAAGGGAAGTAATGAAGCACAGAAACAATACTTACCCCTCCTTAACTTCCTTCCTTCAAGAAGATACCTTGTTTTGCACTCATCTCTTCTAAAGTCGAAGGTTAAAGGGAAAAAAGAACATACAGACACAATTCCCTCCCCCTCCTTAACTTCCTTCCTTCAAGATGAGACCTTGTTTTGCACCCATCTCTTCCAAAGCTGAAGGTTAAATGGAAATAAGGACACACAGAAACAATTACTTCGACCTCTTTAACTTCCTTCCTTCAAAAGCAACGACCTTGTTTTGCACTCATCTGTTCCAAAGTCACAGGTTGAAAAGAAATAATGTTATGCAGGGGCCATATCTTCTCCCGCTTTCCTTCCAGGCAGCGACCTTGTTCTGATCTCATCTCTTCCAGAGCCGAAGTTTGAATGGAAATTCGAGCACGCAGATATAATGCCTTCCGCCTCCTTAACTTCTTTTTGTCAAGCCAGCATTTTTGCTTTGCCCGCATCTCTTCCAAAACCGAAGGTTGAAGGGAAATAATGACACGCTGACCCAATGCCTTCTCCCTGCTTATGTTCCTTCTTTCATGCCCTCAACCTTGTTTTGCACTCATTTCTTCCAAAGCCGAAGATTGAAGTTAAATAAGGACACGGAGACACGATGCCCCCCTCCCTATCTTCCTTTCTTCAAGCCAGCGACTTTGGTTTGCAGCCATCGCTTCCAAAGTCGAAGTTTGGTGGGAAATAATGACTCGCAGACGAAATACCTTGCCCGTCCTTAACTTCCTTCCTTCAAGCCAGCGACCTTGTTTTGCACACATACCTTTTCCAAAGCCGATGATTGAAAGGAAATAATGGCATGCAGAAGCAATACCTTCTCCCTCCTTAAGTTCCTTCCTTCAATCCAGCGACCTTGTTTTACACTCATATCTTCGAAAGGTGTCGTCGGCAGCTTTCTGCTCTCTCACTTGCTCTGGGACTGCTTAAAAGCTATAGCATAGCTTTAAACTCTACCACAGCGTAGGAACCCTTTACTCATTATCACCAAAACAACAGAGCATTTAGTAATAGCCGCCTTAAACTCCTGTTCACCCTTATCATTCGCTACATGCATTATTAACATTATTAACATGAGAAAATGCTTAAACTAAGAATTTGGAAGAGTGGGAAACAGTTGTATTTTCATGGCTCCAGATTGGTATTTTGGTAGCCTCTCTGCGGAAAAATATAATACAACGCACTTTCTATGGGGGGGGGGGGGGGCATGGATGGTTTACGCGATAAAAACACGATACATTATTACTCGGCAAAGTTCAAGTTTTTGTCTTTTAGGATTTGTAGTTTCAGCATGATTTGTAAATTAAGATTTGGATTTGTAAATTAAGTTTTGGCATGGTGAAAGTCATTTGTAAATTCAAACTGCTTTGTTTTTTCTTATTATTGAGACTTCTGAATACGTGCAAAATAACCCAAAAACTACGATATCGCCAAGAAGCAAAAGTTTACTTGCCAATCTTCCACCCTCCTTTTCTCTCGCTCTTTTCCACCTAAGATGTGTTAGCGACTAGGTGGAAAGTTAGCGTCTAAGACTCTCTGGGTAGGGATGTTGATGGCCTAGTGGTCAACTGCCAAGGTAAAACGTCAGGGTCGATCCCAGGCAGGTAAGAACGCTCGAACCACTAAATGTCCGCCGTCCGTCGGTTGCGCACATTAAGCCGTATAATGAATTAGCTTTATTCACTTTCCGCTAAGCTAATTATTATGAATGATTCTCTTCCTACCAGCTAGCTAATGATATACTTGTACTAAGCTTCAAAATAATGAATTCAAAAGGGTGTTGTTACTAGTTAATTACGAACTTAAACAAAGTCTCAACGCTGGTTATTTATAGGAATCAAATAAATGTTATAAACCTAACAGCCAGACAGAGGTCTGACAAAAACTATGAATTGAGAAAGACTGACTTACTGAAAACTTCTTTATTTCAACGACTCTTGGTCAACTAAGGTACACACAACACTAGTAGAACAATAATGAATAATCACTCCTCGTAATATACACGCTTTCGCTTAACGACCACAAGCTCTCCTCGTAACAACACAAAGCTCTCCTAAGTCTCGATGAACGCGCCTATATACTAGCTACCACCACGTCATGACTTACACTCATTGCCAGATCTCATTCAGCGGGTGAAATAATATTTCGTTCAGTAGGAAGATAATTTACATAGTAAAATAAAATAACCAGAGATAGTAAAATCAAAAGGAAAGTGAATATAGAGTATACGTTACATCATCTCCCCTTAATTTTTCTTTTTTTTTTCTTTCTTTTTTTCTGTTTTTTTTTTTTTTTTTCCGAAAACCTATCAATTTTGGAGTGTAAGTCTTACATTTCGTTGATTGACGTTTCTCGATCTCTTTTTTGATTTGTGGTTTGGTGGTAGCCGTATTTACATTACCAAACTTGGCATGACAATTTTCGAAATCGGTATTCGACTGTGAAATTTGTATTGTTGCACAAAACAAACCTGCATCGGCATACTTTCCTTTTATTCTGCCTAGCAGGAATCACTTTTTGAATTTCAAATGACGTTCGCATTATTCGTTGAAATACATACCCACTGTATCAGCAGCGAAGATTGCCTGGAGCTGCCTAACAGTAATAATTTTATTATTTTCATTTCAAATTACGTTCGCATAATTCGTTGAAATACATACCAACTGTATCAGCAGCGAAGATTGCCTAGAGCTGCCTAACAGTAACAATTTTATTATTTTCATTTCAAATTACGTTCGCATTATTCGTTGAAATACATACCAACTGTATCAGCAGCGAAATTTACCTGGAGCTGCCTAACAGTAACAATTTTATTATTTTACCCCTAAGCACATAGATATATATAAAAAAAGTGGATTAGTAGATGGACATAGAAGAAATATAAAAAAACACACACATATATACACAAAAAAGAATGCATAGGCCCACACGAAAAAAAGAAATTCTGACACGCCAACTGGTCGTGCAGGAAAAACAACAAACTGAGAAAAGAACCTGTCCACGAGAACTTACTTATCTCGAGGACGCATAAAAAACTCTAGTGCGATAACGTTTTCCAGGCCTAATTGGACTGGTAAAATCAGGTGGCTTGGATCTCTTCAGGGACTGGAATGGAACTGGAACATCGGTCTGCTGTCGGTCAGGAAATCTCGGCGGCTGACGGGAACGGTCAGGAATGGCGGAAATCCTTCGGTCCGAAACGGCTGAAGTCTGTGGGTCCAGAAATCCCTGCGGCTGAGAAGAACGGTCAGGAGTCTGGCGGTCTGGAAATCCCTGCGGCTCAGAAGAACGGTCAGGAGTCTGGCGGTCTGGAAATCCCTGCGGCTCAGAAGAACGGTCAGGAACGTCTGAAGTCTGGCGGTCCGGAAATCCCTGCGGCTGATAGGAACGGGCTCCCCCAGGCTTTGGATATGAAGTCCCTTTGTGCTGGGGCCCGTTGTGTCCTTCCAGTATCTTTTTGGACGGACGTGTCTCCGGCCACATCGTTTGCTTTCGCTTACGCCCACGTGGCATGAGAGTAGCAGCAGGCATCGGCCCTGTTTGCCCTGAACGTAGGTTCCAGGGGCGAAACCCGGGCGGATGCAAAGATTTCTGCCTTCGTCGCTGTTGCGGCGAAGCAGATTGGGCAGACAAGTCACGTTTGCGCCCAGCCTTTGGGGGTGCTGGACGGTTTGGAACATAAAATGTAGGATTCATAACTGATAAGTCAGAAATGTCCGAAGCCTCTGAGTCGCTGCTGTAATTCAGTGGTCGTGCAGGGCGATGTTTAGATTTGCCTATAGGAATACTTTCGGACGAGGTATTCAAAGAAGAAGTAGCCCGCGCTGGTGCAGAGTTATACGGAAACGGCATAGCAATAGTCTTGGCAATGGTTGGAGGGAAAGGAACGATACTAGTATTCGAGGAACTCGATTCGCCCCTTGGTCTCATGGGAGAATCAGGTTGCGTGTGTAGAAACCCGTCTGGAGGGGGGAGGGTGAAGGAAAAATCACTGGAGATTCTTCAAAAATGTTTGTTGGTTCGTCCAAAATTTCTGGCGGTTGAACATGAGATATAGATTCTTGAGTCTGTGGAACAGAAGGTTGAGTAGGATTGATAATGAAATCTATATTCCGTTCATGATACTTTCGACACTGATCAACATGTACATATTGAAAATGGTTGTCAGGTTTCTCCAGAACAATATTATTTTCAAAGACATTTGCCACCCGATATGGACCTTCGTAGCTGGGTGCAAATTTCTTCACTAAAGTATGCGAAACAGAAGACTGGAAGTGCGTTTCCACGAGAGTAAGATCTCCAACGACAAGATCTGGTTCCCTACGCCTAGAATTATAATATCTTGCTTGAGCCGCTTGTGCTCCGAGCATTGCAACACGAGCTTTTTCTGCCATGATCCTTACTGATTGCGGAGTTGGTCGCTGGTTTAGTTCGTCGATAATCCCCGTTAAATTTTCAAAAGGGGTTTTAATTTTGCGACCCAGAAAAAGTTCTGCAGGAGTAATTTTAGTAGACTCGTGGACAGACGAGCGGAGGGCGAACGCAAAAAGCTCTAAATGGTCATCCCATCTTTCATGATGATCCATTACAAAAGTCGCAATCATTTTCACTAGCGTTCGGTTAACACGTTCCGCAGGATTACTCTGGGGATGATATGGGGAAATGAATTTATGTTTAATGTGTAGTCTCGCACACATTCTTTCAAAAATGTCAGAAATAAATTGAGGACCATTATCCGAAACTACTTTATTAGGTGCACCATATCGAGAAAATACTTCATTAACTAAGACATTACAAATAACTTCAGCCGTAGCGGCTTTAATGGGAAAAACTTCAACCCATTTAGAAAAATTATCAGTTAGTACTAAAACATAACGAGCTTTATTTTTAACAGATAATGGATAAGGTCCCAATAAATCTATGGAAATAATATCAAACACATGAGAACTTGAGCTAGATTTCAAGTGACCGGCGTGTCTTACATTACGGTAATTATTAATCTGACACAAGTGACATGATTGAACGTATGCGAGCACACTTTGGTACATGCCAGGCCAATAGGCAACATCCCGCAATTTACAACGGGTCTTGCGAATACCTAAATGGCCTGCAAGAGGTTTGTCATGAAATTCATTTAAAAGAGCCATTCTAAGGGTTCGCGGAATACATGGGCGAAACTCTGCCCTAGTAGTCCGAGATTTTGTATAATAAAGAAGACCCTCTATTACTTCAAAATGTTGTGACCTTCCAGCCAGAGAAGGATCACTTGGTAGGGGCGAACCCGCAAGCAAAAAATTGTAGATATCCCCAAAATCTGGATCATTTATTAATTCTGCCATTATCTGCTCTCTGGATGTTATATCAGCTATTAGAAGTAAAGGCTGACATCCAGGAGTAGTTTCTGTGGGGACCCCACTAATCGGAACGCGAGATAATGCGTCCGGTAATTGATTCGTATTACCTGGCTGATACGAAATTTTGATATTGCTCTCTTGTAACTTCAGAGCCCACTTCATAAGTCTTTGAGATAGGTGCTTAGCAGAATTCAAATACTGAAGGGCAGAATGATCCGTAATTATGTTAACTGTCAATTCGTTAAGATAACATTGAAATTTATTCAGTGCATACACAACAGCAAGACATTCACGTTCCGTAGCTGAATAATTGCGTTCAGCTTTGGCTAAAGTACGAGACGCAAAAGCTATTGGATGCCCAGCTTGTGACAAAACGCAACCAAGACCAACTCCGGATGCATCAGTATAAATATCAAATTCCTTAGTATGATCCGGGAAAGCCAACACCGGAGGCTGAGTCAATGCAGACTTCAGTGTTTCGAATGCAGCGTTAGCCTCAGGTGTCCAAATAAACTTCTTGTATTTACGTTTTAAATCATACAATGGCTCACATATTGTAGCATAAGCGGGGACGAACTGCTGATACCATCCGGTCATTCCCAGAAAGCGGGATAGTTCTTTTGCTGTTTTAGGCCGAGGAAAGTCAACAATAGGCCTAATTTTTTCATTATCAGTGAATAAGCCGTGGGGAGTAATTTTCAACCACAGATATACAATCTCGTCCCGCGCTATCTGGCATTTACTAGGTTTTAACGTCAAGCCAGCATTGTATATAAGTTGGAACACCTGTTTGAGCAGAGAAAGGTGCTCGTCAAAAGTCTCTGATGTGATAATAATATCATCCAAATAGACATGCACATGGGGACCCAGGACAGGTCTGAGAACCGTGTCCATAAGCTTTTGGAAAGTAGCAGGTGCAGAAGCGAGTCCAAAAGGCATACGTAAATATTCATAGGCCCCAAAAGGAGTCACAAAGCCAGTTTTATCGACAGAGTCCGGATGTACTGCCACCTGCCAATATCCACTCGCCAAATCCAAGGTTGACATCCATTTGGTTGACGACAAGTCATTTAAAATATGTGACATGACAGGTAGTGGATAATTGACCGTTTTTGTGACTTGGTTGAGCTTGCGGAAATCTGTCACGAAACGAAATTCATTGGGTTGTTTCTTCGGAACCAAAAAGGCAGGAGCAGCCCAGGCGCTTGTTGATTCCCTGATTATGCCCTGCTTAATCATTTCAGCAATTTGCCGTTGCATTTCCTGTTTCTTATGTGGAGCACAAGGGTAAGGTTTCGTCGCAATTGGTTTCGCACCATCAGTGTCAATAACATGATAAACCACCTGTGTGAAACCAGGTTGATCCGAAAATAAACCAGGGCTTTCCTGTAAAAGGAGAGAAAGCTGGTCTCGTTGCCCCTCATTCAATTGGTTACTCAATAATAAACTCGTGATATCTACAGGAACCGTAGGAATCATTTCGACAGGTTCCGGAAAGGAAATCACATGTTGTACAAAATTCAAAGTTACTTGAAACTTGTTTATAAAGTCCATACCCATTAAACATTTCACGGGTAGCTCGTCTATAAGCAGGAAAGAATGTGTAAAACGAGCTTATCCCAGCCCTAAAGATAATGTGACAGTTCCTGAGATACTGAAGATTTCATTATTTGCACCTCGCAAATACTGCGTTGCACGCTGAACGTGTATTGCAGAAAAAGTGTCAGTGCAAAACTTTGTATTTAGGGCTGATATTTCAGACCCAGTGTCGAACTTTGTCTCGACAATAATGTCTTCAAATGTCAAAAATACATCAGGCAACTGAGGAGTTTGAACAGTCACTAATACTGTTTTAGGGTCAGAATGTTTGGTATCAGGAAGCAGGACCGACCCTTCGTCTACTTCCTGTGGAAGTTTAAAGGAATCCTGGTGGGGTTATCATGTGGTCGGAAACCTCGACCCTGCCGGGTATCGGGAAAATTTTCACGATGAGGAAAACTGCGTGAAACGTGCGTCGGGAACTCCGCGTGTCTGTTGACATTTTCTTATCCGTTACGTCTGCCCTCAGCACGGGCAGAAAAATTATCATTGCCCTGGGCATGATAACGTTCCGAATGCTGCTGAGTGAAACGGGTCGAGCATACTGTGCATTATGACGATATCCCGAAGCTTGTTCAGAAACTCGCTGTTGGTTCGCCACTCTTCTGTGTGGTGGAACGTATGAAGCTTGGGTGTGCACTTGAGTATGCTCGCGCTGAAAATTATGTCTATTATGCCGCTGAGGGTTTTCGTAATAAGCCTCGCGGGGTGCCCGAGCATGGTCGGTTAAACCATGTTTGCCATGTCGCTCTTCATACGTGCGTATGAGGCGAAGGCATTCATGAATGGTGGCAGGGTGTCGAACCTCAAGAAAATCTTGTAAGAATGGGTCGAGCTGTTGCACGAGGGTATCCAACATGTCAACATGACTGGCATGTGGATCCCATAGGTTATATAGGCGTGTAGTTTCCAACGCAAAATGCAACAGGGCTATCATTGGGACCCTGCTGCCGCGAAAAAAGCTGTTGAGCAAGGCTAGCTCGACTGAGGCCGAAAGGAAAGACCTCCAAGAATTCTGCACGGAAATTCTCATAATGAGAATCCGGGTTCGACCCTCTCCACTGCCGATGCCAGGTCTTAGCGGTATCCCTCAAGCAAGTGCCGGCAATTTGGACTTTGCAGTCTTTAGGAATATTATAGAGATCAAAATGATCTTCCAGATCTTCGAGGAACTTTAAGGACCCCTCCAAACCATTGAAATGAATTGTTCCTGCATGCGGCACGAAATGGGCAAGCATTCTGCTTCGCTGAGAGGATTGAACTCCCTCAAATACGACCCGCGACTCAGAGTAATAAGAAACTGGTGCATTACGAAATGGTGAAGAATGCCTGGGTGCGTGTAAATCATTCATATCAAAGTCAGAGCCACAGGCTTCGTGCAAATTGTCCACAAAAACACCATTACCTTCGAGACTTGCCGGAGGGTGGAAATTTGCAGTTGTCTCAGGTAAGGAAGACATGGGTAATAAACGTCAAGATCTCGTGTTCGAGAAAAGTTCGGGCGCCAATTATAATGAATTAGCTTTATTCACTTTCCGCTAAGCTAATTATTATGAATGATTTTCTTCCTACCAGCTAGCTAATGATATACTTGTACTAAGCTTCAAAATAATGAATTCAAAAGGGTGTTGTTACTAGTTAATTACGAACTTAAACAAAGTCTCAACGCTGGTTATTTATAGGAATCAAATAAATGTTATAACCTAACAGCCAGACAGAGGTCTGACAAAAACTATGAATTGAGAAAGACTGACTTACTGAAAACTTCTTTATTTCAACGACTCTTGGTCAACTAAGGTACACACAACACTAGTAGAACAATAATGAATAATCACTCCTCGTAATATACACGCTTTCGCTTAACGACCACAAGTTCTCCTCGTAACAACACAAAGCTCTCCTAAGTCTCGATGAACGCGCCTATATACTAGCTACCACCACGCCATGACTTACACTCATTGCCAGATCTCATTCAGCGGGTGAAATAATATTTCGTTCAGTAGGAAGATAATTTACATAGTAAAATAAAATAACCAGAGATAGTAAAATCAAAAGGAAAGTGAATATAGAGTATACGTTACAGCCGTCGGAACCCGAATACTGTCCCAGTAATAATTAAGGGCGTCTCCCCCCCCTTTCTATCCCGCTTCCGTGTCACTTTCCAATCGAGAACCTTAGCCCAAATCTCATAGTTTTCTATTTCTAAGGATGGTTTACGACTTGGGGTCAGATACTCCCTTCCTAAAATCATTTACATGTGATCTGACTTTCCGGTGCTGCATTGGTGGCACTCTTCGGAGGAACATTATATTAGGCCCATCAAACAGAAGTCATCGCTCTATGCACGTTTATAAGTGAGTCACGGAAAATTTATAATCGGCCGCTACCGGGAATCGAACCCTGAGACTTCCACTTACGCACCGGACATGCTACAACTGCACCACAGCGTCCTCAAATTTTCCAGACTCACATACACCTAATCGAACCCTGGGTCTTCCACTTACGCACCAGATATGCTACCACTGCACACAGCGGCCTCGAATTTTACACACACCTAACTGCCAAACCACTTGGGAGATTGGTTGTATGCAGGTTGGTAGATGGTAAGCAGCAACTGAACAAAAAACTAGGAGGCCAATGAATATTTATTACAAACAATGGACGTGGATTAGATCAAACAGATATTATCGCTCTTTCCACGTTTATAAGTGAGTCACGGAAAAATCCTCAACAGCAGCTGTGTCACACTTATAAAAGTGGAAAGAGCGATTGCTTCTGTTTGCTGTTCCTACTCAACGTCAATCGAGTGTATTAATCATTTTAGGCACGTGGTCATAATGTTTTCTTGTTCAGTGTATCACTGTGGATTAACTACACAGTAAACAATCCTATAAATCGCAAATCATGGTAGTAAAAAGATCAGCTAATATTATGCTTCAGAAATTTTTCATTTAAAACATCGCGAGATTATTTATGGCTTCTGCAGGACTCTACTTGAAATTTAGTAGTGACAGAAGCAAACATATATGCGTAAAAATGCACCGGAATAACCATGCCGAATGCTCTTATGAAGGATTTTGTGCTTAATGAAACTTTGTCCAATGGAAAGGTATGCGGAATTGTAAACACACTACTGAAAGTTGCTGCAAATTTTTAAAGGTTAGGAAAACAAGAGTGCAGGAATTCTTCTTCTATATTTAGTGAAACATTCAGCTATCAAATCAGATATTTCGTTGAAAGACACTTTTCCTAAACAAAAGCAAGGATACCCAAGAATTTTCATTTTTGCATGTAAAATCTAAAAACGACCATACAACTATTATATCGTGCATAAAAAAATTGAAGAATTTTATAGTATAATTGCTCAGAAATTGGGCATCAAAAGACGCAGACTAAACTCGGAGACTAGAGGTGGAATGGTTGAAACTCAGGGTTAACAGATTTAGTTCCTTGTGGTAAGGGTCACGGTAATGATGAGATTTAAATATCGAAACCGAATAGTCCTCTTTAGAACCAATGCAAGTTTTTTTAAAAGGGGTAACCGGAATTACTATATTGAACCTCAGCGCACTCTTGTAAGTCTCTCTTTAGTGAATTGAATAATCTTCTAAGCAACGTATAAGGGAAATTCTCTTTAACCTACATGGTCGTTCATTAGTTTTAAGTTGTAACATTGGAAAACTAAATCTTTGTTTTGAGAAATTCTTTTTAACCTGAATGGTCTTTTAGAAACAGTATCCTGTCCCACCTTTTTACCACCGATTCCAGGGAAGGACTAGAGCCCGTGTTGTAAGTCACACATAACATCCATGTGTCACCGGGATTCGAACCTAGATTTAGCTCGAACAAGCAGTTAGAAGTTTTTGTACTTTAACACGATAAGATGATGATAGGTAGTTGCGTTTATTCAAATTGTAATAAAATATTGTTGTGCAGTAGTGAAGATCTTTTATAATTTGTAAAAATGAAAATGAAATATGGCTGAATGAGCCTGTGATACAGGAAACCGCAAGGTCCGATTTCAGCAAATGTTGAATGCTTTAAAATCCAAAAGCATTAATTAAAAATCGTCAAATCGATATTTCCAAAAACGGGCTTACAGACAACATGCCTCTTCCCCAGCCCCAAGCTTAGTTTCACAAATTTCAATTTTTTATGGGAAATATTTTCTTCAGTAGGGGACTGACTGACTGTTACGGTAATTTTATTGTATGAAAACACACAGATACTGGAATATGACCCAGGTATCAACATCTGACAGTCCAAAATTTTATTATGAAATGAGAAAAAGTATCTCGGGTGATTCTGTCAGTTCAAAAAGCAGGGTTTTCTGTTCTTTTGCCTCCAACTTCAATAATTTCACATTTTGTTGTTGCTTTTATTTCTAGAAATAGATTACGTCTGTTTATATTTCATAGCTTCCGTAACTTTGCAAAGAATGATGTTTCTAATGGTGTGAGCGATAGTAGTTTCTCAACCAATACGGTTCAATGTGTTAATGATATCACATGCTGTAGAAAATTATTATGTTTCCATAATTGGCTCAAATTTGAACTTTCAGTTGTTCTTCGTTTTCATACTACCTAACTAGAAGCATTACGATTATCATTTACACAGCATAAAGATATTAATGGCTCTTTTCTAACTTACTGCTCAGCGTACATCATTGTGTTTGCGTTAGTCTCTGCTTCTAATTCAAGAATAGTAAAATTTCATTATCTTAAAACAAACTACTGCATTTTGAAACATTGCCACTTATTTTTCATCAATTCCTTATTTTCTAAAATAACGTTTTCCCGTCTTTGCAAAATAATTTATTTGTCATTATAACCAGGCAAATGTCATCAAGCTTATCAATATGTCGTACGCCGAAGCTTCATTTGTTCATTAAGATAATCTCAATTTTAAATTTTCTTTGAAGGAAGAGGCAATTTGCAAATCTCCAGAAATATTTACAGAATCTTGAAAGGGGAGTAACCAACAGGTTCCGTCAGTTATTATTTTCTCAATAACCAGCATGCAGGATTGAAATGTTTTATAGTTTTTCGAATTCTTGAGTGACAAATCATTAGTCCTTAGTTTAGCGGTTCAACAACGTGTTCCTAACGTTGGTATTCTCATTCAATATACTGGTATGAACACATACTCAAAACTTATTCCAGTGTCATCGATTTAAACGTAGGAAATCCCGGAGCTTTACATTTAAAAAAAATATCGAAATGGATCATTGTTATATCATTACTTCAATTGCAGAAATTCACTTTTTCCGAACACATTATTATCGTCAACTTTACGGGGCTGCCCTACTGAAGATCTGACTTGATTTCATAATTTTATATCAACCCATTTACTTCTAACCATCCGAATTGTAAGACTAAAAGCTGTAAGTTAAATGTTTTTCTTTTTATGATAATTAAATATTATCAACACTGTGTAACGCATTCCTTCAGTGAAATCTCTCTTTGAAACAAAAAGTCAATTTCTATTAAACGTCTTTCACAAAAATCCAAATTACCAGCCACTTAAACAACGTTTAACTTTGCTCTTCCCCTTTAAAAACAACAAGACAGAAATTCTTCAAAAGCATTTTTTTACACTAAGTTTGTAACGCACATTAAACAAGTATTAAAATACAAATCTAACGTAAAATTAAACTATGAAAGAAACACTTACTAGTTATTCTGGTGTCTCTGCTGACTGGAAATACTCCTGGAAGTAGCAAAGTCTGTCTGTAGACAAAATTCAAAATTTTCTTTAGCGCTATTCACTCAAAGAACTGATCACAAAGAAAACAGGAATAGAATGACACTGAGAGAATGGCGAGATACGTTCTTGAGAATTTGATTAGGGTGCGGTAAGTAAGGGATTAACGCCCAGCCATTCAGATCCTCTTTAAAGTCAACTAATCCGCCTTAATGAGTCATAGATCAAAGCATCACTATGAGAAATACATCCCTGAACATCTCGTTGAACAAGTGTGATTCACCAGTAGTTCACGGAGATAAGGCCAACAGATTTTTATATTGCATTGTGCTTTACATACTTGGCACGTGGTTTAGTATGAAAATATTATCAGTTTAACCAAAGTGTGTCTCTCATCCGCAAATAATCAAATTGTTTTGAATGGAAGTTGTGCGTGTTTGGTTAAATGCAGGAAATTATTTAACCAACAGTAAGAAATTAGGCTCCGACTACGATCCGTAAATATTTTTTAAAATATTCTGCTTTTACTCCCACCAAAAAAATAAAAGTGTGCAAAAAACTCGTCAAACATTATTAACAGATATCAAAACGCATATTTTCCGGAAACATTCTTGAAGTTTTAATTTATTTATATCATCACGTCTAAAAAATTGCGAAAAAAATTATCATTAAAACGTATAACAAAAAATAAGAATGAAATATCGTTTTTCTCACTGGCTGTTGTTCGAAAGACCATGATGATAAGGTGAACAGAGTGCACGTACTTTAAAGAAATTTTAAAAAGAGAATGCTTTAAAATATGTTTTCAAAATTTCACGGATTAATTAGTTTTACTCCAAAACGGAAAATGAGTAAGGGAAACTAATATTGAATGTGAGGAAACCACGAAGTCTTTATTTTTGTTGGGGTGGAATTAGTGCGCAAAGGGCTGTTGTAGTGTCGCAGAACAATGTGATGAAAATTATCGTCAATTTTACTGGCTTTGTAGGCAAATTTAAGAATTACAATAATTCTAAAATGAAAACGCAAAATTTGTCTGTTTGTCTTGTTTTATCAGCCAGGCGATTCTCCTTTCTCACTCCCTCTCTATGTGTTGCTGAGAAAGCTTCATCAAAGTGTGACAAAAGCCGTTATTTCAAAGCGGTAACTTAAAATCGGTCTATATATAAAAAAAAATACCGCATATTTTATTACAGAATAAAGTACAATAACTTTTTTTAGCATCATAAAAAGTATTTCCGAAAAAACAAAAACAAAGCAGGAGTGTTAAGTTTATTCATTTGAGCCCCCGTAGCAATATGGCGGCGACGGGGGACATACTTCGCACATTTTACTTTGGGTCTGCAGATAAAAACAACTTTCCCAGAGAACACAATCAAATCTTTCCTTACCGACTCCAGGTTATGGATGTAAGTTTTTCGTCTTCGAACAGAATTCATCTTTCAAAACTCTCCGAATATGGAAATGAGACGGAGTGAAGATTTCTCTCATAATGTTTATTTCTTCTCGCTATCTATCCTTTCTTCGGTATTGTTAGGTATCCTTTTATTCCACTGTGTTTACATTAGAAAAAGGAGGCAATGATTTCCGAAAACGAAAATTAGACACATCTCCGTAATCTTAAATTCTATCGTATTCGTAAATTCTATAGTAACCTTAAATTCAGAAAATTCTAACGTAATCTTAAATTTCCTGTGTTGTTGTTAAGTATAATTATATCTATCGTAATCTTAAATTCATTTAAATCTCAAGTTCTTTTGTAATCCCAAATTCATCATAAAGTCTTCACTCATTCGTAATATTGAATTCATCTTTAACTTTTAAATACGTAATATTATATTCATCTTTAACTCTTAAATGCTATCGTAATATTAAATTCATTCGAGTAGTTTCTAAGTACAATTTTATTAAATAAGTGTTTGTATTTAAGATTGAAAATGGAGGAAATATTTTCGAAACGAAAGTCCATCTGAGGGAAAATTTCTCCCATAATCATAAATTCGAAGCAACGAAATTTCGGCCGCCTCGGTGACCGAAATCATTCGTCCGAGAGGTTTCCGGGTTCGGATCCCGGTGAGGTAGTGATGTTGTGTTTGTCTTACGGCGCTGGTTCTCTCCTTTCCCTGAAACCAGTGTCCCTAAATTAGGGACGGCTTACAGCCTATTGAATTGCTCACGGTGGTCGTTAAACCTCCAAAAAAATCCACAAAGAAAATAAAGACCGCTCTCCCAAATATTCTTTTTTGTCCGTGGTGATTTCACTGCCCTCTATTATTGTTTAATCATCATTTAATTTCATAAATAATTATGTTAAAGATCGAAATGTAGAAAACATTTCTGAAAACGAAAGTAGCACAGAGTGAGGATATCTCCGGTAATCGTAATTCTTTTTTTTTTTTTTTAGCGAGGTTCCCTTTTTCCTGTGTTGTTGTTAAGTATAATTTTATTCCACTAATATTTGTGCTTCATCTTGAACGTGAGGGTGGAATTCTGAGTACAGAGGGCAGACTGTTTTTGATTTTGCTTATCATTGCAATTGCTGTTCTGTCCGTGTTAGTTTTTTTTCTTTTTGTTCTTTTTCTTTACGTAGAAAAAATATCCATATTAAAAAAACATCATTTTCCGGTATTTTGTTCAATCCTTAATGTGAAAGGACTGCCGCCTTGAAGGTAATCGTCCAACGCTGACCTTGTCTTGCGAAATTTCTTGACAAGGTCCGATTCGACATAGACACCAAATTTTACCTGAAATTCTCTACTTACCTTTTCGGAAATTTCTGTTGATCGAATGTACTCTTCCATAATGAATATCCACTGCTTCATAAAGTGATGCCATTTTTCATATCCTGCAGAATGAACAGAAAACACATGAGACACAAGTAGTTTGATGGCTATGTTGTGACCGCTACGTTTCTTCAAATTATACTAATTAGTTGCAGAGCAGATTGGATTTAAACTTGGTAGGTTTGTTTTGGGTCACCCTGTAAATACAATGCTGGCTACCCAAAATGCAACTCAAAGAAGGAAGCATCCGATTGGCCTGAAATTCGCAGCATTCATCGCTCGTGAGAGGACATGCAAACGATTAGCATTGCGGGCATATGCAAATCATGTGCGCCCGGCTCGCCACCGAGAAGCACTATAAGAAGGGTGCACAGAAGGCTGGGTGTATGAAGTGGAAATGTGTTGTTCTGACAGACCTGTGCGTGGGAAGCTTCCTGATGCCTCGTCACAAAATACGGCAGTCATTCCAGCATGGTTCGGAGTTCGACAGAGGAGGAATAGTTACTTATCGCGACAGCGCTTTATCGTACCGAGATATCGGCGCCAGTGTGGGACAACATTCTGCCACCGTGAGCCGAGTGTGGATTCGGTAGATGCAGGAAGGGCTCCGAATTTTCGATTGTAGTGAACTCTGATATTTCATCCTTACCCACAAGATTAAACTATATCAAATTTATTCTTAGTCAATGGAACCCTTTAAAAAAGGCGCATTACTGCAATCGATAAAAATCTAGAAATAGAAAAAATTAATTTCTTCCACTAGCAGCAGAAACGTACATTACCAAAATTTACAAACTGTTCACAAAGTTTTCCTCTATGATGAAGCAAGATCGTAGAGACAGAGAGATTTTCAAAACAAACAGTTAGAATAACAGATAAAGAAGAAAACATTATATAACCTTTCGCGCTCTAGCAGAAAAATTTTGATTAAGCGAAAAATTAAGATATGCAAAAAGTATTCTTTATAGCAACAGCAATACGCAAAAAGAATTCTCCTAATGCGTCGCCGGAAAGCAGTGATAGGGAGAAAAACGTTTGGCATTTCTGTTCATAGAAAAAGAACCATGCATTATTGAGAGAGTAATATTTTCCATCTTTACTGTATGGGATGCAGATTTTGATTTTTGAAGCGGCAATACAATTCCAGTTTTAGAAGCGGAGATACAATTAGAGATTTAGAAGCAGAGATACAAATAGGGATTTAGAAGTGGATATACAACTAAGGTTTTAGAAGCGGATATAAAATTGGGGTTTTAGAAACGGAGATACAATTTGGGTTTTAGAAACGGATTACAATTGAAGTTTTAGAAACGGAGTACATCTGGGGTTTTAGAAGCGGAGATACAATTGGGGTTTTAGAAGCGGAGATACAATTGGGGTTTTTGAAGCGGAGATACAATTGGGGTTTTAGAAACGGAGATACAATTTGAGTTTTAGAAGTGGATATAAAATTGAGGTTTTAGAAGCGGAGATACAACTGCGGTTTTAGAAGCGGAGATACAACTGCGGTTTTTGAAGCGGAGTACAATTGGGGTTTTAGAAGCGGATATATAATTGGGGTTTTAGAAGCGGAGTACAATTGCTGTTTTAGAAGCGGATATATAATTGGGGTTTTAGAAGCGGAGTACAATTGGGGTTTTAGAAGCGGATATACAATTGGGGTTTTAGAAGCGGGGATACAGGGCAAATGGAAACATACACTAACAGCACTGCGAGCCACAGAAAACCTACCAGTGCAGGTAAAGTGTTCCTCAAAGTAAAAAGCGGATATATAATTGGGGTGTTAGAAGCGGAGATACAGGGCAAATGGAAACATACACTACAGCACCTAGAGCCAGGACTGTGAGCTACAGAAAACCTACCAGTGCAGGTAAAGTGTTCCTCAAAGTAAAAAGTGGATATATAATTGGTGTTTTAGAAGCGGGGATACAGGGCAAATGGAAACATACACTATCAGCACCTAGAGCCAGGACTGTGAGCTACAGAAAACCTACCAGGGCAGGTAAAGTGTTCCTCAAAGTAAAAAACGGAAGCAGCCTAGAGAGAGAGGTTCCTCACTACTCCCTCTTTCTAGGTGACACACGGTACGTTATAACTATACAGGGTGTTCGCAAACTGTTTTGTAAAAAAAAACAAGCGTGATAGTACCCATCAAGACGAACAATATTTACAACGGAACCTAGGATCGCATTCCACTCTGAGTGTCAGAAAAGAGTAACTTCGAAATACGTCCAACAAGCACAAGTCGTCACCTCAGACGTCCTTTCTTTCCTGCCGGAGGTGTAGCACATTGCCAGAACAGCACCGTCAAGCATTTACGGTATGCAAATTGCCAGAGAAAAGAAGCAGCATCGACGGTTGCAGCTGATTGGCTTATCAAGGTGCAATACACACTTCCTGAATGCCACATATCCCGCACGATGGATTGGACGTGACGGACCTGTGGCATGGTCTCCACGCTCACCGAACTTAAACCCACTGCACTTCTTCTTCTGGGAACACATGAAATCATTGGTGTAGGAGACGCCTGTGGACTCCGTGGAAGATCTCGTCGCGAGAATCTTTTTGCAGCGGACAGGATAAACACGACATCAGGAGTCTTCGAGAGGGTGCGCTAGTCTTTCATTCGCCGGTGTGAATTGTGCAACGGCAATCGTGGCCGCGACTTTGAGCATCTACTTTGAGCCTGTCCCTGATCTCCATAAATGGGATTGTGCAACTTATGATGTCGTTAATTCTCTTTCTTTGCACTGTTGAAAGTTCAACTTGGAAATCTAATTTTACACTTTTCTGACACTCAGAGTGGAATGCGACCCTAGCTTCCATTGTAAATATTGTTCGTCTTGATGGGCACTATCATCCCTCTTCTTTTGTCAAAAAAATTTACGAACACCCTGTAGATCAAAGAAATCGGATATTAAGAAATACCCTCCGTCCCAACATCTAAAAGACTAAAAATGTTATACAGAAAAAATATATATAGTTTCGGATCAGCCTGTTGTTTCAAGTACCAGGGTCTACTGTTCCGTTGCCTCTAATTTCAGCAGCTGCGGATTTTATTAATGGTTTAAATTCTAGAATTAGATTACCTTCATTTGTAGGGTTAATAGCTTTCACAACTTAGCAAAGAATATTCTTGACGTGGGTGTAAGCGGTGGTGATTATACAAGTTTTCCAGTTCCATGTATTAATGAAGCCGCGAAATCACCATAAACGTAGACTCCATTCTGCGGACATTTTTGTTACCTTCAATCCCGAAGTGCATACGGTTCAGTATATACACCGATGACACATTCCACTATGACCACCCCCAGCCTAGGGAAATGAGCGCTCCTGGAAACTGAATGGTGGCGCAGGTGAAGTTCACAGTACAGTACGTGTACAGCCCGAGGACCATCTTTCGGTTAGTAGAGTGTTAGGAGTCAGAATGGGAAAAGCTGTCGTTTTATCAAAGTGTGATAAAGGAAAAATTGGGATTGCAAGGTCTTGGAACTACGACCTCGGAAATGACGCGGTTTGTGCGTGGTTCATGTGCCGATGTAGTTAGCACGTATCAAAAGTGGTGCAAAGATGGCCAAGCGACACACCGTTGCCTAGCCGTGTGTCGTTCGCAGCTCATTGATGCCAGAAGGGAGCGGTGACTGTCACGTATTGTTCACAGCAACCGCAGGGATGTAGTTCGACAAATAACCAGCAGCTACAACAGTGGTGGTCAGGACAATGTGTCACAGCACACAGTACACCGCAGCTTTCTGCGCATGGGCCTGCATAGCCGAAGACCCTACAGAGTTCCCATGCTCACTGCACGTCATCGCCAACAACGAATGAAATGTGCCCAAGATAATCGGGATTGAACCGTGGATGTTTGGAAGAAAGTGACCTGGTCTCACGAATCAAGACTCCAGGTGCATCACGTAGAGGACCTAGCGCGGATACGCCGATTACCAACGGAGGCTATGACACCTGGATGCCCTTTTGGACGGAAACCGGCCGGCGGAGGCGGTGTTATGCTTTTGGCAATGTTTTCTGCGGACACTTTAGGCCCAATTATCCCAATAGAACAATTCCTGACAGATGTCATATATCTGAATATCAGTGTGGTCCAAGTTATGGCAACTGTGTTCCTTTCTGGTCATGGAAATTACCAGGAGATCAATGCGCCATGCCACACTGTCAGAATCATCAAGGAGTGGTTCGAGGGGCATGCTGGTGACTTTCTGTTATTACTTTGGCCTACAAATTCTCCTGACATGAAACCAATCGCACATTTGTGGTTCTACTTGAAAAAGCGGACTCGCGCTAAATCAGCACCACACCAAAATGTACGGAAACTACAAGACCTGCTGTCGACATTATGGTACCAGATACCCCAGGATATCTGTCGCCACCTCATCGAATCGATGCCTCACCGACTGGCCGCTGTCTTGCGGGATAAAGGGGGTCCTACAGTTTATATAATGTAATGGATCATCATTGTATGCTGCATCATTAAATTTACCCGACAGTGGGAGTAGCTGGCATAGACGAAATCATGGAAAATCGCCCCAGAGCACGATTCTTCCAGACTTCAGAGTTGGCAGAACAGAGTTGGTCAGGTAACTTCCTCCTGCCATTCTCGACACTCAGAATCGTCCGTCGAACTGCAAAACAGTGAAGCGAAATTAATCACTACATAGAACGCGATTCTGCTGCCTCAACGCCCATTGGTGACGAACTGTACACCACTGCAGACGAAACTTGGCATTGATTTTTCCGATATTAGGTTTGTGTGCAGTTGCTCTGCCGTGTAAACCAATTCTTTTCAGCTCTCGCCGAACCACTATAATGGGGACATTGTTTCCAGAGGAATTTCATTTTTCGGTGGTGAGTTGCAATGGTGGACAAGCTATTTTGTCTAACCACCAGCTTCATAACTTCTTTCTAGATGGCCTACTAGACTGCGATTGACCTGTTCTTGCTTCTAGGCTTATGCACTACGCCTGCAAGCGACAACAGCGCAATTTAGAGGTAGAGTAATTTTCAACATCGCTTACATTTCGAGAAAGCTTCAGCAGGGCAGAAATTTCCGACCTCACATGTCTCTCAGATGTCGTCGTATGATTGTGCCACTTTGAAAGCCATTGAACAGTGTCGTATTGCCCGTTCTATGGTCAACGACTTATCGAATGATCATTGCATGGCAACGTCGCTTATATGTATTTTATACCTGTGTGAACCATGGCTGTGACGTATATGGGTCGGGATGCTTTCTATCACTTAGTGTGACTAAAGGAATTAATTAATCAAGAACTCCAAATTATAAAAAAATTGCAGATGATTAGTCATTGACATGCCCTTCCGGCCAGTGAACCATCGTGCGAATAAGGAGACATTGCTTTCCATGATATTTAAATCAATACTGAGTATTTAGCGTTTCGTTTTTTAATTATTTAATACTTTTGAAGTCTTCTCGAATCAGAGCTGGTAGAAACTTCTCTCTTCCATTGCAAAAAACAAAAACAAAAGAACAGAAAAAAGCATCTTATGTGATTTCCATCTTCTCACTACCAACCATCCGCTGTGCCATGACTCGGGAAGAATCTACATCTCAGGCCACAAGCAAGGCAGCATATTCTTTTATTACGTTTATTTATCCAGATTTTTGAATATTTTTGCATTTCGATAGTTTTTTATTGAAATTTCCATTTCTAGGATTATTTGGGAATGAAAGACCTCTAAATGTTTTCTTAATATCATTGGATGAATTTCTGCTTTAAAAATGATTAACTTTGTTGTAAAATATTAGCTTGTCACTTCTGTATGTTTTAATAAGCAATCACAACGGCGTTTTCAAATTGTGAAAACTATTCGAATCCCGCATTTTACCCTTTCTGTTTTGGTTTTCCTATTTCTCATGCAAATGGCAGACAAGTCAAGCTCCCTTCTTCTCTGTCAGTATTCCTTTCAACAACCCCGCCACTAATATAGTATTTCTGTATGACTGGAGTTCGGTTTGCATTCTCTTAATTTCTGCATCACAAATAATCAGTGGTCTTAATTCGCGAATAATTCCTGGAAATAACGTACCTGAAATTTACCATGACGTCTGAGAATTTTAACGAAATTTCCGTTCCGAAAAGTTTACGTTTCTAATTTTAAGAAGCTCAGTTTTCTAACACATTTTCCGTTTCACTATTTTTTTTCTCAGCAAGATTTTCTTTCTCTGTCCTATTCAGGAATTTTTCTGATTTATGGAGAAATTTTTAGATACCAGAAACTTTGCTTTGGAATTTCTCTGTCACTTTAGCAGGAGTTTTTACGCTGACGCAGAATGTGAAAGAACTATTCCCATTTAACAATTTTGAGGATCGAAACCAAGACGGCATCAACGCATTTGGGAGCGCTACCGATTGACTTAGAAACGCACTTACCACGTGATCGCGCATAAGGTCGAAACATGGGGATTGGTATTGCGAGATAAAGAAATGTTTTCCGCGATCAATGCGGGTTAATTTTTTATTTTCGGTAGGAGGTTTTCATTTTTCTGAAAAGCTTCATCATGATTTGTTTTTTATTGTGTGTGAGAAGGAGGTCTTATCAAAAACTGCATTCGTTTTCATAGTGATTTTCCGATGCAGCAGAATGCTTTGGAACTTGAGATCTTCGTATACTGAAAATGATTTTTAAATAAGTTTCAGAATAGATGAAATTTACTATTTTATGATATTGTTTGACAAAATGATTATAAAATTCATATATTTTTTTTCTGTAGAATCAAATATAAATCACTCAAATTTTTAATGATTTCCGGAAGCACCAGAATATTTTGAAACACAAGAGTTTTTGTTCTGATATTGACTTGGAATAATGTTTAAGAAAAGGGGAAATATGTACTAGTTCATAATATTTGTAAAAGCTTTTGTGTTAAAGGTATTATAGACTGATGTACAGACATCATACCATCATCCGTATGATACATTAAATATTCTGTTTGTTACGGTAACACATTATGCATGGTGATTAATAAAGAAGTATACAGTTTAAACGCACTATAAAACAGGAATAATGTAAGATATTTTATGTTAACTGTAACAGAATTGTATGGGAGTGTTTCAAGTTCTTTTTAGGGACATTCACAGATGTTCTATGTGTGCACCCTTAGTCACATGACACACATCGAGCCGGTAATTCATTTTACCCCGAACGCGAGGTAAGATATCTGAATCACGATTCAAGTGCAGTTGTAGTGGCTGGGATACGCTGTTTCAAATCTTTTAGATCAACAGGTAGGGGTGGGCGAATACATTGTCTCTTACGTACCCCCCACAGAAAAAAATCACAAGGTGTGAAGTCAGGACTTCTGGGTGGCCATTGGACCAATGTCATGTTGTAGTCCGCGGCTCGTCCAATCCATCGACGAGGAAGATGTTCATCTCTTACGTTGCCTAACCAGTTTGGTGTTGCATCATCCAATTGGAGAATAAAGTTGTCACTGTCGTCCTGAAACTGTGGCATCAACCAAAGACTTAACACAACCAGACAAGAGCCTCCCGTGACAGTTTTCTCGTGAAAATAGAAGGGGCCGTACACTTTCTTTTTGGACACAGCACAGAACACACTTACCTTAGGGGAATCTCGCACGTGTAGCACTGTACATCTGGGATTCTGTTCCCCAAAAGCGAACATTGTGCTCGTTTACCTGATTACTCACGTGAAATTTATCTTCATCGGTGAAAACTAAGTGATCCTCACAATCGTCATTTTGAAAACGAAGCTGCATTTCGGCACAAAATTCATAGCGCTTTGTCTTGTCAAAGGCAGTGAGATTTTGCAAAATCTGCACTTTGTATGGAATCATTTTTAGCTTCTTTCTCAAAATTCTCCATACAGTGGGCTGTGAAATCTAAACGTTACGACTCACCCTCCACGGTGATATTCCCTAGTTTCGTTGAATGGCGGTGCAAACACTATTGACGACTTCTTCCAATACACGCGGGCGTCCAGGATCTTTAAGTTTGCACAAACAGCCCGCAGTTTGAAATTGTTTATGCCAATCGTAAATGGATTTTCTAGTTGGAGGCTGTTTTCGAATCGTGATCAAAAATACCGTTGCACAACAGTTACAGATTCCATATTTCTCAATTCAAGAACACAAAACGCCTTCTCCACTGCAGACGCTGCCTTTTTGACTGACTAGTCACGTGACACGCGCGCTATGGCCTACGTCACTTCCCTCAGTAACGGGACACGAACTATATGAGTACATCTACCTAAGGGTTCGCAGTTGTGGTGCGTGTCTTCAACTGTTACTCTTTTACAGCATCTGGAAACTGTATACTTCTTTATGACACAGGGTGTACAATAGCGAGCCCGCCAACACGTAGGGAGAGGATACTCACCTCCCGTAATTGATATGCGCATAATATGTTATCCACAAAACCCAGGCTTGCTACCGAACTCCAAAATCAAGTACTCCGAATTTGATACTGAATTAAACCTCAAGTATTCCCGCGAACAGCTACAATTACTGGAATATATCCGATATATCGCTACGGAAGTACTGAGATTAAATTTATCACTTGATGTGCGACAGAAGTTACGGAAATGTTTCTGAAAATATTCAGAATTTTCCATTCATAACAGGAAAACATTTAAAGCAAACTTGGCGCAAGAGAAATTTAAAGTACAGAAACTTGGCACAAGAGAAATCCGTGAAACTTATGATTTTCCTCCATTTCACGGAAAAGGTTGAATCAAGAATATGCTTCGTTAATTTACGAAATGGATGACGGAAGTAGCTCCAATAAGTTTATAGTACTCCAAACTCTTTTTGCTTTGATGTCCGCTTACACCCACACATGCGAAAACTTTGAACATTATCTGAGAAGTTACTGTAGTGTATTAAGATGCAAATATTTTGGCAATGAAGTGAAAAGAATAGCAAAGATTCAGAACATTAAAACTCAGAAACATGAATGAAAAACAAAAGGATTTATTTGAAAATTACTTGCTCATACATACATAACAGATAATGGAATTCCTGATTATCACATACGTGCGTGGAATTTCTCACAAGCGTATAATTGCATATATGTACGCACACACAGCTAAGCAACAATGTTTTCTAGATTTTCAATTTCTTTTTTAATTTTTGTGTAGAATTCGTACAAACAACACCTTGCTCTCATATCATTGTGCGAGAATCTTCGAAATTTTTCCACAGCACTCAGTCGCATTTTCTTTAGTATCTTCAATTTTATCTTTGGCCTTGAGTTTTCCCATTTCACATCAAGTTCTGGATAGCGTTTCGTGCATTTGCGTGTCCTGGATTTTTCTGCCCGTTTAACCAGTTCAACACTCTGGCGCAATGAATCTAGATCATCTGGGGATATCGTTGGAGATTCTAAAGGAACTGAATGCTGGACATCAACGGCGAAATTTAAATTGCCGGATTCAGAAGTACTCACATGAGGATTTGTGAAGCACTGTTCAAATGGATTAACAATCTTTTCGTTTTCTTTATTTTTTCCAGCATCTTCAGGACACGACGTCAGCCAACCCATTCCGTTGACATTACTGGGCACTAATTCTTGAAAACGTGATTGGGGGATGGGATTTGGATTTCGCACATTCTTACTTACTGAACCCTGGGAATCAACAGCAACATCTTGACGGCCTTCTGCAGGATTTGACGAATCTGGAGCTTCACTAAAAATTCTTGAATAATAGCTGAAGGTCGTGTCGATGATAAAACCATCAAGCATTTCTTTCCCCATATTTTCTCAAGGTTCTCGTGTGCCCTGCAAGAAGAGAAAAAATAATTTCAACTTTTGATGAGTAATTTCGCAAAATAAAGTACTGTAAATTTGACAAGACTTAAAAACAAATTTTTCACAAATTCTTGAACATGTCATCTACTGTTCTTTGTATCATGATGCCTGCCACGTTATACAGTGCTATCTGAAATACGCAAGAATTCCATACACTTTCAGATCAAAATAATTATTCAAGTCACGAATTTAGGGAAAAGAAAAAGAAGACTGTCTCGAAAAAAACCTTATCACATCGAAGAGAGATCCCAATCATCACTGAGATAGAATGCAATAAAACAAAGTCATCCACTGGAGTTTAGGTTTTCAAAATGGTGACGTGTTAGTGCTGGTTTTCAGTTGAGAGCATGAGCATCGCCAGACTTTGAAATCATGCCGGTCAACTGGAGTGCGATTACTGTTTTTGTGAGGGCAAGACTGGTGACAACAATATTTAGGAAACGAAAAATAAACAATTTTTAAAGATTTTTATCACAGTCAGCAGATAACTTTGTGCATCTCCCTATCCCCGCCCAAACGCACTTTGGATACATACTGAAAAAATTAGGAACTGTCTTTATATTTTTACACTTTTTGGAATTTGCTAATTTATAAGGGCTGATATATATTCAAAATTCGGGGTCTCCATATGTTAATGTTCCATCCATCCATTCTTACAAAAACTAGTAGGACCTGAAGGGTTAGATATCCGTACGGCAAGCATGACATTGTCAACAACACGAAGGGAACGCTCTGATTAAAAAAATGATGCCCTAGGAGAAGGGTATGAATGCAATTCTTTTCGTCGATTAAGGTCGAAGGGAAGTAATGAAACACAGAAACAATACTTACCCCTCCTTAACTTCCTTCCTTCAAGAAGATACCTTGTTTTGCACTCATCTCTTCTAAAGTCGAAGGTTAAAGGGAAAAAAGGACATGCAGACACAATTCCCTCCCCCTCCTTAACTTCCTTCCTTCAAGATGAGACCTTGTTTTACACCCATCTCTTCCAAAGCTGAAGGTTAAATGGAAATAAGGACACACAGAAACAATCACTTCGACCTCTTTAACTTCCTTCCTTCAAAAGCAACGACCTTGTTTTGCACTCATCTGTTCCAAAGTCACAGGTTGAAAAGAAATAATGTTATGCAGGGGCCATATCTTCTCCCTCTTTCCTTCCAGGCAGCGACCTTGTTCTGCTCTCATCTCTTCCAGAGCCGAAGTTTGAATGGAATTTCGAGCACGCAGACATAATGCCTTCCGCCTCCTTAACTTCTTTTTTCAAGCCAGCAACTTTGCTTTGCCCGCATCTCTTCCAAAACCGAAGGTTGAAGGAAAATAATGACACGCTGACCCAATGCCTTCTCCCTGCTTAAGTTCCTTCTTTCATGCCCTCAACCTTGTTTTGCACTCATTTCTTCCAAAGCCGAAGATTGAAGGGAAATAAGGACACGCAGACACGATGCTTCCCCCCCTCCCTATCTTCATTTCTTCAAGCCAGCGACTTTGGTTTGCAGCCATCCCTTCCAAAGTCGAAGTTTGGTGGGAAATAATGACACACAGATGCAATACCTTCCTCCTGCTTAACTTCATTACTTCAAGCCAGAGACCTTGTTTTGCGTTCATCCATTCGAAACCCGAAGGTTAAAGGGAATTAACGACACGCAGACGAAATACCTTCCCCGTCCTTAACTTCCTTCCTTCAAGCCAGCGACCTTGTTTTGCACACATATTTTTCCCAAAGCGGATGGTTGAAAGGAAATAATGGCATGCAGAAGCAATACCTTCTCCCTACTTAAGTTCCTTCCTTCAATCCAGCGACCTTGTTTACACTCATATCTTCGAAAGGTGTCGTCGGCAGCTTTCTGCTCTCTCACTTGCTCTGGGACTGCTTAAAAGCTGTAGCATAGCTTTAAACTGTACCACAGCGTAGGAACCCTTTACTCATTATCACCAAAACAGCAGAGCATTTAGTAATAGCCGCCTTAAACTCCTGTTCACCCTCATCATTCGCTACATGCATTATTAACTTTATGAACATGAGAAAATGCTTAAACTAAGAATTTGGAAGAGTGGGGAACAGATGTATTTTTATGGCTCTAGATTGGTATTTTAGTAGCCTCTCTGCGGAAAAATATAATACAACGCACTTTCTATGGGGGGGGGCAAGGATGGTTTACACGATGAAAACACGATACATTATTACTCGGCAAAGTTCAAGTTTTTGTCTTTTAGGATTTCTAGTTTTAGCATGATGGAGGATTTGTAAATTAAGTTTTGGCATGGTGAAAGTCATTTGTAAATACAAACTGCTCTGTTTTTCTTATTATTGAGACTTCTGAATACGTGCAAAATGACCCTAAAACTACGATATCGCCAAGAAGCGAAAGTTTACTTGCCACTCTTCCACCCTCCTTCTCTCTCGCTCTTTTCCACCCAACATGTGAAAAATAGCACATCTTTAACTGGGTGGATAAGACAGAGGTGGGAGAGGGCAAAATAAATTATCCTCCTTGGCGGGGTCGTAGTTTTAGGTTCATTTTGTACGCATCTTTATTCAAAAGTCTCACTAATTGGAAAAAACAAATCAATTTTAGTTTACAAACGTCCATAATGCCCAAACTGCAAATGAAATGTTTGATACCCCATTCGAATTATAGGAGAGTACGGTTGAACCTCGCTAAGTAGGCAATAATTCCTTTCGAGACACAGAAGGAAGGATTTTGAGAAGTTGAGGATTTAAATGTTTGAAAGAAAACATAACACGTGGAAGCATCTAACCAAAACACGTGACTGTAAACACCATTTACGATGTCATATACAATTTGAATATTTATGTGCCATTCGTCCTGATAAAGCTAAGTCAATATCCAGCAAAACCATGGTCGGCTTGAAAAAAAAACATTTGTGACAATTACGTTATCTTATTTTAATCTATATATAATCGTCACAAGACTGTAGTCCTTGAGGTAAAGAAAAAGAGAATTTTTGAAGAAAATATACTTAAACTTCAGTTGGCGAATAATTACATTTGCTAAGATTTCGACAAAACTACTCGTCGCAGGCACGGACGTCACTGTAATAAAGTTCCCACGTTAATGCATGATTTTTTAGCTTGTAAAAAATATGGCGAAATTACTCAGCTGCTTAATAAGACACGGTTAACTTCACTAAAATTAAAATAAGCATGAGTCAACTAAGGGAGGATTGACTCAACAGGACACTGGGACATTCCATGGTTCACCACTCGAGAAATGGACTACTTTCTCTTTTGGTTTTGTCTAGGTTTGTTTTTGGATCGAACAAATAATTACTTTGGTATTTATGAACAATAATGTTTAACTTCCTTCGATGTATATTTCTGTGTGGTACGTTATTTCTTTTAAAAACGAGGTTCTTTCTACCTGTATGTTGGATATTTGCTTTGAAATGATATAGCAATATTATCTACACTTATATAAAACTAGAACTTTATTGGTTGGAAGAATGTCGTCTGATCTTGTGAATCTAATTTCCGGTTGCACTATGTGCTCGTACGTCATTTACGCGTGGAAGTGTCGGGACCAGATTGCACCGTGAGACGAACACAAGCCTTTGGACGAAGTGTAACGTTTTCGGTAATGTTCTTCAGGGAAATCCTAGGTCCAGTCTTCTATGTGCTAGATCGCAGGTCCAGTCATTCATGTGCAAGATCGTAGGTTCGGTCATTCATGTGCAGGATCGTAGGTCCAGTTATTCATGTGCAAAACCGTAAACCGTCTATCACATACTAAACATCATTATAAAATAGGTACATCTTTTCATGGAACGGATATTCTTCTCGGTTAGGGTATCCTTACAGAAGATAACCCGCCCTGCCTCGATTGTTAGAGAATGGTTCCTAGAACACGAGGTAGTTGTTCAGATATTTTTTAGGACTCCTGATTTACCAGATATCAATTCAATCGAACATTTTTTGTTTGTGTTGGAACAGCAAATCCGACCTGTGGTGGCTCAGTCACATATCTCAAAAGCGTTAAAGGACATGCTTGTACTACAAGACACATTTAAAATCTGTTAGCGTCTAAGACTCTCTGGGTAGGGATGTTGATGGCCTAGTGGTCAACTGCCAAGGTAAAACGTCAGGGTCGACCACAGGCAGGTAAGAACGCTCAAACCACTAAATGTCCGCGGTCCGTCGGTTGGGCACATTAAGCCGTCGGAACCCGAATACCGCCCTGCTCCCCAGTAATAATTAAGGGCGTCTTCCCCCCCCCCCCCTTTCTATCCCGCTTCCGTGTCACTTTCCTATCGAGAACCTTAGCCTAAATCTCATAGTTTTCTATTTCTAAGGATTGTTTACGACTTGGGGTCAGATACTCCCTTCTTAAAATCATCTACATATGATCTGACTTTCCGGTGCTGCATTGGTGGCACTCTGAGGAGCAACATTATATTAGGCCCATCAAACAGAAGTCATCGCTCTATGCAAGTTTATAAGTGAGTCACAGAAAATTTATAATCGGCCGCTACCGGGAATCGAACCCTGAGACTTCCACTTACGCACCGGACATGCTACCACTGCACCACAGCGTCCTCAAATTTTCCAGACTCACATACACCTAATAGAACCCTGGTTCTTCCACTTACGCACCGGATATACTACCACTGCACACAGCGGCCTCGAATTTTCCCGACTTACATACACCTAACTGCAAACCACTTGGGAGATTGGTTGTATGCAGGTTGGTAGATGGTAAGCAGCAACTGAACAAAAAGCTAGGAGGCCAATGAATATTTATTACAAACAATGGACGTGGATTAGATCAAACAGATATTATCGCTCTTTCCACGTTTATAAGTGAGTCACGGAAAAATCCTCATCAGCAGCTGTGTCACACTTATAAAAGTGGAAAGAGCGATGGCTTCTGTTTGCTGTTCCTAATCAACGTCAATCGAGTGTATTAAACATTTTAGGCACGTGGGCATAATGTTTTCTTGTTCAGTGTATCACTGTGGATTAACTACACAGTAAACAATCCTATAAATCGCAAATCATGGTAGTAATAAGATCAGCTAATATTATGCTTCAGAAATTTTTCATTTAAAACATCGCGAGATTATTTATTGCTTCTCCAGGACTCTACTGGAAATTTAGTAGTGAGAGAAGCAAACATATATGCGTAAAAATGCACCGGAATAACCCTGCCGAATGCTCTTATGAAGGATTTTGTGCTTAATGAAACTTTGTCCAATTGAAAAGTATGCGGAATTGTAAACACACTACTGAAAGTTGCTCCAAAATTTTAAAGGTTAGGAAAACAACAGTGCAGGAGTTCTTCTATATTTAGTGGAACATTCAGCTATCAAATCAGATATTTCGTTGAAAGACACTTTTCGTAAACAAAAACAAGAATACCCAAGAATTTTCATTTTTGCATGTAAAATCTAAAAACGACCATACAACTATTATATCGTGCATAAAAAAATTGAAGAATTTTATAGTATAATTGCTCAGAAATTGGGCATCAAAAGACGCAGACTAAACTCGAAGACTCCAGGTGGAATGGTTGAAACTCAGGGTTAACAGATTTAGTTCCTTGTGGTAAGAGTCACGGTAATGATGAGATTTAAATATCGAAACAGAACAGTCCTCTTTAGAACCAATGCAAGTTTTTTTAAAAGGGGTAACTGGAATTACTATATTGAACCTCAGCGCACTCTTGTAAGTCTCTCTTTTTAGTGAATTGAATAATCTTCTGTGCAACGTGTAAGAGAAATTCTCTTTAACCTACATGGTCGTTCATTAGTTTTAAGTTGTAACATTGGAAAACTAAATCTTTGTTTTGAGAAAATCTTTTTAACCTGAATGGTCTTTTATAAACAGTATCCTGTCCCACCTTTTTACCACTGATTCCAGGGAAGGAATAGAGCCCATGTTTCACCGGGATTCGAACCTAGACCTAGCTCGAACAAGCAGTTACAAGTTTTCGTACTTTTAGCACGATAAGATGATGATAGGTAGTTGCGTTTATTCAAATTGTA
Organism: Macrothele yani; assembly: GCA_039090855.1. NCBI lineage: Eukaryota > Metazoa > Arthropoda > Arachnida > Araneae > Macrothelidae > Macrothele > Macrothele yani. The sequence continues at coordinate 67,092,544 of CM077031.1, read as the reverse complement.
ATAAAATATTGTTGTGGAATAGTGCAGATTTTTTATATTTTGTAAAAATGAAATGAACTATGGCTGAGTGAGCCTGTGATACAGGAAACCGCAAGGTCCGATTTCAGCAAATGTTGAATGCTTTAAAATCCAAAAACATTAATTAAAAATCGTCAAATCGATATTTCCAAAAACGGGCTTACAGACAAAATGCCTCTTCCCCAGCCCCAAGCTTAGTTTCACAAATTTCAATTTTTTATGGGAAATATTTTCTTCAGTAAGGGACTGACTGACTGTTACGGTAACTTTATTGTATGAAAACACACAGATACTGGAATATGACCCAGGTATCAACATCTGGCAGTCCAAAATTTTATTATGAAAGGAGAAAAAGTATCTCGGGTGATTCTGTCGCTTCAAAAATCAGGGTTTTCTTCACATCTTGTTGTTGCTTTTATTTCTAGAATTAGATTACCTCTGTTTATATTTCATAGCTTCCGTAACTTTGCAAAGAGTGATGTTTCTAATGGTGTGAGCGATAGTAGTTTCTCAACCAATACGGTTCAATGTGTTAATGATATCACATGCTGTAGAAAATTATTATGTTTCCATAATTGGCTCAAATTTGAACTTTCAGTTGTTCTTCGTTTTCATACTACCTAACTGGAAGCATTACGATTATCGTTTACACAGCATAAAGATATTAATGGCTCTTTTCTTACTTACTGCTCAGCGTACATTATTGTGTTTGCGTTAGTCTCTGCTACTAATTCAAGAATAGTAAAATTTCATTATTTTAAAACAAACTACTGCATTTTGAAACATTGCCACTTATTTTTCATCAATTCCTTATTTTCTAAAATAACGTTCTCCCGTCTTTACAAAATAATTTATTTGTCATTATAACCAGGCACATGTCATCAAGCTTATCAATATGTCGTACGCCGAAGCTTCATTTGTTCGTTAAGATAATCTCAATTTTAAAATTTCTTTGAAGGAAGAGGCAATTTGCAAATCTCCAGAAATATTTACAGAATCTTGAAAGGGGAGTAACCAACAGGTTCCGTCAGTTATTATTTTCTCAATAACCAGCATGCAGGATTGAAATGTTTTCCAGTTTTTCGAATTCTTGAGTGACAAATCATTATTCCTTAGTTTAGCGGTTCAACAACGTGTTCCTAACGTTTGTATTCTCATTCAATATACAGGTATGAACACATACTCAAAACTTATTCCAGTGTCATCGATTTAAACGTAGGAAATCCCGGAGCTTTACATTTAAAAAAAATATCGAAATGGATCATTGTTATATCATTACTACAATTGCAGAAATTCACTTTTTCCGAACACATTATTATCGCCGACTTTACGGGGCTGCCCTACTGAAGATCTGACTTGATTTCATAATTTTATATCAACCCATTTACTTCTAACCATCCGAATTGTAAGACTAAAAGCTGTAAGTTAAATGGTTTTTTTTTACGATAATTAAATATTATCAACACTGTGTAACGCATTCCTTCAGTGAAATCTTTCTTCGAAACAAAAAGTCAATTTCTATTAAACGTCTTTTACAAAAATGGAAATTCACAGCCACTTAAACAACGTTTAACTTTGCTCTTTCCCTTTAAAAACAACAAGACAGAAATTCTTCAAAAGTATTTTTTTACACTAAGTTTGTAAAGCACATTAAACAAGTATTAAAATACAAATCTAACGTAAAATTAAACTATGAAAGAAACACTTACTAGTTATTCTGGTGTCACTGCTGACTGGAAATACTCCTGGAAGTAGCAAAGTCTGTCTATAGACGAAATTCAAAATTTTCTTTAGCGCTATTCACTCAAAGAACTGATCACAAAGAAAACAGGAATAGAATGACACTGAGAGAATGGCGAGATACGTTCTTGAGAATTTGATTAGGGTGCGGTAAGTAAGGGATTAACGCCCAGCCATACAGATCCTCTTAAAGTCAACTAATCCGCCTTAATGAGTCATAGATCAAAGCATCACTATGAGAAATACATCCCTGAACATCTCGTTGAACAAGTGTGATTCACCAGTAGTTCACGGAGATAAGGCCAACAGATTTTTATATTGCACTGTGCTTTACATACTTGGCACGTGGTTTAGTATAAAAATATTATCAGTTTAACCAAAGTGTGTCTCTCATCCGCAAATAATCAAATTGTTTTGAATGGAAGTTGTGCGTGTTTGGTTAAATGCTGGAAATTATTTAACTAACAGTAAGAAATTAGGCTCCGGCTAAGATCCGTAAATATTTTTGAAAATATTCTGCTTTTACTCCCACCAAAAAAATAAAAGTGTGCAAAAAACTCGTCAAACATTATAAACAGATATCAAAACGCATATTTTCCGGAAACATTCTTGTAGTTTTAATTTATTTATATCATCACGTCTAAAAAACTGCGAAAAAAATTATCATTAAAACGTATAACAAGAAATAAGAATGAAATATCGTTTTTCCCACTGGCTGTTGTTCGAAAGACCATGATGATAAGGTGAACAGAGTGCACGTACTTTAAAGAAATTTTAAAAAGAGAATGCTTTAAAATATGTTTTCAAAATTTCACGGATTAATTAGTTTTACTCCAAAACGGAAAATGAGTAAGGGAAACTAATATTGAATGTGAGGAAACCACAAAGTCTTTATTTTTGTTGGGGTGGAATTAGTGCGCAAAGGGCTGTTGTAGTGTCGCAAAACAATGTGATGAAAATGATCGTCAATTTTTCTGGCTTTGTAGGCAAATTTAAGAATTACAATAATTCGAAAATGAAAACGCAAAATTTGTCTGTTTGTCTTGTTTTATCAGCCAGGCGATTCTCCTTTCTCACTCCCTCTCTATGTGTTGCTGAGAAAGCTTCATCAAAGTGTGACAAAAGCCGATATTTCAAAGCGGTATCTTAAAATCAATCTATTTCAAAAAAAAAAATTGCCGCATATTTTATTACAGAATAAAGTACAATAACTTTTCTTAGCATCATAAAAAGTATTTCCTAAAAAACAAAAACAAAGCAGGAGTGGGAAGTTTATTCATTTGAGCCCCCGTAGCAATATGGCGGCGACGGCGACATACTTCGCACATTTTACTTTGGGTCTGCAGAGAAAAACGAATTTCCCAGAGAACACAATCAAATCTTCTTTTACCGACTCCCGGTTATGGATGTAAGTTTTTCGTCTTCGAACGGAATTCATCTTTCAAAACTCTCCGAATATGGAAATGAGACGGAGTGAAGATTTCTCTCATAATGTTTATTTCTTCTCGCTATCTATCCTTTCTTCGGTATTGTTAGGTATACTTTTATTCCACTGTGTTTACATTAGAAAAAAGAGGCAATGATTTCCGAAAACGAAAATTAGACACATCTCCGTAATCTTAAATTCTATCGTATTCTTAAATTCTATAGTAACCTTAAATTTAGAAAATTCTAACGTAATCTTAAATTCATTTAAATCTCAAGTTCTTTCGTAATCTTAAATTCATTTAAATCTCAAGTTCTTTCGTAATCTCAAATTCATCATAAAGTCTTCACTCATTCGTAATATTAAATTCATCTTTAACTTTTAAATGCGTAATATTATATTCATCTTTAACTCTTAAATGGTATCGTAATATTAAATTCATTCGTGTAGTTTCTAAGTATAATTTTATTAAATAAGTGTTTGTATTTAAGATTGAAAATGGAGGAAATTTTTTCGAAACGAAAGTCGATCTGAGGGAAAATTTATTCCATAATCATAAATTCGAAGCAACGAAATTTCGGCCGCCTCGGTGACCGAAATCATTCGTCCGAGAGGTTTCCGGGTTTGGATCCTGGTGAGGTAGTGATGTTGTGTTTGTCTTACGGCGCTGGTTCTCTCCTTTCCCTGAAACCAGTGGCCCTAAATTAGGGACGGCTTACAGCCTATTGAATTGCTCACGGTGGTCGTTAAACCTCCAAAAAAATCCACAAAGAAAATAAAGACCGCTCTCCCAAATATTGTTTTTTGTCCGTGGTGATTTCACTGCCCTCTATTGTTGTTTAATCATCATTTGATTTCATAAATAATTATGTTAAAGATCGAAATGTAGAAAACATTTCTGAAAACGAAAGTAGCACAGAGTGAGGATTTCTCCGGTAATCGTAATTCTTTTTCCTGTGTTGTTGTTAAGTATAATTTTATTCCACTAATATTTGTGCTTCATCTTGAACGTGAGGGTGGAATTCTGAGTACAGAGGGCAGACTGTTTTTGATTTTGCTCATCATTGCAATTGCTGTTTTGCTGTCCGTGTTAGTTTTTTTCTTTTGTTCTTTTTCTTTACGTAGAAAAAATATCCATATTAAAAAAACATCATTTTCCGGTATTTTGTTCAATCCTTTATGTGAAGGGACTGCCGCCTTGAAGGTAATCGTCCAACGCTGACCTTGTCTTGCGAAATTTCTTGACAAGGTCCGATTCGACATAGACACCAAATTTTACCTGAAATTCTCTACTTACCTTTTCGGAAATTTCTGATGATCAAATGTACTCTTCCATAATGAATATCCACTGCTTCATAAAGTAATGCCATTTTTCATATCCTGCAGAATGAACAGAAAACACATGAGACACAAGTAGTTTGATGGCCATGTTGTGTCCGCTACGTTTCTTCAAATTATACTAACTAGTTGCAGTGCAGATTGGATTTAAACTTGGTAGGTTTGTTTTGGGTCACCCTGTAAATACAATGCTGGCTACCCAAAATGCAACTCAAAGAAGGAAGCATCCGATTGGCCTGAAATTCGCAGCATTCATCGCTCGTGAGAGGACATGCAAACGATTAGCATTGCGGGCATATGCAAATCATGTGCGCCCGGCTCGCCACCGAGAAGCACTATAAGAAGGGTGCACAGAAGGCGGGGTGTATGTAGTGGAAATGTGTTGTTCTGACAGACCTGTGCGTGGGAAACTTCCTGATGCCTCGTCACAAAATACGGCAGTCATTCCAGCACGGTTCGGAGTTCGACAGAGGAGGAATAGTTACTTATCGCGACAGCGCTTTATCGTACCGAGATATCGGCGCCAGTGTGGGACAACATTCTGCCACCGTGAGCCGAGTGTGGATTCGGTAGACGCAGGAAGGGCTCCGAATTTTCGATTGTAGTGAACTCTGCTATTTCATCCTTACCCACAAAATTAAACTATATTAAATTTATTCTTAGTCAATGGAACCCTTTAAAAAAGGCGCATTACTGCAATCGATAAAAATCTAGAAATAGAAAAAATTAATTTCTTCCACTAGCAGCAGAAACGTACATTACCAAAATTTACAAACTGTTCACAAAGTTTTCCTCTATGCTGAAGCAAGATCGTAGAGACAGAGAGATTTTCAAAACAAACAGTTAGAATAACAGATAAAGAAGAAAACATTATATAACCTTTCGCGCTCTAGCAGAAAAATTTTGATTAAGCGAAAAATTAAGATATGCAAAAAGTATTCTTTATAGCAACAGCAATACGCAAAAAGAATTCTCCTAATGCGTCGCTGGAAAGCAGTGATAGGGAGAAAAACGTTTGGCATTTCTGTTCCCAGAAAAAGAACCATGCATTATTGAGAGAGTAATATTTTCCATCTTTACTGTATGGGATGCAGATTTTGATTTTTGAAGCGGCAATACAATTCCAGTTTTAGAAGCGGAGATACAATTAGAGATTTAGAAGCAGAGATACAAATGGGGATTTAGAAGTGGATATACAACTAAGGTTTTAGAAGCGGATATAAAATTGGGGTTTTAGAAACGGAGTACAATTTGGGTTTTAGAAACGGATTACAATTGAAGTTTTAGAAACGGAGTACATCTGGGGTTTTAGAAGCGGAGATACAATTGGGGTTTTTGAAGCGGAGATACAATTGGGGTTTTTGAAGCGGAGATACAATTGGGGTTTTTGAAGCGGAGATACAATTGGGGTTTTAGAAACGGAGTACAATTTGAGTTTTAGAAGTGGATATAAAATTGAGGTTTTAGAAGCGGAGATACAACTGCGGTTTTTGAAGCGGAGATACAACTGCGGTTTTTGAAGCGGAGTACAATTGGGGTTTTAGAAGCGGATATATAATTGGGGTTTTAGAAGCGGAGTACAATTGCTGTTTTAGAAGCGGATTTATAATTGGGGTTTTAGAAGCGGAGTACAATTGGGGTTTTAGAAGCGGATATACAATTGGGGTTTTAGAAGCGGATATACAATTGGGGTTTTAGAAGCGGGGATACAGGGCAAATGGAAACATACACTAACAGCACTGCGAGCCACAGAAAACCTACCAGTGCAGGTAAAGTGTTCCTCAAAGTAAAAAGCGGATATATAATTGGGGTGTTAGAAGCGGAGATACAGGGCAAATGGAAACATACACTACAGCACCTAGAGCCAGGACTGTGAGCTACAGAAAACCTACCAGTGCAGGTAAAGTGTTCCTCAAAGTAAAAAGTGGATATATAATTGGTGTTTTAGAAGCGGGGATACAGGGCAAATGGAATCATACACTATCAGCACCTAGAGCCAGGACTGTGAGCTACAGAAAACCTACCAGGGCAGGTAAAGTGTTCCTCAAAGTAAAAAACGGAAGCAGCCTAGAGAGAGAGGTTCCTCACTACTCCCTCTTTCTAGGTGACACACGGTACGTTATAACTATACAGGGTGTTCGCAAACTGTTTTGTAAAAAACAAGCGTGATAGTACCCATCAAGACGAACAATATTTACAACGGAACCTAGGATCGCATTCCACTCTGAGTGTCAGAAAAGAGTAACTTCGAAATACGTCCAACAAGCACAAGTCGTCACCTCAGACGTCCTTTCTTTCCTGCCGGAGGTGTAGCACATTGCCAGAACAGCACCGTCAAGCATTTACGGTATGCAAATTGCCAGAGAAAAGAAGCAGCATCGACGGTTGCAGCTGATTGGCTTATCAAGGTGCAATACACACTTCCTGAATGCCACATATCCCGCACGATGGATTGGACGTGACGGACCTGTGGCATGGTCTCCACGCTCACCGAACTTAAACCCACTGCACTTCTTCTTCTGGGAACACATGAAATCATTGGTGTAGGAGACGCCTGTGGACTCCGTGGAAGATCTCGTCGCGAGAATCTTTTTGCAGCGGACAGGATAAACACGACATCAGGAGTCTTCGAGAGGGTGCGCTAGTCTTTCATTCGCCGGTGTGAATTGTGCAACGGCAATCGTGGCCGCGACTTTGAGCATCTACTTTGAGCCTGTCCCTGATCTCCATAAATGGGATTGTGCAACTTATGATGTCGTTAATTCTCTTTCTTTGCACTGTTGAAAGTTCAACTTGGAAATCTAATTTTACACTTTTCTGACACTCAGAGTGGAATGCGACCCTAGCTTCCATTGTAAATATTGTTCGTCTTGATGGGCACTATCATCCCTCTTCTTTTGTCAAAAAAATTTACGAACACCCTGTAGATCAAAGAAATCGGATATTAAGAAATACCCTCCGTCCCAACATCTAAAAGACTAAAAATGTTATACAGAAAAAATATATATAGTTTCGGATCAGCCTGTTGTTTCAAGTACCAGGGTCTACTGTTCCGTTGCCTCTAATTTCAGCAGCTGCGGATTTTATTAATGGTTTAAATTCTAGAATTAGATTACCTTCATTTGTAGGGTTAATAGCTTTCACAACTTAGCAAAGAATATTCTTGACGTGGGTGTAAGCGGTGGTGATTATACAAGTTTTCCAGTTCCATGTATTAATGAAGCCGCGAAATCACCATAAACGTAGACTCCATTCTGCGGACATTTTTGTTACCTTCAATCCCGAAGTGCATACGGTTCAGTATATACACCGATGACACATTCCACTATGACCACCCCCAGCCTAGGGAAATGAGCGCTCCTGGAAACTGAATGGTGGCGCAGGTGAAGTTCACAGTACAGTACGTGTACAGCCCGAGGACCATCTTTCGGTTAGTAGAGTGTTAGGAGTCAGAATGGGAAAAGCTGTCGTTTTATCAAAGTGTGATAAAGGAAAAATTGGGATTGCAAGGTCTTGGAACTACGACCTCGGAAATGACGCGGTTTGTGCGTGGTTCATGTGCCGATGTAGTTAGCACGTATCAAAAGTGGTGCAAAGATGGCCAAGCGACACACCGTTGCCTAGCCGTGTGTCGTTCGCAGCTCATTGATGCCAGAAGGGAGCGGTGACTGTCACGTATTGTTCACAGCAACCGCAGGGATGTAGTTCGACAAATAACCAGCAGCTACAACAGTGGTGGTCAGGACAATGTGTCACAGCACACAGTACACCGCAGCTTTCTGCGCATGGGCCTGCATAGCCGAAGACCCTACAGAGTTCCCATTCTCACTGCACGTCATCGCCAACAACGAATGAAATGTGCCCAAGATAATCGGGATTGAACCGTGGATGTTTGGAAGAAAGTGACCTGGTCTCACGAATCAAGACTCCAGGTGCATCACGTAGAGGACCTAGCGCGGATACGCCGATTACCAACGGAGGCTATGACACCTGGATGCCCTTTTGGACGGAAACCGGCCGGCGGAGGCGGTGTTATGCTTTTGGCAATGTTTTCTGCGGACACTTTAGGCCCAATTATCCCAATAGAACAATTCCTGACAGATGTCATATATCTGAATATCAGTGTGGTCCAAGTTATGGCAACTGTGTTCCTTTCTGGTCATGGAAATTACCAGGAGATCAATGCGCCATGCCACACTGTCAGAATCATCAAGGAGTGGTTCGAGGGGCATGCTGGTGACTTTCTGTTATTACTTTGGCCTACAAATTCTACTTGAAAAAGCGGACTCGCGCTAAATCAGCACCACACCAAAATGTACGGAAACTACAAGACCTGCTGTCGACATTATGGTACCAGATACCCCAGGATATCTGTCGCCACCTCATCGAATCGATGCCTCACCGACTGGCCGCTGTCTTGCGGGATAAAGGGGGTCCTACAGTTTATATAATGTAATGGATCATCATTGTATGCTGCATCATTAAATTTACCCGACAGTGGGAGTAGCTGGCATAGACGAAATCATGGAAAATCGCCCCAGAGCACGATTCTTCCAGACTTCAGAGTTGGCAGAACAGAGTTGGTCAGGTAACTTCCTCCTGCCATTCTCGACACTCAGAATCGTCCGTCGAACTGCAAAACAGTGAAGCGAAATTAATCACTACATAGAACGCGATTCTGCTGCCTCAACGCCCATTGGTGACGAACTGTACACCACTGCAGACGAAACTTGGCATTGATTTTTCCGATATTAGGTTTGTGTGCAGTTGCTCTGCCGTGTAAACCAATTCTTTTCAGCTCTCGCCGAACCACTATAATGGGGACATTGTTTCCAGAGGAATTTCATTTTTCGGTGGTGAGTTGCAATGGTGGACAAGCTATTTTGTCTAACCACCAGCTTCATAACTTCTTTCTAGATGGCCTACTAGACTGCGATTGACCTGTTCTTGCTTCTAGGCTTATGCACTACGCCTGCAAGCGACAACAGCGCAATTTAGAGGTAGAGTAATTTTCAACATCGCTTACATTTCGAGAAAGCTTCAGCAGGGCAGAAATTTCCGACCTCACATGTCTCTCAGATGTCGTCGTATGATTGTGCCATTTTGAAAGCCATTGAACAGTGTCGTATTGCCCGTTCTATGGTCAACGACTTATCGAATGATCATTGCATGGCAACGTCGCTTATAAGTATTTTATACCTGTGTGAACCATGGCTGTGACGTATATGGGTCGGGATGCTTTCTATCACTTAGTGTGACTAAAGGAATTAATTAATCAAGAACTCCAAATTATAAAAAAAATTGCAGATGATTAGTCATTGACATGCCCTTCCGGCCAGTGAACCATCGTGCGAATAAGGAGACATTGCTTTCCATGATATTTAAATCAATACTGAGTATTTAGCGTTTCGTTTTTTAATTATTTAATACTTTTGAAGTCTTCTCGAATCAGAGCTGGTAGAAACTTCTCTCTTCCATTGCAAAAAACAAAAACAAAAGAACAGAAAAAAGCATCTTATGTGATTTCCATCTTCTCACTACCAACCATCCGCTGTGCCATGACTCGGGAAGAATCTACATCTCAGGCCACAAGCAAGGCAGCATATTCTTTTATTACGTTTATTTATCCAGATTTTTGAATATTTTTGCATTTCGATAGTTTTTTATTGAAATTTCCATTTCTAGGATTATTTGGGAATGAAAGACCTCTAAATGTTTTCTTAATATCATTGGATGAATTTCTGCTTTAAAAATGATTAACTTTGTTGTAAAATATTAGCTTGTCACTTCTGTATGTTTTAATAAGCAATCACAACGGCGTTTTCAAATTGTGAAAACTATTCGAATCCCGCATTTTACCCTTTCTGTTTTGGTTTTCCTATTTCTCATGCAAATGGCAGACAAGTCAAGCTCCCTTCTTCTCTGTCAGTATTCCTTTCAACAACCCCGCCACTAATATAGTATTTCTGTATGACTGGAGTTCGGTTTGCATTCTCTTAATTTCTGCATCACAAATAATCAGTGGTCTTAATTCGCGAATAATTCCTGGAAATAACGTACCTGAAATTTACCATGACGTCTGAGAATTTTAACGAAATTTCCGTTCCGAAAAGTTTACGTTTCTAATTTTAAGAAGCTCAGTTTTCTAACACATTTTCCGTTTCACTATTTTTTTTTCTCAGCAAGATTTTCTTTCTCTGTCCTATTCAGGAATTTTTCTGATTTATGGAGAAATTTTTAGATACCAGAAACTTTGCTTTGGAATTTCTCTGTCACTTTAGCAGGAGTTTTTACGCTGACGCAGAATGTGAAAGAACTATTCCCATTTAACAATTTTGAGGATCGAAACCAAGACGGCATCAACGCATTTGGGAGCGCTACCGATTGACTTAGAAACGCACTTACCACGTGATCGCGCATAAGGTCGAAACATGGGGATTGGTATTGCGAGATAAAGAAATGTTTTCCGCGATCAATGCGGGTTAATTTTTTATTTTCGGTAGGAGGTTTTCATTTTTCTGAAAAGCTTCATCATGATTTGTTTTTTATTGTGTGTGAGAAGGAGGTCTTATCAAAAACTGCATTCGTTTTCATAGTGATTTTCCGATGCAGCAGAATGCTTTGGAACTTGAGATCTTCGTATACTGAAAATGATTTTTAAATAAGTTTCAGAATAGATGAAATTTACTATTTAATGATATTGTTTGACAAAATGATTATAAAATTCATATATTTGTTTTCTGTAGAATAAAATACAAATCACTCAAATTTTTAATGATTTCCGGAAGCACCAGAATATTTTGAAACACAAGAGTTTTTGTTCTGATATTGACTTGGAATAATGTTTAAGAAAAGGGGAAATATGTACTAGTTCATAATATTTGTAAAAGCTTTTGTGTTAAAGGTATTATAGACTGATGTACAGACATCATACCATCATCCGTATGATACATTAAATATTCTGTTTGTTACGGTAACACATTATGCATGGTGATTAATAAAGAAGTATACAGTTTAAACGCACTATAAAACAGGAATAATGTAAGATATTTTATGTTAACTGTAACAGAATTGTATGGGAGTGTTTCAAGTTCTTTTTAGGGACATTCACAGATGTTCTACGTGTGCACCCTTAGTCACATGACACACATCGAGCCGGTAATTCATTTTACCCCGAACGCGAGGTAAGATATCTGAATCAAGTGCAGTTATAGTGGCTGGGATACGCTGTTTCAAATCTTTTAGATCAACAGGTAGGGGTGGGCGAATACATTGTCTCTTACGTACCCCCACAGAAAAAATCACAAGGTGTGAAGTCAGGACTTCTGGGTGGCCATTGGACCAATGTCATGTTGTAGTCCGCGGCTCGTCCAATCCATCGACGAGGAAGATGTTCATCTCTTACGTTGCCTAACCAGTTTGGTGTTGCATCATCCAATTGGAGAATAAAGTTGTCACTGTCGTCCTGAAACTGTGGCATCAACCAAAGACTTAACACAACCAGACAAGAGCCTCCCGTGACAGTTTTCTCGTGAAAATAGAAGGGGCCGTACACTTTCTTTTTGGACACAGCACAGAACACACTTACCTTAGGGGAATCTCGCACGTGTAGCACTGTACATCTGGGATTCTGTTCCCCAAAAGCGAACATTGTGCTCGTTTACCTGATTACTCACGTGAAATTTATCTTCATCGGTGAAAACTAAGTGATCCTCACAATCGTCATTTTGAAAACGAAGCTGCATTTCGGCACAAAATTCATAGCGCTTTGTCTTGTCAAAGGCAGTGAGATTTTGCAAAATCTGCACTTTGTATGGAATCATTTTTAGCTTCTTTCTCAAAATTCTCCATACAGTGGGCTGTGAAATCTAAACGTTACGACTCACCCTCCACGGTGATATTCCCTAGTTTCGTTGAATGGCGGTGCAAACACTATTGACGACTTCTTCCAATACACGCGGGCGTCCAGGATCTTTAAGTTTGCACAAACAGCCCGCAGTTTGAAATTGTTTATGCCAATCGTAAATGGATTTTCTAGTTGGAGGCTGTTTTCGAATCGTGATCAAAAATACCGTTGCACAACAGTTACAGATTCCATATTTCTCAATTCAAGAACACAAAACGCCTTCTCCACTGCAGACGCTGCCTTTTTGACTGACTAGTCACGTGACACGCGCGCTATGGCCTACGTCACTTCCCTCAGTAACGGGACACGAACTATATGAGTACATCTACCTAAGGGTTCGCAGTTGTGGTGCGTGTCTTCAACTGTTACTCTTTTACAGCATCTGGAAACTGTATACTTCTTTATGACACAGGGTGTACAATAGCGAGCCCGCCAACACGTAGGGAGAGGATACTCACCTCCCGTAATTGATATGCGCATAATATGTTATCCACAAAACCCAGGCTTGCTACCGAACTCCAAAATCAAGTACTCCGAATTTGATACTGAATTAAACCTCAAGTATTCCCGCGAACAGCTACAACTTACTGGAATATATCCGATATATCGCTACGGAAGTACTGAGATTAAATTTATCACTTGATGTGCGACAGAAGTTACGGAAATGTTTCTGAAAATATTCAGAATTTTCCATTCATAACAGGAAAACATTTAAAGCAAACTTGGCGCAAGAGAAATTTAAAGTACAGAAACTTGGCACAAGAGAAATCCGTGAAACTTTTGATTTTCCTCCATTTCACGGAAAAGGTTGAATCAAGAATATGCTTCGTTAATTTACGAAATGGATGACGGAAGTAGCTCCAATAAGTTTATAGTACTCCAAACTCTTTTTGCTTTGATGTCCGCTTACACCCACACATGCGAAAACTTTGAACATTATCTGAGAAGTTACTGTAGTGTATTAAGATGCAAATATTTTGGCAATGAAGTGAAAAGAAAAGCAAAGATTCAGAACATTAAAACTCAGAAACATGAATGAAAAACAAAAGGATTTATTTGAAAATTACTTGCTCATACATACATAACTGATAATGGAATTCCTGATTATCACATACGTGCGTGGAATTTCTTACAAGCGTATAATTGCATATATGTACGCACACACAGCTAAGCAACAATGTTTTCTAGATTTTCAATTTCTTTTTTAATTTTTGTGTAGAATTCGTACAAACAACACCTTGCTCTCATATCATTGTGCGAGAATCTTCGAAATTTTTCCACAGCACTCAGTCGCATTTTCTTTAGTATCTTCAATTTTATCTTTGGCCTTGAGTTTTCCCATTTCACATCAAGTTCTGGATAGCGTTTCGTGCATTTGCGTGTCCTGGATTTTTCTGCCCGTTTAACCAGTTCAACACTCTGGCGCAATGAATCTAGATCATCTGGGGATATCGTTGGAGATTCTAAAGGAACTGAATGCTGGACATCAACGGCGAAATTTACATTGCCGGATTCAGAAGTACTCACATGAGGATTTGTGAAGCACTGTTGAAATGGATTAACAATCTTTTCGTTTTCTTTATTTTTTCCAGCATCTTCAGGACACGACGTCAGCCAACCCATTCCGTTGACATTACTGGGCACTAATTCTTGAAAACGTGATTGGGGGATGGGATTTGGATTTCGCACATTCTTACTTACTGAACCCTGGGAATCAACAGCAACATCTTGGCGGCCTTCTGCAGGATTTGACGAATCTGGAGCTTCACTAAAAATTCTTGAATAATAGCTGAAGGTCGTGTCGATGATAAAACCATCAAGCATTTCTTTCCCCATATTTTCTCAAGGTTCTCGTGTGCCCTGCAAGAAGAGAAAAAATAATTTCAACTTTTGATGAGTAATTTCGCAAAATAAAGTACTGTAAATTTGACAAGACTTAAAAACAAATTTTTCACAAATTCTTGAACATGTCATCTACTGTTCTTTGTATCATGATGCCTGCCACGTTATACAGTGCTATCTGAAATACGCAAGAATTCCATACTTTTTCAGATCAAAATAATTATTCAAGTCACGAATTTAGGGAAAAGAAAAAGAAGACTGTCTCGAAAAAAACCTTATCACATCGAAGAGAGATCCCAATCATCACTGAGATAGAATGTAATAAAACAAAGTCCCCCACTGGAGTTTAGGTTTTCAAAATGGTAACATGTTAGTGCTGGTTTTCAGTTGAGAGCATGAGCATCGCCAGACTTTGAAATCATGCCGGTCAACTGGAGTGCGATTACTGTTTTTGTGAGGGCAAGACTGGTGACAACAATATTTAGGAAACGAAAAATAAACAATTTTTAAAGATTTTTATCACAGTCAGCAGATAACTTTGTGCATCTCCCTATCCCCGCCCAAACGCACTTTGGATACATACTGAAAAAATTGGGAACTGTCTTTATATTTTTACACTTTTTGGAATTTGCTAATTTATAAGGGCTGATATATATTCAAAATTCGGGGTCTCCATATGTTAATGTTCCATCCATTCTTACAAAAACTAGTAGGACCTGAAGGGTTAGATATCCGTACGGCAAGCATGACATTGTCAACAACACGAAGGGAACGCTCTGATTAAAAAAATGATGCCCTAGGAGAAGGATATGAATGCAATTCTTTTCGTCGATTAACGTCGAAGGGAAGTAATGAAACACAGAAACAATACTTACCCCTCCTTAACTTCCTTCCTTCAAGAAGATACCTTGTTTTGCACTCATCTCTTCTAAAGTCGAAGGTTAAAGGGAAAAAAGGACATGCAGACACAATTCCCTCCCCCTCCTTAACTTCCTTCCTTCAAGATGAGACCTTGTTTTGCACCCATGTCTTCCAAAGCTGAAGGTTAAATGGAAATAAGGACAGACAGAAACAATTAGTTCGACCTCTTTAACTTCCTTCCTTCAAGGCAACGACCTTGTTTTGCACTCATCTGTTCCAAAGTCACAGGTTGAAAGGAAATAATGATATGCAGGGGCCATATCTTCTCCCTCTTTCCATCCAGGCAGCGACCTTGTTCTGCTCTCATCTCTTCCAGAGCCGAAGTTTGAATGGAAATTCGAGCACGCAGACATAATGCCTTCCGCCTCCTTAACTTCTTTTTTTCAAGCCAGCAACTTTGCTTTGCCCGCATCTCTTCCAAAACCGAAGGTTGAAGGAAAATAATGACACGCTGACCCAATGCCTTCTCCCTGCTTAAGTTCCTTCTTTCATGCCCTCAACCTTGTTTTGCACTCATTTCTTCCAAAGCCGAAGATTGAAGGGAAATAAGGACACGCAGACACGATGCTTCCCCCCTCCCTATCTTCATTTCTTCAAGCCAGCGACTTTGGTTTGCAGCCATCCCTTCCAAAGTCGAAGTTTGGTGGGAAATAATGACACACAGATGCAATACCTTCCTCCTGCTTAACTTCATTACTTCAAGCCAGAGACCTTGTTTTGCGTTCATCCATTCGAAACCCGAAGGTTAAAGGGAATTAACGACACGCAGACGAAATACCTTCCCCGTCCTTAACTTCCTTCCTTCAAGCCAGCGACCTTGTTTTGCACACATATTTTTCCCAAAGCGGATGGTTGAAAGGAAATAATGGCATGCAGAACCAATACCTTCTCCCTCCTTAAGTTCCTTCCTTCAATCCAGCGACCTTGTTTACACTCATATCTTCGAAAGGTGTCGTCGGCAGCTTTCTGCTCTCTCACTTGCTCTGGGACTGCTTAAAAGCTGTAGCATAGCTTTAAATTCTACCACAGCGTAGGAACCCTTTACTCATTATCACCAAAACAGCAGAGCATTTAGTAATAGCCGCCTTAAACTCCTGTTCACCCTTATCATTCGCTACATGCATTATTAACATTATTAACATGAGGAAATGCTTAAACTAAGAATTTGGAAGAGTGGGGAACAGATGTATTTTTATGGCTCTAGATTGGTATTTTAGTAGCCTCTCTGCGGAAAAATATAATACAACGCACTTTCTATGGGGGGGGGAAGGATGGTTTACACGATGAAAACACGATACATTATTACTCGGCAAAGTTCAAGTTTTTGTCTTTTAGGATTTGTTGTTTTAGCATGATGGAAAATTTGTAAATTAAGTTTTGGCATGGTGAAAGTCATTTGTAAATTCAAACTGCTTTGTTTTTTCTTATTATTGAGACTTCTGAATACGTGCAAAATGACCCTAAAACTACGATATCGCCAAGAAGTGAAAGTTTACTTGCCACTCTTCCACCCTCCTTCTCTCTCGCTCTTTTTCACATAAGATGTGAAAAATAGCACGTCTTTAACTGGGTGGATAAGCCAGAGGTGGGAGAGGGCAAAATAAATTTCCCTCCTTGGCGGGGTCGTAGTTTTAGGGTCATTTTGTACGCATCTTTATTCAAAAGTCTCACTAACTGGAAAAAAAAACAAAGCAATTTTAGTTTACAAACGTCCATAATGCCAAAACTGCAAATGAAATGTTTGATACATCATTCAAATTATAGGAAAGTACGGTTGAACCTCGCTAAGTAGGCAATAATTCCTTTCGAGACACAGAAGGAAACATTTTGAGAAGTTGAGGATTTAAATGTTTGAAAGAAACATAACGCGCGGAAGCATCTAACCAAAACACGTGACTGTAAACACCATTTATGATGTCATATACAATTTGAATATTTATGTGCCATTCGCCCTGATAAAGCTAAGTCAATATCCAGCGAAACCATGGTCGGCTTGAAAAAAAAAACATTTGTGACAATTACGTTATCTTATCTTAATCTATATATAATCGTCACAAGATTGTAGTCTTTGAGATAAAGAAAAAGAGAATTTTTGAAGAAAATATACTTAAACTTCAGTTAGCGAATAATTACATTTGCTAACATTTCGACAAAACTACTCGTCGCAGGCACGGACGTCACTGTAATAAAGTTCCCACGTTAATGCATGATTTTTTAGCTTGTAAAAAATATGGCGAAATTACTCAGCTTCTTAATAGGACACGGTTAACTTCGCTAAAATTAAAATAAGCATGAGTCAACTAAAGAAGGATTGACTCAACAGGACACTGGGACATTCCATGGCTCACCACTCGAGAAATGGACTACTTTCTCTTTTGGTTTTGTCTAGGTTTGTTTTTGGATCGAACAAATAATTACTTTGGTATTTATGAACAATAATGTTTAACTTCCTTCGATGTATATTTCTGTGTGGTACGTTATTTCTTTTAAAAACGAGGTTCTTTCTACCTGTATGTTGGATATTTGCTTTGAAATGACATAGCAATATTATCTACACTTATATAAAACTAGAACTTTATCGGTTGGAAGAATGTCGTCTGATCTTGTGAATCTAATTTCCGGTTGCACTATGTGCTCGTACGTCATTTACGCGTGGAAGTGTCGGGACCAGATTGCACCGTGAGACGAACACAAGCCTTTGGACGAAGTGTAACGTTTTCGGTAATGTTCTTCAGGGAAATCCTAGGTCCAGTCTTCTATGTGCTAGATCGCAGGTCCAGTCATTCATGTGCAAGATCGTAGGTTCGGTCATTCGTGTGCAGGATCGTAGATCCGGTTATTCATGTGCAAAACCGTAAACCGTCTATCACATACTAAACATCATTATAAAATAGGTACATCTTTTCATGGAACGGATATTCTGCTCGGTTAGGGTATCCTTACAGAAGATAACCCGCCCTGCCTCGATTGTTAGAGAATGGTTCCTAGAACACGAGGTAGTTGTTCAGATATTTTTAGGACTACCAGATATCAATTCAATTCCTGATATCAATTCAATTCCTGATTTACCAGATATCAATTCAATCGAACATTTTTTGTTTGTGTTGGAACAGCAAATCCGACCTGTGGTGGCTCAGTCACATATCTTAAAAGCGTTAAAGGACCTGCTTGTACTACAAGACACATTTAAAATCTGTTAGCGGCTAAGACTCTCTGGGTAGGGATGTTGATGGCCTAGTGGTCAACTGCCAAGGTAAAACGTCAGGGTCGACCACAGGCAGGTAAGAACGCTCGAACCACTAAATGTCCGCCGTCCGTCGGTTGGGCACTTTAAGCCATCGGAACCCGAATACCGCCCTGCTCCCCAGTAATAATTAAGGGCGTCTTCCCCCCCCCTTTCTATCCCGCTTCCGTGTCACTTTCCTATCGAGAACCTTAGCCTAAATCTCATAGTTTTCTATTTCTAAGGATTGTTTACGACTTGGGGTCAGATACTCCCTTCCTAAAATCATCTACATATGATCTGACTTTCCGGTGCTGCATTGTTGGCACTGTGAGGAGCAACATTATATTAAGCCCATCAAACAGAAGTCATCGCTCTATGCAAGTATATAAGTGAGTCACAGAAAATTTATAATCGGCCGCTACCGGGAATCGAACCCTGAGACTTCCACTTACGCACCGGACATGCTACCACTGTACCACAGCGTCCTCAAATTTTCCAGACTAACATACACCTAATCGAACTCCGGTTCTTCCACTTACGCATCGGATATACTACCACTGCACACAGCGGCCTCGAATTTTCCCGACTTACATACACCTAACTGCCAAACCACTTGGGAGATTGGTTGTATGCAGGTTGGTAGATGGTAAGCTGCAACTGAATAAAAAGCTAGGAGGCCAATGAATATTTATTACAAACAATGGACGTGGATTAGATCAAACAGATATTATCGCTCTTTCCACGTTTATAAGTGAGTCACGGAAAAATCCTCATCAGCAGCTGTGTCACACTTATAAAAGTGGAAAGAGGGATGGTTTCTGTTTGCTGTTCCTAATCAACGTCAATCGAGTGTATTAAACATTTTAGGCACGTGGGCATAATGTTTTCTTGTTCAGTGTATCACTGTGGATTAACTACACAGTAAACAATCCTATAAATCGCAAATCATGGTAGTAATAAGATCAGCTAATATTATGCTTCAGAAATTTTTCATTTAAAACATCGCGAGATTATTTATTGCTTCTCCAGGATTCTACTGGAAATTTAGTAGTGAGAGAAGCAAACATATATGCGTAAAAATGCACCGGAATAACCCTGCCGAATGCTCTTATGAAGGATTTTGTGCTTAATGAAACTTTGTCCAATGGAAAGGTATG
The DNA here is from genome assembly GCA_039090855.1 of Macrothele yani. Lineage (NCBI taxonomy): Eukaryota > Metazoa > Arthropoda > Arachnida > Araneae > Macrothelidae > Macrothele > Macrothele yani. The sequence continues at coordinate 67,072,970 of CM077031.1, read as the reverse complement.
CGGAATTGTAAACACACTACTGAAAGTTGCTCCAAAATTTTAAAGGTTAGGAAAACAACAGTGCAGGAATTCTTCTTCTATATTTGGTGGAACATTCAGCTATCAAATCAGATATTTCGTTGAAAGACACTTTTCGTAAACAAAAACAAGAATACCCAAGAATTTTCATTTTTGCATGTAAAATCTAAAAACGACCATACAACTATTATATCGTGCATAAAAAAATTGAAGAATTTTATAGTATAATTGCTCAGAAATTGGGCATCAAAAGACGCAGACTAAACTCGAAGACTCCAGGTGGAATGGTTGAAACTCAGGGTTAACAGATTTAGTTCCTTGTGGTAAGAGTCACGGTAATGATGAGATTTAAATATCGAAACAGAACAGTCCTCTTTAGAACCAATGCAAGTTTTTTTTAAAAGGGGTAACTGGAATTACTATATTGAACCTCAGCGCACTCTTGTAAGTCTCTCTTTTTAGTGAATTGAATAATCTTCTGTGCAACGTGTAAGAGAAATTCTCTTTAACCTACATGGTCGTTCATTAGTTTTAAGTTGTAACATTGGAAAACTAAATCTTTGTTTTGAGAAAATCTTTTTAACCTGAATGGTCTTTTATAAACAGTATCCTGTCCCACCTTTTTACCACTGATTCCAGGGAAGGAAGAGAGCCCATGTTTCACCGGGATTCGAACCTAGACCTAGCTCGAACAAGCAGTTACAAGTTTTCGTACTTTTAGCACGATAAGATGATGATAGGTAGTTGCGTTTATTCAAATTGTAATAAAATATTGTTGTGGAATAGTGCAGATTTTTTATATTTTGTAAAAATGAAATGAACTATGGCTGAGTGAGCCTGTGATACAGGAAACCGCAAGGTCCGATTTCAGCAAATGTTGAATGCTTTAAAATCCAAAAACATTAATTAAAAATCGTCAAATCGATATTTCCAAAAACGGGCTTACAGACAACATGCCTCTTCCCCAGCCCCAAGCTTAGTTTCACAAATTTCAATTTTTTATGGGAAATATTTTCTTCAGTAAGGGACTGACTGACTGTTACGGTAATTTTATTGTATGAAAACACACAGATACTGGAATATGACCCAGGTATCAACATCTGGCAGTCCAAAATTTTATTATGAAAGGAGAAAAAGTATCTCGGGTGATTCTGTCGCTTCAAAAATCAGGGTTTTCTTCACATCTTGTTGTTGCTTTTATTTCTAGAATTAGATTACCTCTGTTTATATTTCATAGCTTCCGTAACTTTGCAAAGAATGATGTTTCTAATGGTGTGAGCGATAGTAGTTTCTCAACCAATACGGTTCAATGTGTTAATGATATCACATGCTGTAGAAAATTATTATGTTTCCACAATTGGCTCAAATTTGAACTTTCAGTTGTTCTTCGTTTTCATACTACCTAACTGGAAGCATTACGATTATCATTTACAGAGCATAAAGATATTAATGGCTCTTTTCTTACTTACTGCTCAGCGTACATTATTGTGTTTGCGTTAGTCTCTGCTACTAATTCAAGAATAGTAAAATTTCATTATTTTAAAACAAACTACTGCATTTTGAAACATTGCCACTTATTTTTCATCAATTCCTTATTTTCTAAAATAACGTTCTCCCGTCTTTACAAAATAATTTATTTGTCATTATAACCAGGCTAATGTCATCAAGCTTCTCAATATGTCGTACGCCGAAGCTTCATTTGTTCGTTAATATAATCTCAATTTTAAAATTTCTTTGAAGGAAGAGGCAATTTGCAAATCTCCAGAAATATTTACAGAATCTTGAAAGGGGAGTAACCAACAGGTTCCGTCAGTTATTATTTTCTCAATAACCAGCATGCAGGATTGAAATGTTTTCCAGTTTTTCGAATTCTTGAGTGACAAATCATTATTCCTTAGTTTAGCGGTTCAACAACGTGTTCCTTACGTTTGTATTCTCATTCAATATACAGGTATGAACACATACTCAAAACTTATTCCAGTGTCATCGATTTAAACGTAGGAAATCCCGGAGCTTTACATTTAAAAAAAATATCGAAATGGATCATTGTTATATCATTACTACAATTGCAGAAATTCACCTTTTCCGAACACATTATTATCGCCGACTTTACGGGGCTGCCCTACTGAAGATCTGACTTGATTTCATAATTTTATATCAACCCATTTACTTCTAACCATCCGAATTGTAAGACTAAAAGCTGTAAGTTAAATGTTTTTTTTTTACGATAATTAAATATTATCAACACTGTGTAACGCATTCCTTCAGTGAAATCTTTCTTCAAAACAAAAAGTCAATTTCTATTAAACGTCTTTCACAAAAATCCAAATTACCAGCCACTTAAACAACGTTTAACTTTGCTCTTCCCCTTTAAAAACAACAAGACAGAAATTCTTCAAAAGTATTTTTTTACACTAAGTTTGTAAAGCACATTAAGCAAGTATTAAAATACAAATCTAACGTAAAATTAAACTATGAAAGAAACACTTACTAGTTATTCTGGTGTCACTGCTGACTGGAAATACTCCTGGAAGTAGCAAAGTCTGTCTATAGACGAAATTCAAAATTTTCTTTAGCGCTATTCACTCAAAGAACTGATCACAAAGAAAACAGGAATAGAATGACACTGAGAGAATGGCGAGATACGTTCTTGAGAATTTGATTAGGGTGCGGTAAGTAAGGGATTAACGCCCAGCCATACAGATCCTCTTTAAGTCAACTAATCCGCCTTAATGAGTCATAGATCAAAGCATAACTATGAGAAATACATCCCTGAACATCTCGTTGAATAAGTGTGATTCACCAGTAGTTCACGGAGATAAGGCCAACAGATTTTTATATTGCACTGTGCTTTAGATACTTGGCACGTGGTTTAATATGAAAATATTATCAGTTTAACCAAAGTGTGTCTCTCATCCGCAAATAATCAAATTGTTTTGAATGGAAGTTGTGCGTGTTGGGTTAAATTCAGGAAATTATTTAACCAACAGTAAGAAATTAGGCTCCGGCTAAGATCCGTAAATATTTTTGAAAATATTCTGCTTTTACTCCCACCAAAAAATAAAGTGAGCAAAAAACTCGTCAAACATTATTAACAGATATCAAAACGCATATTTTCCGGAAACATTCTTGCAGTTTTAATTTATTTATACCATCACGTCTTAAAAATTGCGAAAAAAATATTGATTGAAACGTATAACAAAAAATAAGAATGAAATATTGTTTTTCTCACTGGCTGTTTTGTTCGAAAGACCATGGTGAACAGAGTGCACGTACTTTAAAGAAATTTTAAAAACAGAATGCTTTAAAATATATTTTCAAAATTTCACGGATTAGTTAATTTAACTCCAAAACGGAAAATGAGTAAGGGAAACTAATATTCAATGTGAGGAAACCACGAAGTCCTTATTTTTGTTGGGGTGGAATTAGTGGGCAAACGGCTTTTGTAGTGTCGCAAAACAATGTGATGAAAATGATCGTCAATTTTAGTGGCTTTGTAGGCAAATTTAAGAATTATAATAAATCGAAAATTTTTGAAAACGCAAAATTTGTCTGTTTGTCTTGTTTTATCAGCCAAGCGATTTTCCACTACTCACTCCCTCTCTATATGTTGCTGAGAAAGCTTCATAAAAAGTGTGACGAAAGCCGATATTTCAAAGCGGTAACTTAAAATCGGTCTATTTCAAAAAAAAAATTACCTCATATTTCATTACAGAATAAAGTACAATAACGCTTAATCATTTAGCATCATAAAAAGTATTTCGGAAAAAACGAAAACAAAGCAGGAGTTGGAAGTTTATTCATTTGAGCCCCCGTAGCAATATGACGGGCGACGTACTTCGCACATTTTACTTTGGGTCTGCAGAGAAAACGACTTTCCCAGAGAACACAATCAAATCTTTTCTTACCGACTCCCAGTCATGGATCTAAGTTTTTCGTCTTCGGACGGAATTCATCTTTCAAAACTCTCCGAATATGGAAATGAGACGGAGTGAAGATTTCTCTCATAAATTTTATTTCTTCTCGCTATCTTTCCTTTCTCCGGTATTGGTAGGTATCGTTTTATTCCACTGTCTTTACATTAGAAAAATGAGGCAATGATTTTCGAAAACGAAAATTAGACACATCTCAGTAGCCTTAAATTCTATCATATTCGTAAATTCTATAGTAACCTTAAATTCAGAAAATTCTATCGTAATCTTAAATTCATTTAAAAATCAAGTTCTATCGTAATATTAAATTCGTCATAAAGTCTTCACTCATTCGTAATATTAAATTCATCTTTAACTTTTAAATGCGTAATATTAAATTCATCTTTAACTCCTAAATGCTATCGTAATAATAAATTCATTCATGTAGTTTCTAAGTATAATTTTATTAAATAAGTGTTTGTATTTAAGATTGAAAATAGAAAGTCGATCTGAGGGAAAATTTCTCCCATAATCATAAATTCGAAGCAACGAAATTTCGGCCACCTCGTTGGCTTCTGATCATTCGTCCAAGAAGTTTCCGGGCTCGGATCCCGGTGAGGTAAGGATGTTGTGTTTGTCTTACGGCGCTGGTTCTTCCCTGAAACCAGTGGCCCTAAATTAGGGACGGCCGACAGCTTACAGCCTATTGAATGCTCACGGTGGTCGTTAAACCTCCAAAAAAAATCGTCAAAGGAAAATAAAGACCGCGTAGATTTATCCCTAGATTTTTTTTTGTCCGTGGTGATTTCACTGCTCTCTATTATTGTTTATTCATCATTAGATTTCATAAATAATTATGTTAAAGATCGAAAATGTAGAAAAAAAATTCTGAAAACGAAAGTAGCACAGAGTGAGGATTTCTCCTGTAGTCGTTATTCATTTTTTTAGCGAGGTTCCCTTTTTCCTGTGTTGTTGTTAAGTATAATTTTATTCCACTAATATTTGTGCTTCAGCTTGAACGTGAAGGTGGAATTCTGAGTACAGAGGGCAGACTGTTTTTGATTCTGGTCATCATTGCAATTGCTGTTCTGTCCGTGTTAGTTTTTTTTTCTTTTGTTCTTTTTTTTACGTAGAAAAAATATCCTTATTAAAAAAACATCATTTTCCGGTATTTTGTTCAATCCTTTATGTAAAGGGACTGCCGCCTTGAAGGTAATCGTCCAACGCTGACCTTGTCTTGCGAAATTTCTTGACGAGGTTTGATATTGTGTGCCTGTCCGATTCGTATTTGACACCAAACTTTACCTGGAATTCTCTACTTACCTTTTCGGAGATTTCTGATGATCGAATGTACTCTTCCATAATGAATATCCGCTGCTTCGTAAAGTGATGTCATTTTTCATATCCTGCAGAATGAAAAGAAAACACGTCAGAAACAAGTAGTTTTAACGCTATGTTGTGTCCGCTACGTTTCTTCAAAATATACTAACTAGTTGCAGAGCATATTGGATTTAAACTTGGTAGGTTTGTTTTGGGTCACCCTGTAAATACAATGCTGGCTACCCAAAATGCAACAAAGAAGGAAGCATCCGATTGGCCTGAAATTCGCAGCATTCGTCGCCCGTGAAAGGACATGTAAACGATTAGCATTGCGGCCATATGCAAATCATGTGCGTCTGGCACGCCACCGAGAAGCACTATAAGAAGGGTGCACAGAAGGCGGGGTGTATGTAGTGGAAGTGTGTTGCTCTGCCAGACCTGTGCGTGGGAATCTTCCCGATGCCTCGTCGCAGAATACGGCAGTCATTCCAGCACGTTTCGGAGTTCGACAGAGGACGAATAGTTACTTATCGCAACAGCGCTTTATCGTACCGAGATATCGGCGCCCGTGTGGGACGACATTCAGCCACCGTGAGCCGAGTGGGGATTCGGTAGATGCAGGAAGGAGGGACGGACCGACGTGAGCGATTGCCGCAGCCACGGCTCACGGCCGAACGATAGGACCGGCATGTTGTGCGGCGGGCATTGACGGCTCGCAACTACACATCATGAATGTTAGCGCAGGAATTAGGGTGTGTTGCGCAACATCCTCGGTCAGCACGTACCATTAGACGTCGTTTGAAGGAGCGGGGACTTGTCGCACAACGCCCATTGCTCCGAATGCCATTGACGTCACACCACCGGCGAGTGCGGCGGCAGTGGGTCGTTGAACGCCGCACCGGGACTACGGAATGGCACGACATTGTCTTCTCCGACGAATCCCGCTTCTGCCTGCAACACCTGGATGGTATAATCCGCGTGTGGCGGCACCTCGGCGAGATACTGTATGACGCCTGTATTATGCGTCGCCATACCGGTCAGTCGCCCGGGGCGTTATGTTTTGGGGCGCAATTGGATATGACAGCCGCATCCCTCTGGTACGCATCGACGGTACATTCAACAGCCATAGCTACATCTCGGACGTTTTGGAGCTTGTAGTCCCCTCTTACCTGCTGGACCTACCGGCGGCCACGTTTCAACAGGACAATGCGCGCCCACACGTGGCACGCATCGTGCAACAATTCTTCACGGCCCACCAGGTGTAACTGCTGCCATGGCCCGCCTGTTCTCCTGATATGTCGCCCATCGGACACGTCTAGTCCCTGATCGTCAACCAAGTGGCCCGGCAAGCACCACCCGTGGCTACGCGCCTGATGAACTGTGGCAACGTGTGGAAGCAGCCTGCAGCAACATACCCCAAGCCCACATCCGAAGCCTCTTTCGTTCGATGCCACGGCGTGTAGCGGCCGTTATTTCCAGCCATGTGTTCTACACGAACTATTGATGTCTGCGTGTTCCGCAAGTCGCACGGGCCTGTAAGCTCAATCGTTTCATCTTTGTATCTGTTGTTGTGTGTCCAGTAATTCTGGCTTTTTTATCTCGTGTCCTTCTTGGTGTTGCATTTTGGGTGGCCAGCACTGTATGTCTTTTTTCTCCTCACTCCCTCTCTCTTCATTTTCTGCCTGCGTAATTTTTTTTTGTTTTCTGCGCTTACTAGTTATCTTGACCAGTGGCCACCCTCAGATTGTTTTGTGGAACAAGATATCTGTCGCGTATTGGTCAGAAACGTTCTGCTACGGTGATATCGGTGGCGGTCATAATGACGACGGTCAAAATGTCGACACGATCATAATGTCGACACGGTCTAGAAAATGTCCGCATGGTATTGTAACTTAGACGGTATTTATAAGGGGTCGCGGTCCGGGGTCAGGGAGCCCCAAACGAAATTTTCCTAAAATCTGCAGTTTTCAATTTAGAACCACCAAATTTGGTATACTATCTCATGGTACTCTACCTTAGACGGTAAACGGTTTTTGGAAGGGGCCCGGGCCCGGCGTCAAGGAGCCACCATACAAACATTTCGTAAAATCAAGTTTTCATTTTAGAACCAACAAATTTGGTATACTATCTCATGGTACTCTAGCGTAGACCGTAGACCCTTTTTGGAAGGTGTCAGGACCCACGGTCTAGGGGCACCCATAAAACATTTTCGTAAAATCCACAGTTTTTAATTTACAACCACTAAATTTAGTAAACTATCTGATGGTACTCTAAATTAGAATGTGGTCGGTTTTTGGACACCGGACGCGGTTTTTGAAAGGGGTCGGGGCCCGCGGTCAAGGTGCCCCAAACAAAAGTTTCGTTAAATCTGAAGTTTTAAATTCAGAACCACCAAATTTGGTATACTATCTCATGGTACTATAACTTAAAAGGTAGAGGGCTTTTGGAAGGTCGTAAAATCTACAGTTTTAAATTTAGAACCACCAAATTTCGTATACTACCTCGTGGTACTCTAACTTAGACCGTAGACAGCTACTGGAAGGGATCGAGGCTGGGTTCAAAGTGCCCCTATAGAAACGTTTGGTAAAATATACAGTTTTCAATTTATAACCACCAAATTTGGTATACTATATCATTGTATTCTAACTTATTTCAAAATTTTCGTAAAAATTTCCATTTTTTACTCTTAAGAAGTGCAACACAATTCAGCACTCCAATACCCGACCTACGGTCTAAGTTAGAGGCCGTAGATAACAATAAAATGCAAACATACCCAGTTAATGGTGTATTAAAACCACAAATTAATAAACGTTAGCCTTTACCACCCAAGGGCGGCTTATCAGGCAGAAGTACAATGTATTGTAAATACAGAGTTCCAGATATTCAAAACGGTAAGAAAAAATGATCATTGCCAATGTAAAATCGTATGCACGCGACATAACATAGATACATTTTTGCATTTCAGTGTCGCGGGATCCTCAGAAGCGCACGCCAGATGTAGGGCAGTTTCATAGATGTCTTCTCGGAGGTAAGTATTTCCATTCCTCTTCTTTCTTTTTTGTTTCGTAAAATTAAATAAACTTAATCAAAAAAATTTAAGTAAGTTTACTGAAGAATTACAGAAATATCGTTTTCATTCATTAACTTTCACCCGCTGAACTTCGTGATTCCACAAATGGTGATATTTACCCGGGAAATACCGGGTATCCTTGCCAGTAGACACTAAAGATAATGTCGCACTTTTACTCAGGTACAAAACAATAATCATCAAGCCCTAGGCCTGGGCCTTTTTAACAATTTTCAGTCCGCCGTGCTAATTTTCATAATGTTTGCAATGCAAGTCAAGATTTTAGCAAGACGCTTTACTGAGGTAGAAACGATTAAGCTGATACTAGGCCTAGGCCTTTTCAATAATTTTCAGTCCGCAGAGCTAATAATTATATGGTTTTCACAGAAAATCAAATTAATTGCGTTGTACGTTTATTTGAGCACATAACATTAATTGATATGCTCGAGTCCTAGGCATATGCCTTTTTAGTACTTTTTATAACGCCGTGATCATATAAGGTTTGCGTGACGAATCATTTAAAGAGTGTTACGCTTAGTAAAAATTCCTTAAAAGGCCTATGTCTAGAGGCTAATAGTTAATATTTGGTGCCTAAGTGAAAGCGCAACATTATTAACTTGACTTGTTATGCAAACCTTCTAAATATTAGCACAGCGACTAAAGTTACTATAGAGTCCTTCTAAGTAATATTTTTTGACCGAGTGCAAGTGCAATATACAAATGTCGACAATTCAAAATATCTAAAGTAACATTGAAATTTGGAATATTTGTTTTTTTCTTTTTTTCATACCTTGAAATATCAATGTTTTCAGAACTTGTATTAAGTTCTGAAAACATTTATATTTCTACCTATTTTTATTTTCATTGTGCTTTTAACAGGATTTCTTACCATATTTTGGGCATTTTATTTTGTGTGGTTACATTTTTTTAATGTTTTGCGCATTTTATTTTGCGTGGTTACTTTTTTTTAAGTTTTGGGCATTTTGTTTTGTATGTTTATTTTTGTTATGTTTTGGTTATTTTATTTTCTACGATGGTTGTAATGTCGAAAGGATCAAAAAGGGGAAACTGTGTACAATCACAAGGCCTACTTCCTCACTATTTTTTTCAAATATAGTACATGCTTTTGTATTGATTTATACCACTTACTCATTAAGCGACTACAGGTTTCTTTAAATAGTAACTTTTTCTTAGAGGCTTGTATTTCCTCTACCTAGCTCTTTGGCTCCGCAATTTCTTTTCTTGGTTTTAGAATATTTTCCTTATTGTTACTCCATTTTCTCATGTAAATTCCTTATGTGATATGTCTATTCTATCGAAGAATTTTGCAATTATACACGAAGCCTTGTTACTGAAGCAAAAAAAAAAATTCCGACTGAAACAGAGCAGTTCAGATATTTTCCCGCTGTTAACTCAAAGAATGGAAACAAAGACAACAAATCAGGGCAATGATTGACGCATGAGACAGTACTTACTAGTAACCAGGCAAAGTTTTGAGAAGAAATGAACTTAGGAACTTTTATCTCCAACAAAAGAAATGAAAAGAAAACCGCACTGTACCCCTCCCTATCCCCTAGTGCCGGTCATTCGACGTCTTGAAAGAGAAGTCCAACGGACACATCTGTATCGTAATTCCCTGAGAATCCGAGACAATCTTCCGGTGTTGTAGTAGAAAAATAAACTTTATACTTCGCCAAAATTGCTTGAATTGTAATGCCAACCAACAAAGTTTTGCTCTGGCGTTGGAGTTTTGCTGCTTTTAATGGAATACTCTTCCCCTGGGGTATATCGCTTTCAGTATAGTCTTCAGAACTCACCGGAATACGCCCCATCATAAAACCTCTGTTTCACTGCAATTAACTACAATTAGCGAAACGGAGGTGCGAAACAAGAAATGAGTCGAACGAGACGGATCTTTAATTAGAAAGTCGGGAGAATGTGTTGCAGGAAAAACTGTGTTTGGCTTTCAGACCATTTTACACGTAGGGACGTAGGTCTTTTTTAAAGACATTACGGGGAAAACAAATTATGTTTTCAGTATAACAATTTTCTTTCATACGCATGGTGTAGCACAAAAATACATTTGAATTTATTTTTGAGAATTAACATAGTGCCTACCAGCCCACAGTGCAGCGGCTACGTCTGCGCCTGCTGCAGCCCCGGAAACTGGCGCCCGTGTGCTTCGCTTCCTTTTATCGCCCGATTAGAGCGCTCCTGCTGTAAATTACATGTACTTCTGCATTTTGGAAAAACAAAAGATAAGATGCAGATCCCTAAACATAACCTCTTCTTTTGGCCGCAGGTACCAAAATGTTGATCTTCGTCTACACCCTAACTAGAGGAACAGGCCTCACGTGATCGCTCGTATTCTGAGTGTTTTATCGAATGGTTGCTCATCAGTTCGTAGTTAATTGGAAAACAGAGGATTTGCTTGTTGAAACCTTTGTTGTGCGTTGTCAAGTGATAATAGTGGAAATATATCATTCTAAATAATTTAGAAGGTGAAAGTGCATTGCTTTCCGAAGACACAATGGCAGGTGAAGTATGCAACACAGTTAACTCACAACAAAAACGATTTCCTGAAATGAAAAGCGTATTTATTTTACATAACATATTGCGGGGTACTTTACGGTATTGGCACTGTATTGAAAGAAATTATGGAAACTGTACTAGCTTCGCTCGTACAATTCGCGTTGGAGATGAACACAGGATGCGCAGTGAGAAGCCACATAATCATGATGCAAGACCGGAGAAAAGTGATGTTGCTGTTGCAAGAGCGCAAGTAAAAGAACGAGAGAGAAATAAGGATGAAGCCCCTGCACCAATTATTCAAATCGTGACAACGTCAATTCCAACCGTGACAACGGCTTCAGTAAGTGCAGCTTACATGCATAATATGGATGCACTAAAGCAAGTTGTAAACCGAATACGAAGAGAAGAAGACATGCCTTCCAAGCTTACGACTTCTCAAGGGATCGATGTCCCAATAGATTTACATGAAATAGATGGCGCAAAATTTGTCGGGAGAGACAGCGCATTTGGAGATCAAAGAATTATTTTAGTTTTAACAGAAAATAATTTACGAAAGCTTTAAGAAGCACCTTACTGGATTATGGATGTGATATTTAGAACTTGTCCAACCCGATTTAGGCAATTATATACCATTCATGCTATGATTGGAACGAATCCAGAGACGCAAAGATTTGTCCCACTGGTCTATGGTCTACTTTCCAGCAAGAATGAAGAATGTTATATTATACAAGATTTTTGCAGGATTTACAAGACTATGCATCAGACTATGATATTCAGCTTGTACCACGATATACGTATAATGACAGATTTTGAAATAGCTGTCATTAATGCTTCTAAAAAGGAATTTGGAAGCAGCACACGCAAATGTTGATGGTTTCATCTCGGATAAAATGTGTGGAGGAATATCAAGTCTTCTGGCATAGCCTCGGAATATGGGGAAAAGAGTGAGTTTACTCACAAAGTCAGACATTTGCAAGCACTCGCATTTCTTTCACCTGATAAATTTCCAGCAACTTTTGAAGAAGTGAAATTAATTTTACTAGAATATGTCGATTCTGTAGTTCAGTAGTTTCAGGAAAATTACGTTCTTGGAAGATTTCCTGGAAATAGAAGAGACAATCCGAGGAGAAGCCCTCAGCTTTTCTCGCCTACAATTTGGTCAGAAAGTGAAAACAATTTACTTGACTTTCCCATAACACAAAACAAACTTGAAGAAAGGCGCAAACGCTGGAATACAATTCTGGGTGAAAACAACAACTTGGAACTGTATAAAATAATCAGTGAAACTGCGAAACAGCAGAGAACAACTATGGCTAAAATTGAGACAGGGATAGCACAGATTCCAACGAATCCACCCAGAAGAGAAACCGCTAGCAAGAGAAAAAGGAATTCAAACTTCTTTGGCGCACAGAAACAACTTAACGTTCTAGACGTTTTAAAAGATTTGGTTATAATTCTACCCTTTACGAAAATGTGCTGGTATTTCACGCAATTGAATTATATCTTTTACTAACTTGTACTTGAATTTTTCAAGAATGTAATTCGGCCGAAGATGCAAGAATGTAAAACACAATACAAAATTTAAAAAGGCAAAATTTTCAAAATAGCATGTCAGAAACATAAAATATCAAAATGTAAATCGAAATGTAAAACAAATAAAAATTCAAAATGCAATCACAAAGTCACAAGCATAACAAAAATGCGAAACACTATGTAACTTGTACAACACAAAATAAAACAAATGCCAAAACATAAAAAAAATGCAAACGCTATGTAAAATGTACAAAATAAAATAAATGCCAAAACAAAGAAATGTACAAAATAAAATAAATGCCGAAACAAAAATATGTTCAAGCTATGTAGAAAGTAAAATATAAAATAAAATAAATGCCATGTCTTGATCTACACTGGTTCCTTGTGTACATTGGTCATTTGGCATACTGTAAAACCATGTTTGATGTGTACTTGTTCATGGTGTGTTCCTTGATCAACAAAGCTTTTCTGTGTACATTGGTCTTTTAGCATTCTGTAAAAGCATATTTCATATATATTTTTTTATGTGAAACATCTGTAACCTGTCTATGTCTGCCTGTTTGTTATGTCTCTGTACCACCAGGTCTAATAAATCATTAAAAAAAACTCCAATAAAAAAATCACCTTTACTTGTGGGGTGCCAGAAGGTTGAACCGCGGACACCACCATCAAAACAACAGCATCAGTACTCGTAGATGCGTATGTGGCATCATACAGCTGAACACAGTCAACTACAATGTTAGCACACGAGTGCGTGAAGAAAGATGGGGTTCGACACCTTTCTCCATAGTTCACATTGCGCGCGTTAATTGGTCGTGCCTGATGAAAGTGAAAACCGACCAGCGTGTGCTCTTCTACCATGCAATAATTTTTATACGTCGATATACCTTACACGAAGAGCTGTATCTCTGTAAATACCTTATATTCTTTCGCATGACAATGTTTATAATTAAATTAGTTTCAGTCAGGCAACAGACACCAGCATTGGCTGAGAACTATAGAACGCCTGACAACACACCAATGAGCCTTTACATTATGACCACCCCCGCAAAGAGAAATGAGTGCACCTGGAGACAGAACGGTGGTGCAGGTGAAGTTCACAGAGCAGTATATATACAACACGAGGACAGGCCTTCGGTTAGTAGAGTGTTTGGGGTCAGAATAGGAAAAGCTGCCGATTTATCGGAGTTTGATAAAGGACAAATTGTGATGGCACGAAGCCTCCGAACTACGATCTCGGAAACGGCACGGCTTGTGGATTGATCACGTGCCGCTTTAGTGAGCACGTATCAAAAGTGGGGCACAGATGACCAAACGACGAACCGTCGTTTAACCGTGTATCGTCTCCAGCTCATTGATGCCGAAGGGGAGCAGAGACTGTCGCGCATTGTTCACAGCGAACGCAGGGCCACAGTGCAACAAATCATCCGCAGCTACAAGAGTGGTGATCAGGGCAATATGTCACAGCACTCAGTTCATATCAACCTTTTGCGCATGGGCCTGCGTAGCCGAAGACCCAGCCCGGTCACTAGGCTTACTGCATGTCATCGCCATTAACGCATGAAATAAGCCCAAGATCATTGATAGCGTGCTAGGGAAGAATTGTCTGGTGACTCCTTTGTTTGGGATAACCATACCAAGAAGTAATACAACCCACGAAAAATTGCAAAAGTTCCCACAAAACACCTTACCTAGCTACAGAAGAGGACGGTTTTTCAACGAGGTCCCCGCGACATCCTCACACAGTAAAATCTCTTAACATCTCTGCTACAACTGTTTCGTTTCATCACTCGTTTGAAAGGAATTTCAAAGAAACAGTGCGATTTGTATATGTATCTGTTAACTAATTGGCGACCGCCACTTCATCGCTGCCCAGTTAGGTAAGGCACATCAGTACCTTAGACCTGGCTCAGACACTCATCCAAACATTGAGGTTTAACCCTATACATCGAAGAAACATCGAGGTTTCCACCGATACAGGGACGGTTTCACATACATTGTTTCTGCACATTGAATTAATGAGTATCACATTTATTTTGAAAGAAAGTTTTACAAACGGATTGCACAATCAAAGACGAAGATGGAAAAGTGTAGCAAAACATTAATTTCCCAGTACATCGAGTGTTTTAACAAAAATTGTAACTCCAGGTTAGTGCTTATTTTTTCTGAAATGCAGTTTTCCGGTCATCCACCTCCTTACGCAGCTCCGTGTTTTCACCGATGAAATGTTAAGGATAAAAATTAATATTAATAAGTTGGAATTATTTTATATACAAAATAATCATAATAACTAAAACAAATATGAGTACCTTACATCACAGCAGATTTTAAAAGGCCATCAAAGCATTGTTACGGCCATGTTTGCCTATCCATGCCTGTGTCAGTTGCTAAATATCTACTTTCGAGGTACCAGGAATTTACATATGGTAAAGGTCGAAACACGTAGTGAAGAACCGATTAACTGAATGAACATCAGTGAAGTTACAGTCTTCAGGTGTATTGATGGCCCTGTTGGTGTTATAATCAAATTAATTTGCGAGAAAACACGAACACACTAGCTGCTAAAACCTGGTATGCTGTTTACTATGTTCATGAGTCAACAGGGCAGGTGATAATTTCTTCGCGACTTGTAGTCAGGGTAACCTTTTTGGATCTGTCTTTCTGGAAGACCAAGTTCCTTACATAAATTCTTTACTTCCATCTCACGGAATGTTACATTTTCCTGTATGTTGGGTAACCAACAAGAATGGACTTTCGTCCATTCAGTTATTGGTCTCTGATTGTTTGACGAAAGACGGTTTTCAATGCGTTGGTTTAGGCTATCATAAAATTTTTAGAGTCAAGAGAGAAATTTACAATAGCTGGTCACCTTGTCTCTCCGTTTCCAATGACAGGGCCCTACAATAAAGCCGTTGGATCAATTGGCGTGAAACTGCGTGTCTCACAAACTGTATGCTGCTTAGATCTTGTCTTGTTGAATGTAGAGAATTTTTGGCGCACAACTTGAACAAGTTACACAGTATGTCATCATCATCATCATTGTCAACCATTATCAATTCACTGCTGGACGAAGGTCTCTCCAAGCTTCTTCCACAACGATCTCTCTTGTGCCAGTCTGCTCCACGTTACTACCGCATACTTTCGAATTTCATCCACCCATCTCCCATGTGGTCTTCTTCTGGGTCTTTTCCTGTCCCTTGGAATCCAATCAAAAATTTCGGCTGTCCATCGATGGTCTGTCCTTCTGGCAGTATGTCCAGCCCATTGCCATTTATGGGATTTTACTCTGATCATGATGTTTTCCACTCTTGTCATTTTCTTGATCCACGAGTTCCTCTTCTCATCTCTCCTGGTTACACCAAGCATGCACCTTTCCATACGTCTTTGAGTTGTCAGCAGCCTTTGTTTGTCTCTTTTAGTTAAGGTCCACGTCTCTGCACCATACGTAAGCACTGGAAGGATGCATTGAACAAACACTTTTCTTTTAAGACATAATGGCACATTGCTCTTGAAAATTATGCTGTTTCTTCCCGAAACTCTCCAGGCAAGTTTTGTACGCCGATTAATTTCTTCACCAATGTGACCCTCACTTGATATCTGCTGCCTAAGATAAACGTACATATCTGTTATCTGTAGCTTTTCTCCATCAATCGATAAATCTTCATTTCTTGTAAAATCATTGAACATCACTTTTGTCTTCTGAAAGTTCATTTTTAATCCCACTTCTTTACTCTTGTCAGCAAGTTCCTGGATCATACTCTGCAGCTCTGATGGGGTAGTTGCAAAAATGACTACGTCATCAGCAAAAGGAAGGTGGGTTAGATAATCTCCATTAATCTTTATCCCTTTTTTTCCCCAGTTCAATGGTTGAAAGACATTTTCCAATGTGGCCTTAAAGAGCTTCGGAGATATGGTGTCAACTTATCTCACTCCCTTTCCAATTTTTATGTGTGTTGTATTTTCAAACAGCCGAATCTTTGCACATGCATTTTCATAGATGTTATTAATAATATTAATGTATGCATCTTCAATACCGCACGATTTCAGAGCCATTGTAACTGCTGATGGTTTCACCGAATCAAAGGCTTTTTCATAATCGATAAAAGCCATGCATAATGGAAGTTCATATTCCCACGCTCTTTCAATTAGTTCTCTCAGTACATGGATATGTTGTATTGTGCTGTAGCCACTCCTGAATCCAGCTTGTTCTCTCGGTTGAGCCATGTCCAGTGTTACCTTCAAGCGGTGTGGAGGAACTTTAGTGAAGATTTTATAAACCACTGATAGGAGGCTGATGTGTCTGCAGTTCCTGAGATAATCAATGTCACCTTTTTTATGTCGCAGGATCATTGTAGCGTTGTTCCAATCCTCAGGAATCTTCACTTCATTAAGGCATCGAGTGAAAATATGGGCGAGTACTGTTTCGATTTCTCCACTTGCTTCTTGTATGATGTCCACAGTAATTCCATCTTCTCCTGGAGCTTTTCCCCGCTTCATGTTCTTGATTGCATGTGCAACTTCTACTGGAAGAACTCTGGTACTGGTACCTTTCGTGATGTCTGAAGTACATGTATCGTCCCATTCATATAATTTAGAGTAGAAATCTTTCACTCTTGTCAAAATGTCGCCTCTATTTCTGGTTACAGAACCATCTTCTTTTCTCAGTGCCATAATCTGTTTTCTTCCCTTACTGAGATGTACCTTTGCTATCTTTAGGCTTTGGTTGTTTTCAATTGCTTTCCTCACTAGTTCACAGTTGAATTTCCTTACGTCTTCAGTGATACCTTTTCGTACTGTCTTGCATAGCTCTATATATTCCACTTTGGAAGTCACATCTTCTTTAGTTATCCTCTTCTTTCTTTTTTTGCATCAACATTTTGTTTTTTTCTGATAATTTGTTCACATACAACTTGTTCTTAGACCCAACTAATTTTGTAGTTGTTTCCAGAAGAGCTTTGGTTACTTTTCTGTTACCTTTAGAAATATCCACTTCTTCTGATTTCAGGCCTTCTAAAGCAGAGAATCTGTTCTTCAGTTCCAACTTGAAGGTATTATGGTGCTTTTTAAGTTTGGTTATGTCAATACATTTTGTTTGTCTTATGAGCTTGCAACGTTCGAGTTTAGTGTTGAGGTGCATCTTACATCTCACCAATCTATGGTCACTACCTGTGTTGAATTTGTTTAATACACTGCTGTCTTCTATGACAAATTTTTTGTTACACATAATAAAATCAATTTCCCTTGTCGTCCCATTTGGATGTCTCCATGTCCATTTCCTGTGTGGCTTTTTCTTGAAAATGGAGTTCAAAATGAAAAACTCGTCTGCCTCTGTAAACTCGACGAGAGTATTTCCACGCTGGTTTCTGTTGCCGTGACCGAATTTATCTACTGAAATTTCATTCTGTTGCTGTTGCTCTATTTTTGCATTGAAATCTTCCATAATTATCGTTAAGTACCGATTACCTTTATTATTTAGATGACGAATTTCCTCATAAAATTCTTCAATTTGTTTTTCAGGATTGCTTGTGGTGGGTGCATAAGTTTGAATAATCTGAGCCTGGTATCTTCTCGAGAGTTGGATAACGAGTCGTGCAGCTCTGTCAGAGTAACTTTCAACTTCTACAACTTTATCTTTCAGTTTCTTGTTTATTATAAATCCAACACCACTAGTTCTGCCAGTATTTTTCCCACGATAGTAGAAGAGATTTCCACTTTTCAGTTCAATGAGATCTCCTTTGCTCCTTACCTCACTTAGCCCCACTTGATCCTTTGTAGTTCCTTTTCCAATTCAAGAAGCCTTGAATCAGAAGATAGGGAGCGTCCATTATACGTAGCTAAGGTCAGCATCAGATGGCAGCCTAGTCCGGTCCTCCGGGGATTCTTAGCACCCTCTGCCTTCATGTCGCACTGGCCGCTGCCTTGGCCAGATACATTCCAGCTGCCGGAGACTGACGACCAAGATTTAAGTTGTAGAGTCATTTTTGAGGGGTTTGGCCATAACTCACCACGCTGGCCAAGCCGTTGGTGAGAGTACTACCATACATACACAATATGTATGGTAGCATATACCGACTAAAGTAATCACTATTACATTAAATGTATATTTCGTCCACTTAACTTTGCAGATCGAAGGTGATTTCGGATGACAAACGAGTCGGTGGACTCGTGTTATCGACTGGCAAACTTATGACTACTAGCGTCTGGGAACGGCAATGGAAATCTCGTAGGAAGATCCTCATTGGTAGGACTAAAACGCAACCAACCAATTAGCGTGCGTAATGTGTGCGATAGGAAACACAGGCAGACAAGAATTTTTGGCGGGTAGAATTCTTACTGTTGTTACTTCTTACTGCCGATTTTTGGAATGTTTTTATCAAAGAATTTGTTTTCATATTTCGCAGTGACCATGGATACTGCGAACATATTCATTTGTTCAATCTGTGGTGCTTCATTCGGGATGAAATATAACTTAAAGAAGCATGTTAAAAAATTTCATGGAACCAATTGGCGTGGGTGATGTGCAGAGCAATAGCTCGTTTTAGATGTTAGTCCTAGCAAATTCTGATGTGTACGTTTGATGGATATAAAAAGGTTTGTATTGAAGTACCAGGTACTACTATGAGTTTAATACATATTCATTTTTAGTGATGTTCGTCCTAGCAACACTGTGTGCAAATATTCCCTTTATATGCACGTTTGAAATGCGTGCGTGACTTTTTACACACACCGAGAATGCCGTCTCAATTTTTATTTTATATATACTGACTTATATGCTACATCAGTTGCAAAAATTTAGGAAATTCATAAAACGCCTACTTTATTTTTAAGACATTTTAAACATTTCGGGGAGGCTTTAAACCCTCAAAACCACTCCCTGGCTACGGCCTTGGCCCCTAGGGCAGATAACATTATTGCAGACGTGTAATATGAATCAGTGGAAGATCTGAGGAAGCAACAAAACATGGAATAGCGGGTTTCATTTACATAACATCACGTGTTGGTCTTCATTAATCGAGGAAATTGCAATCGATTAAGTTGCTGAAAACCCACAACAATAACAGATTCATGTTAGAGTTTTACATATTGCGCCAATCAGATTTAAGCAGCCGTGCAGTATATATCGGGAGAAGATCGGTGGCGACGAACGATACAACAGCTAGTATTAATACTCATGATATCACGAGATGATCTTTCATCATGCGCTGGTCTTCATTAACGGGGAAAACTGCAATCGATTGGTATCTCAACACACAACTTACTGAGTTTCAAGTCATAGTTTTCATATTGGGGCGATCTGGTTAATAACAGACCATTAGAAATCAGTGGAGGGTATGGGCGGCGATGAACGATGCACCAGCCAGTTTTAATATACTTGACATCATGCGCTAATCTTCGCTACCGGAGGAAATTGCAATCAATTTAGCAGCACAACCCACAACAAGCAGTTTCATGTTAAAATTTTAATACTTTATTCTGCCGATCAAGTTGTACTTGGAGTTCAGTTTAATTGGTGGAAGTTTATGAATGGCTATTTCATCTTTCGTCGATGCCTCATGGGGGAGATAAAGATGAAACAAACAGTTTTAATATCCATAACCAAGAGCGGATTTACAGGGATGCAATCTACAAAGCAGTGTTAGAGGAATGGCCTTGGAAATTAAAAAAAATAAGGATCTGTTTTTCATTTTGTTAAAAAAATAAAATAAAAGGCACAGATAATTTCGTTGTTCTTCTTTTACAAACAGTTTTCCACCCGTATTAAAAATACGCCACCTACGAGTAGATTCATTAAAGATAATGAAGATTTATTAAACATAATTTCATAATAGCAAATTCACTAAAGATTATTTTTAATACAATATTACTTAATGCTACATACACTACAGCTGCGTTCAGAAATTGGGATTTTACTTCTGGTCAGTTTTCTTAGAATGCAATAAACATTTTGATCTTTAATTCGATTTTTAACATGACTGCACATCAGT
This sequence comes from Macrothele yani, assembly GCA_039090855.1. Classification (NCBI taxonomy): domain Eukaryota; kingdom Metazoa; phylum Arthropoda; class Arachnida; order Araneae; family Macrothelidae; genus Macrothele; species Macrothele yani. The sequence continues at coordinate 67,052,604 of CM077031.1, read as the reverse complement.
GGCTCACCCAGGATTTATTTGGGGGGGGGGGGGGTGGCTGAAAATATTGAAGATACATACAAAATTATTCTGGAGAAATCATCTTTCAAAACATTGCGAAGCGATAAATGTATCTCTCCCATATTAAGGTGTATTTCCAATCTTTCGTAAAAAGCGTATTTAAAAATACATACAAATGCATTTACAAATAATCTTCCAATTACAAAGTGCTCCCCCATACGGAACGCCTTTGCCCTTGGGCTACTCCCTGCCTGCGCCAGTACTGCCCATCTTTACTTTAAAATTCCGTTTTTCTCTTTCAGTCTAGTTTAACAGACAAGCACAAGACCATGGCCGTAACTAGACATAGTTTTGGGCGGGGGCGTGTGGGGTGGGGTGTTAAAAATATCCCACTGCAAAAATGTAATCTATCTATCAGGGCCATAACTAGACTTTTTTAAGGGTATTTTTTTACTATTCCACAGCGAACATCCATCTGCCTATTCACTTAACAAAACAATAAATTCTAGTTTTTTGTACATTAGTAAGCGAGTAATGACACATTTCATCCTGCCTCCTGTGTAATCTTGCTGTTTTCATGTGATCTCTGTCTCATAGTGTTCAGGTTGCTTTCCTAAAAAAACTGAACAATATGAGACAGAGATCGACACAACTGCGTCCCAATGGATGCCACCGGTGGTTTGCAGAAGCATTAGTAAATGATCTCTGATCTATCATCGGTAGTTCACAGGAAAACCGCTTCGTCTTGTCATTAGAGGACTGAGATTAGGGAACAGTTGCAGGATTCCTTTGCCGTCACAAAGGTATGTCCATTTTAAAACAACCACAAATAGGATCTTTCACCTGTTATGGTGCAGCTCGTAAACACGGAACAAAGCAGGAACATCTTCCGGTTGGTATCTTTCCTTGGGGTTTCAATCTCGGTGGCACCCTACCGAACTTCAGGATACACAAGTGCTTCAACTGCCAAGGCTTTAGTCATGCCATGCCCAAATGTAGACAGAAGCCAAAATGTGTACAATGCGGCAAGGATCATTGCAACAGGGAGTGTGCGGCTGACAAGAAGACACAGGTTTTCGATGTCAATGGCGTGGTTGCCCCATTTACAAGCAGCTTGCCAATAAGCTGCCGAAAAACAACGGGCAGAAACCAGAGCCGAAGCAGAATTATATATCAACAAAAAGCAGGGCCCCTACTATACCTACTGCTGTTGACACCAAATCGGTAAAGGAGAGTCACCCAGCTGCTTCCATGCCTTCCACCTCTGCTACAAGCTCCAAGAGGAGGAAAACAAATAGCAAAATGAACGAAAACAAGACTGCTGGTCAACCACCAAAACTTACGCCTGCCCCTCAGGCAGTAACAAAAGTGGCTCTCCACCCTGCCACTACCGAGATCACGGATCAAAAGCTGCTCTCAGAGCTTGTAGAGCGCATTGATCCCGCTGTCCTCAAATGGGTTCTGGTTGCCTGTCTGACGGCTTAAGCCTGAGCTCCCGTGCCTAGTAGCGCATTATGGACAGTCTTAACATAATGTTCTGGAATGCGAACGGCATCAGAAATAAACTTGCAGAACTTGCAAGCATCCTGAAAGATCATGACATCGACTTTGCTCTTATCTGTAAGTCCAAACTTACACCTAATATCAACCGAGTCAGTGTTGCGAACTACAAGGTGTTCCGGCCGGTCAGAGATCCGGCCCTCTACAGGCAAGCAACTGGAGGTAATATCATTTTAGTCAGAAATGTTTTAAGGGCATCCATCGCACCCTTCAAGAATCTCAAGGATATTGAAGCACTGGCTGTTAAGCTAAAAACAAGCTCAGGTTTTTTAAAGTAGCTACCTTTTATAACAGTCCAGGAACGGTACCTTCTGACGATGATTTTGACATCCTCTTTGGGGACCCCATCCCCACTGTAGTGGCTGGTGACTGGAATGCTAAACATCCTGACTGGTTTTGTCGTTCAGTTAATAGTCCTGGGGTGACACTGTCGCCATACATTGACAAGCTGGATCTTACAGTTGCAAGTCCGGTCCATCCTACTTGCACCCCATCACACGGGGTTGGTGATGTAACTGATTTTGCTGTTCTCCAGTTTGTGAGGTACTTTCATCAGGTCTCTGTGGTTTCCAGCTTGACTCTGTTCATGACCCAGTAATACTGAGATTAACCGGAATCGCAGCCACCCTGCGGACGAGGATGTATACTGATTGGATGTAATTCCCGGATAGTATTGCTTAAGTTGATGCGCCAAAAGTGGACGCTAGTACTCGCTCGAACGTCGACAGTGCAGTGGAATGACTCACTCGTTGCATACAGGCAGTCTTGAATCGATGCGGGAAGCCTTCAGCTCCTGCCTGATACCCTTATGCACTTCCTCCATGTATTGACAGGATGATCCGGGAGAAGAACAAGCTCTGGGGGATCTGGCAGCGGTCGAGAAACGCCGACGACAGAGTTCATTATAACTCGTGTCGCGATTTCGTCAGAGCAGAAATCCGCGCTTTCCGAGAACTCCAATGGAACAAGTACCTTCTCAAAGCGGGTCAACCTCGACAGGACGATGTGTGAACCATCCTTCGAAAACGCCAGTGTAGTAAGACTGTCATACCGCCCATTCTCGGTTCACTTGGTTTGATGTACAGTGATGACGAGAAGGCTGGGATCCTTGCTCGTTCCTTGGAGGAGCTGTTCTCCCCTTATGATATCCAAAATCCTAAATCCTAGTCACACGGATAGGGTCACGGAGGCTTTAGCTACATACGATCTTGATGATACAGACGAGGTCATCTCGCATGTTTGTTACCTCGAGGTAACTCGGCACAACAAAATGCTAAGGGTGAAGAAAGCTCCCGGAAGAGAGGTAGTTTCGGCAACAGCTGTTCAACTGCTCCCTGAGAGCTGGATTCTGGTACTGGTGGAGAATTTTAACGGGTCTCTCCGGCTGAAGTATTTCCCCAGGGACTGAAACAGCAGTGGTAGTGTTGTTGCCCAAACCTGGAACCAATTATACCTTACCTGAGAACTTCCGTCCAATCTCTTCCTTGCTCGTCGTGGGTAAGATCCTGGAGAGGGGCATCCTCTCTAGGCTTCTTGAGTTCTGTGAAGCTAATGGTGTGATTTCTGACGAACAGGGTAGTTTCTGGATGAAGCATGCTATGTCCCACCAGTTGATCAGTCTTACCGAACTCGTTTCTGAAGGACGAGATAAGAGCGAGTATTCCACTGCTGTCTTTCTGGACATCAGCAAGGCTTTTGACCGCGCCTGGCATGATGGCCTCCTACACAAATTGCAAGAGCTTCGATGCCCTCGCCCACTTGTTGACCTGATTGGCTCGTACCTCAAAAGCCGCAGTTTCCCTTTAGATTAACGGTGAGCTTTCTTCGGAAAAGAAAATTCGGGCTGGCGTTCCTCAGGGTTCGGTTCTTGGACCAACACTGTTCTCCATTTATCTACACGACTTACCTAAACCCAAACAAGGGCAGGTTATGATGTACGCAGATGATACAGCATTTTTCATCAGGTCCCTGAACAAAGGCAGAGCAGTGAATCTCCTCCAGGACTTTCTCTCTCAACTGGAAACCTAATACACTGACTGGTGGAGCAAGATCAATCGGTCTAAGAGCAGCGCATTGTTGTCTTTTGGATCTCTCAAAGGAGTACCGAAACTCGTTATGTTTGAAGAGACAATCACCTGGGCTACCTCCCTTAAGTACCTAGGGCTCCAACTAGATTGTCGACTTTCGTGGGTGGCGAACACTAACTACCGCAGGAATAAAGCTAAACAATGCCTTGGGCAGCTAGCTCCACTACTCCACCGGAGAAGCTTCCTTATAATACGGCACAACGTATTGCTGTACGTGATGGTCGTCGGGCTGGTGCTTACCTAGGCCACCTTCATCTGGATTGGTATTAGTAGGAATCAGCGAGAGAGAATCGAGAGGGTGCAGAGCCGAGCACTTCTTATGATCACTTGGGCTCCCACTTGGAAACCACTTCGGAAACTGAGGAACAGATTTGGAATCGAGAAGGTACATGAGCTTTTCACCAGACTCGCCAAAATGTTCTTCAAGAAAGCGGCAACCCACCGTAATGGACTTGTTAGTGGCGCGGTTGTTTATAATCCCAGAGAATTCCTTAGGTATCCCAGAACTAAGGCTGCGATCGTTGACCCCCTTGACGGAGAGAGTAGGTATGCGAACACTGGTGGGTGTTAGACAGACCACCACTTCATTCTTTTTCAGATTGGCATCGAGATGGTGAAAATGGTCTCTGCTCGGACATTTGGATTTGGTTTCGTTGAGCTTCAGTAACTCCCTGGTTCGTCGGCGGCCGGGTGTTGTCGTGGTTCTCTGGGATGTTGTGCGAAGCTTCGTTCCCTTTGCCCTCTTCCTCCGGGGCTGGCGGCGCGGATCACCCTCTCCTTTTACTACATTTTTCCGTTTGTCTTTCCTATTAAGTTCCCTTGCACAGATCTGCTAGCTTCCTATTTCTAAGAGCAGATTTAGACCTGGGGCCAGACACTCACTTCCTAAAACTTCTTCAAATATCGTATCGTATGAAACCAACAAGATTGCACAAGAGACAAGATAAAAACAAGTACAGCCTAAAATATGAAATCCCCGTCAGGCATGTGGATTTCAAAAAATTCGATAACGATAGATGAAACCACCATACCAAGAGACTACGACGTCGAATTGGCCGTCTAATTGTTGCTGTCATGTCAACTAAATTTGTGATACCTCTTTTTATCACAGGAAGTATTTTTACTTGCAGGTTGCCACTATGCAGAGCACTACAAGTTAATGCTGATTTAGCGGAGGCATGCGATCATGTGGATGACGTTCTAAGTGTTGCTTGCCAAAGATTTCAGACAAGGATTTTTACAATATGTTTGAGGTAGCCCCTTTTTTAGTGTCAGAAAATGGTTAAGTCTGCATTTTCCAAGAACTACAGGAAAACAAACGCACACCGAAAATTTTCCAGCCAAAAATTGCAAAGAATATTTTAAATTCAAACTCTACCTACCATTTTTAGACCAGATTACAATGCAACTGTGTGAAAGATTGAAAACTCACAAACATTTAATTTCGTCCCCAGAAAAGGTAATTCCAAATAGGTGTGTCACCGCTACGCCAAATGATTTGGAAGAGTGCAAGATTTTTTACAGCAAAATTCTTCTGGATCCAGCTACATTTGTGTCGCATTTGATGTCTGGCAATCTAAATGGCGAAAAGAAACTGAACTACTTAATACTGCCACTGAAAGGTTGTGTGGATACCAGCAATATTAATTCCGAACATGAGCAACCATTCAGACGAGTTTCGTCTGAATGGGCTGGCCTTGATGTCTGTTCATCGAAATATTGAGATAAATTCAGATGGTTTCTACCAGAAATTCGGAAAGTCTGTGAAATGTCGCATTATTTTGTAACGACATATATTCCCCGATTTGTATCCTGTAGTCCGTGGAGTTTCAAATTCGAGATGAAATCCCTCACTGCGCTCTCATGTTTTTAACAACCCATCGCACTCCGTCATCTTGATGTTATAAAGACAAATAATCTACGATTCCAACTGCCATTTTTTTTGCCTCCCTCAACACGATAAAGAAATAAATAAAAAATCGATATAAAACATATCTGATAATAGAACAAAATCGATTAATAAAGTGCAAAACACAGTTTCCTGTAGTTCTATAAATTTGTTGCAGCTGACTAGTGAGTATAGTGCGAAAAAAATGTCGGTAAATGTGTAGATTAGCGTCCTAAATAAATTATTTCGTCGGAAAAATATTAATGCCTAGAAAAAGGGCGACGTAGAGATTTTACAGTATAGAAAATAATGGCAAATGGTGCAGAAATGTATTTTTTTAATTGTGTTTTAAAGATGCGTATCTTAATATTTACCTGTAAGTGCGATGCTGTGAATAGACGCTGCGGTAGGCCGAACGCATCGCTACCCCTACGTTGCCAATCTTTGCTCTATTAAAAGAAAGTTTCGGTACTGCACGGAAATGACGAGTGGAAGAGTACAAGAAAAAGCGGTTACGATAAATGTTGCAGTGATACACTACAGAACATAGGTCCAGATTATCCACCATTCATTTTGTTGTATCCTGTACGTTGTTGGCAGAAAACACCTGTTTGATTTGCAAAATATACATATCAAGAAGGTAGAAACTGACCTGCGAAGAAAGTATGAACAGGAGAACCAAATTACAGCAAATGAGCTACGAATGGAAGACGTTCAAAGCAGTTTACTGTATAACACAGAAAGCCATACTCGTATTTTCTATTCGGAATCAGAGAATCATCTGTAACAGAACGAAACATTTCTCGACATGTGCTTCAAAAACAATGACAAAATACTGAAGAACTATATCCTGTATCATATGAGTACACGGTGCTTCGATTCCCTGCCAAGAAAGCACGCGGCTGCACTTGTAGTCATCCGCGTGAGAGTTACACGCCGCAGCGAATCTTCCTTTCAACGGAACAAATGTTGACATTGTCGTGGCAGCGATGCATTAGGCCTACCTCTGCGCCTTTTCACAGCATCGCGCTTACAGGTAAATATTACGATAAAAATCTTTAAAAGACATTTAAAACATAAAATTTCTTCACCATTTGCCATTAATTTCCATAATCTAAAACCTGTACGTCGCACTGTATTCCAGGTACTAACATTTTTCCGACAAAATAACTTAGGACGCATGTCAGAAACAATTTGTAAACAAAAAGGATGACACCAAATTTTCGGGTGTGATAAGCACGTCTTTTGAATCCGTTCTGACGCAAATTAAATTTATCAAAGCTATTCAAAGTCAATGGAACCGGTATGGAAAACAATAGTATCTGACGGAGGCAAGAAGTTTTTCAGTCGGGGTTTTAATCCCTCAGAAATTGCTGTAAACGGAAACGTTAGCTTATGCCCTCTGGTTGCAGATTTGTACGTTACTAAAAACATGAATTTATATGAGAAACATTTCGTACCGGGAACGCTCTCTAACATAGAAATAGTTTTTCAAATTGGACTCTTAGAAACAGAGATATCGACAAAAATAAGATGTGACTTTACGTCCCCTAGGTGGGAAAATCATGCATTATTTTAGGAAGAAAGTATTGTTAAAAGGTTTTTCCATATGAGCACTATCGGTACAAGAAAACAAAAATTTAGTCGAGTTTTCTGGAGCCCAGATTTTGCCACAAATACATCAGAAGCAGAAATTGACACTTATGCCCCTTGGTGGCCAAACCATTCTTTACCAAACATTAGAAATTATATGAAAAATATTTTCCATCAAGTCCTGTATGCGATACAGGAAAAAGTTTTCGAATCGGAGTTTTAGAAGCAGAAATAACGCAGAAAACGCTATTTACCATGAGGAAAGTCTGTGATTTACTTGAAAATTTTGAATTTAGAGGAAAAACATTTCGCATCAGAAACACTATCCAACAAAGAAGGAATTTTTCAAATCGGACTCCTGGAAGTAGAGATATTGACAAAAATATGATATACATATACGCCTCCAGGCGTAGAAACCATGTATTATTTCAAGAAGAAAATGTTCCTAAAAAGTTGGTCGACATGAGTAGTATCGGTCAACAAACCAATTTTTTTCAAGCGATATTTTAGAAGCTCATATTTTGCTGCAAATACATCAGAAGCGGAAATTAAGAGTTACGGCACCTGGTGGCCAAACCATTTTTTACAAAAATTAGAAATTATGTGTAAACGATTTCCCATCAGGAGCTGTATCCGGTGCAGAAAGAATTTTTCAAATCGGATATTTAGAAACAGATATATATGGGGGAAAAGCAATTTACCTTTACGCCCCCTAGCGGAAAGTATATGAATTAATTTAAAAATTTGAAATTATATGAAAAACTTGGCACACTGGAAACACTATCCAACAAAGAAATAATTTTTCAAATCGGACTTCTAGAAGTAGAGATATTTACAAAAATAAGATATGCGCCTACGCTTCCTGGCGGAGAAACTGTGGAATATTTTAAGAAGAAAATATTCCGAAAATGTTTATAAATGTGAGTGGCATCAATCCACGAAATAATTTTTTCAATCGATATCTTAGAAACTCAGATTTTATGGCAAGTACGTCACACGCGAAAATTAACACTTATGCCCCCTGGTGGCTAACGTATTCCTTACCAAAAAGTTTGAAATCAGATGCCAAAGATATTCCATCAGGAGGTGTATTCGCTGAAGAAAAAAACTTTAAAATCGGAGTTTTAGAAGAAGAGTAATCGGGAAAAATGTAATTTACTTATACGCCCCTAGCGGAAAATCTATGCGTAATTTGAAAAAAGTAACTATATCTAAAATACTCTTCGATATAAATGGAACGGAAACATAAAAAAAAATTCAATCGGGTGTTTAGAAGCAAATATGTGGAATAAAACGTATTTTTGAATTCGACATCATCTGCATTTATGCCTCTAGCGGCGAAATTGTACATCGTTAAAATAAACCGAAATAAAGAATCATCATTCGCATATTTCAAGCTTCCCAATGCAAAAAGAATTTTTCAAACCGGACTAATAGTTGCAGAGATATCGTGGGTACAGACGGACGGACAAACCGGTAACATAAGCACCATCTTTTTTTACAAGAGACGTGCTAAAAAGAATGAAAAAATAACGGCGACTACTGTTCATATAATAATTTACGACAAATCAGCAATAAAAATTTTGCTCAAAATTATTTCGCGGAGGGATAGGGGTGGGATCCTAAAACCTCCTTCCCTGGATACGGCAATGCACATGACTACTATCTTATCAGTAAAATAGCATTGTAGAAGCTTGCTTTGCGAGATACGGGAATATATTTCATCCATTTTCGGACTTCGCGGCAGAAATGTCAGTGGGATATAGTCTGATGATGTTAGACAGCAGATCCCACACCATGTAGAAATAAATGTTAGTTGAATCAATGTCATAAACTAACTGTACGGTTAACATATGAAATGTTGGTACATCCGGTTATTTTTCCTTAACAAAGGCGTTGTAACTTCAGCTATTTATTTTTTTCACATGTAATTTCTGCTATTTCTACCACATTAGGATATCATAAAGCTCACAAATGTTAAATTTTAATTTAATAGCTATAATGTTTTCTTTTTTTTTTTTTTTGAGTCAAGGAAGAAAACAAATGCACACACACACACAGACTCACACACATGAAAATAGCCTAATCAGGTTTTGGGGAAATCCTTAATGTATATTTCTGTTGAAAAATCAGAAATTCATTGGTTTTCTTCACCTACAATTTATTTTCATATATTAGGAGAGTAAACTTAGGTGTGGCGTTCAGCTCCTTCAAGACAACGCTCGTACACACTCCATTTCATTGACCAGAAACACTATCAAAGAACTTGGGCAGGAGCTTTTATTTTATCCAGCTTACTCATGAGTTCTCTGTCCTTCACTAATACTTTTTTCTTTCAGTCAACTATCATTTGCGGGGACACCTCCAATTTTGATGAATTACAGTAAACGCTGCCGTCCAAAACTTTTTCTCTTCCAGTGACCCGGCATTTTATCGCAGGGATGTAAACTTATTAACCCGTTGGCAGGATGCTGTTCATGCACATGGTATTTATATTGTTGAATAAATTGGTTATCTACTAGGCATGTGTTATACTTTGTCTAAGTCTCCGAAAACTGCAAACACTTTCGTGGTTAGCTGATAACCCCCCCCCCTTCCGTAGATATTTTTTACCAAAGAGTCGCCACCCTCTCAAAAATGTTCAATGAATTACCAATTATGATAAAGTGGTATTTACCAAAGAGTCGCTACCCTCCCAAAAATTTTCAATGAATTACCAATTACACTGGACAACAATGAAATTGCCTCTGACGGGAAAGTATGCAATTCTGTATGAATTAACCCACTGAACACGAATATCGCCATGACAAACTTTCATTGGCTCTTGTTTCGGAAATACAGCTAATAGAACGTTAAAAATTTATGATTTTATGAGAAATAGCTGATAAAAGGATCAGTGGAAAGTTTTCTTTTTTCTGCCTCCTCTGGCGGTGGCACACCCACAGTGTTGTACTAAGTGTCCCTACACATTGAACCCAATTAGTACAGAGAAATACTGAAAAATCGTGAGATAATTTCGGTGAATAGGCTATCTCAGCTTGCACTTCATAACCAGGCTATGATTATCTAAAACATTGCTTTTTTCTTACCTCACACTCAGTCATCAAATTTGTAACGCAGTTATTCCGTTTCTTATCTTAATTTAAATGCATCATGATTGCTCTGAATCATTGTTTCACAAGCCGCACGCATTTTTTTATTAGTGTGTTGAAACGTTCCTTGGGGATTCAACACTCATCGTTTTCGTGATGCACCTGCAAATATCAAATTGCGCCTGTACTTATTTATGAAATACTATGGTATGCAGTGGAAAGAAAAAACTGAGACAGAAAGTGAAGAGAAACATGCACGTATTTTTCCCGAATAACCGAGATGCACATTGTAGGAGTGAATGATGACAGGAAATAAAAATTTAGTTGCCCTCACGGAAAGTTAATAACTGATTTAGAATTTACGTTGCAAAATGTTTACTAATAAGCGCGAACTGCAATTTCAGCTAGCTTAGCTTGTTTTTTCATTTGATCACACTCAGCAATTTTTGGTAGGATTTGCAAGCACAGGAGAGATTTAGGCACAACTACCCATCGCAAACGAGACTTTGGTGTTTTCATATACTTTGGTGTTTCGTATCAAAACCGAAAGTACGTTAGATTGAACTTAAAAGGAACGATGCGTCACATGGTATTCAGGTCAAAGAAATTGAAGGCGCAAGGTTCATGTGCGAGTCGACATAGTTGGAACTGCAAGACTCTGATGTCAGAACGAGAACTATCAAGAAGAAAAAAAAACAGAGTTATGGGAAAGAACAGATGAACTTAGTTGTAACTGGCATCGAAAAAAGATAGTCGAAAATAAGATAGTTGTCTGGTCTCTCCTATTGAATAACGGATTCGGAACAAGATAACACACTTGGAAAAATAATGCACTCACTCCAAAACAACAATGCATACTTAGACCAAAACGGAGTGCCAGTTTAACATTGAACGCCTGAGCTCCTGTATATCTTGAGACTCATTAGGTGGTTGGATTTGACACAATGTCAGATATTTGTCAAAGCTAAATTTATCGTCGAGAAGGAAAGTATGTTGTTCAGACAGAAAAGGGTTAAAGAGAGAAAAACAGATTTGCATTGGAAAGTAGTAACAAAAAGTGAAAGTTATATCAGAACTTACCTAACACAGTGACAATACTCCACCGGTATTTCACTTGAAATTTCATGGACCGGAAATCTCTGATGCCAGATTCCACATCCACTCCTGAAACAAAATGTCGTTCTTGTAAGAATTGGGTGAGACACTAAATAGGTAACCGTCGGATGGGACAAGCTCGGTACTGTATGGAAGATTGAGAATGATCTCCACCTATTCTAACCATATAGTTTTCATCGGATCACTTTGAAAATGTTACCTAAAACATTATCCACTTGCAGGAATGTCCGTATCCTATTTATTGCGACTAGCTACTGCTTGCGCAAATCATCATGAACACGCAGCAGTTCAGCCTCATAGAAATTCCCGTTTAGAGATCAACAATCTGTCACGAGTTCCCAGTGCACAGGAGTTACCCTCGCAATTCCATCAGATCCTCAGAATTGCTTCCCTCTTAAACTGACATTTTTGCACTGCTGACTGTTTTCTAGTGTGATTACAGCAACAGGATATCAGTGGTAGGATAACGAAAAAATACCTATTTTTATTCATCCGCGACTGTAAGAAGTCAAATTGTATCGCGATGTAGACTTCAATTTGCGACATAGAGCGAAATCCTGTTTTACCCGCTAAGGAGTGAGTTATTGAAGAGACATTCGTGCCGTCGGAAGGAGGAACCAAACTCATTCTGTAGACGAACAATGGTGGATTATAAAAAACCCACCTCGGCTGGCAGTTGGTGATCGTTGAACGGATGTCCAACGGCAACCAGCGCTGATGACACAAACTCAGAAGGCCGGCTTGCCTCCTGGATTTGTGTCATCAGAAATGAAACGACTGGACCGTTTTGACAACCAGCGCTGATGACACAAATCCAGAAGGCCGGCTTTCCTCCTGGATTTGTGTCATCAGCAATGAAACTCCCGCACCATTTTGACAATCAGGGCTGATGACACAAATCCAGAAAGTCGGCTTGCCTCCTGGATTTGTGTCATCAACAATGAAACGCCCGGACCATTTTGGTGCAGTGCTTCTCTTCACAGTTTCCTCGTATTCAACTGCAAAAATCGCCCACTCTGCTGTCATGTTTGACCTATTGTTCAGTAATTGCGTTGGAGCACACGAACCACGAACTGCATGTTCACCAACCTCCATCCTCTGATCACCTGAAAAGCACTATGGTTCATCACTAGTCATGTATGTTTCACTTCAAAAGGGTACCCAATCGATTCTGCGTGTGACATTAGTAGAGGAATGAATGTCAAACATTTAGTGCCGCTCAAAAGGCGAAAGACCTTTGAATCTCCCGGGTAACAGTTTTGTACAACCAATTGCTCATGGCCTAGAGAAAAAACCCTGACATTGGCACCTTCTGCTAGATTCCTGACGCGTGGCAGACGTGTCGATCTCTAACTATTCTCTGACATTACAAGTAATTCAAGTGGTGGGCGTACAAGCCTGGGGTTTACCATTTCAGCAAACAACCCATCCCGTAGTTTCGTCTGCTAATTTCTGGGAAAAAAGAAAATTTTCCATGTGTCCAGTAACAACCAGATTTGTTGCGTGAACCTCTGTTTGAGTAACGAAACGATTGTACGTAATGTGACAGTCTTAAAAAAAGACTACCGCTCCAGTGGTGCATTGGTCGAAGCGCTGCCTTGTGGATATTCATTCCAGATGGGTCATGGATCGAATGCTGATAACGTATAGATGTTGTATTTGCCTGAAAACCCCGGCTCTCTTCCCTCCCTGGAACCACTGGCCACAAATTGGGGACGGGCAACAGACAATTGAGTGGCTACGATAAGAAAAACTTTTTCTCGCGATGGTCATACCTCCTCCCCCCCCAAAAAAAAAAGAGACTGGTCGTAAAACTTTTAGAACTCTGGCTTACACGTTCGCCGTTCGTGAACGGCGAGGTACAAAATATTGGCGATTTTAATTTATTAGCCAATTGTGTGTTCTTCTAAATAAATTCCTGGTGTATCAGGTTATTATAAACTAAGCTCATCTGTTCTTGGGTGTCTCGAAAAGCGAGAAATGGAAATACCAAGACAAAACTTGATGGGTTGCTGATTGAGGGAACGAAAACATGAATCAACAGGAAAATATTTGCTCAAAACTGCGCAACTCGGTAAAACCACGACACTGCAGACTCAATAAAAGAACAGACGCTCTCAAGAATTTATTGAAACGTTTCAAAACGAGATAAGCGGGCTATCAGAAGAGATCACATGCTACAAAAGACGGCATGTGAAATTGGTTGTTAACAGTATGTTGCTGTTAGTGTTGGCCTCCTTATATCTCATACTCGTTTTCATATCTGACAGCGAGAATATGCTTTCCAGTTGAACTCCGTCTTACAGGTAGCCTCAAAGTCATAAATCGAAAAGAGTAATATCCCTTGTGCACAATGTCCAGAAATGCTGACACCCCTTGAGAAATTGCAATTTCATTTCCAAATGTTAAACTGAACGTACCTTTGGCAGAGATACTGTCGTTGTGTACAAATTGCATTCCTCGTATTTCGATAACAAAGTTTTATCAGAAGCAGGCGTTCGTTCTGTGTAAGAGCAGTAACCACTAATTGCAGCCAAATAATTGACTTTCTTTTCATTGCCTCATGCAGCATGCCATATTTGCACACGAAGCTTTCCATGCGAACGACCAGAAATTTCTTGGACTTCAGCAGTGAAGCATCTGCTGTGCATCCCAGGTAATAATTACTGATGGTAAGCATGTTAAACAGATTTCGTTCTGAAATATTTCTGCTCTCAAGAACCAGTAAATTAACGCAAAAGTATGTTCTTTTCTTGAATATGCAGAGTCATTTGTCCCCTAGCGGCGAAATTTGAAAATACTTTAGTTTTCTTTTTGATTTGTTTCGGCATATCCTCAGTAAGCTATCTTCCAAGGTCCTTTGCAATTCTTCCATTTCTAACTTCTCTAGAGATACGAGAATAAGGGGACTTATTTTCCCATTGATTTACTGTTAAACGTTTTTTCAAAAATTTTGGAGAAATATGTATCTAAACGCCATTTAATTAAAGCGAATATGTTTCTATGTAACACTTATTTCTTAAATTTTAAGACACTAAATAGTTTGAAAACAGAAATCTATATAATAAACAATAATAAGATTTACGTTTCGCTCTAGTTGGTTTTCAATTTGTCGAAGTTCTAGGAAGAACGTTATTTGTATTGAATGCGAATAACGTAAAGTGATGTTAATCGTACGCAGAATATACCATTTTCGCCACAAGTAGGAGGTATTTGAAGTTGTAGATGAAGATTTGACACTTATTTATGAAACATTTATAATTTTCGAGATGCTATTCGTATGATGGGTCTCCTAAATTCAGAGAAAGTTTTCACTAGAAAGGGAGTCTCATGGGTAACATAGTGAAAGTTCCATTATTCGCACCGGTGTATGGAAAGCAACTTGCAGAAGTTTTCCCTCTTTTTCGTAAGTATGTAAGAATATAGTTATAATGTACTGAAAAATGAAATAATAATCGATTTTTCCAAAACGGCAAAATCACCGTGTTGAAACCAATATATGCTATATGTTTGTCCTGATTAGATCATAAAAAAGTTGGTGATAGCTCTGATCTCAAACTCCGGTCATGCATACCTCCAACGTGATTTTTGACATCTTAGTACGTTCACGTGCCTCCAAAAATGTAAATGAAAAAAAGCTAATTTATTGAGATACTCGCATGGGCCCATGCGTACGTAGCATAGAAACCAGAGATTTTCAGAGCGACACAAATAAGTGCAAACTCCAATTAAAGTAAAGTATATTCATAATTGCCAAATCCAAATATCATTTGAGAAGCCATAAGTGTTGTGGAGTTCTGAGTTTGATTAGGTAAGCCCAGTGGCGGTTTTCGAATTTTTGGGGCCCTGAGCACATCAACGGTTGTGGCCCGTCATCCAACAAAAATAAAAATTTTGTTTTCCACCCACACTTTTGGATACTAATATATGAAAAAAATCGCCTTCATGATTCCACCAGAAATATACATTTTAGGTTTCCCAGAACATGATTATTTTCATGGTGGTGTCAAAGTGTCTTTCTCTCGGTTTGTGTGGGTTGTTGCCAAAACCTCGAAAACCATCACAGCTATTATTATATTAAGTGAGTTTGCGATTGTTTTATTACAGCTACCACACTAGTTAAACATTTTGTGATATCCTGATGGGGAATAAATAAGGGCACTTAAAACTAGGAGCATCTTTGTTGACGAAGAGAAGTCGGAACTTTTGCAGCGATGGCAGCCAAAGTACAGTTCTGTCATTTAATATACCAACGGTTATTTCATGGTACTGTTTTTATTTACATTAATTCCACATTCTCTGTAGGTCCTTCTTTCCCGCATCATAACACTTCATCCCATTGAAATTAAGCTGTAGGATCCGATAAACGTCGGATAGTGTCCAGTTGGGTCGTGTTATCTTCAGTGTTGTGACACGGTTTGCACTTGGTGCTGATGACCAGCGCATGAGTGTCTGAAGACGAGCCGGCCAGCAAACGGATCCTACCTTTCCTGTTGAACGGCACACTGAGAGGGACTGTTCGGAGATCATTTTCCAACAATAGCCGGACAGCTTTGAATATCCTCCGTACAACCCTCGCGTCTCAACTATACGTCGACGACATTCTACAACCTGTTGTGTTGCCATTCCCGTCGCAGCATCACCGAGCAATTTTCCAAAAGGCCACATACCGCACGGCTGGCCGAAGCCTGATTCCCCAAAGTAGACGCCCTTTCATTGCCAGACAGACCGGCTCTCACCGATCGAACATCTTTGGGACAGGATTGTACGACACGTACGCCTATTTCGGAATATCGACGAACTTGCCCGCAATTTGGATACTATTTGTCTTAGACAGTATCCATGAGCTTTATGCGTATATGCCTAGCCGTGCAGTCACTTGTATCCGATCCAGAGGTGGCGCTACAAAGAAATGGCTTCTTCTACTCGTATACCAGTTTTATTCTAATAAATTGGACAACTGTTCCGGAATTGCAGTAATTTCCTTTCTTATAGATGTACGTTGCACATTCTAAGTTTTATCTCGGTTCGATGATTCTTTCTGGTTGCTTCGAATGTTTTTTTTTATTTTTGCAAAAAGTGTATACGTATAAACGTCGAATGAACATGTTCCCCCTAAATATTCGTTTCTTTCAGTTAAGTAATGCGGACATGAGAAGCAGCATGAATAGAACTTGACATCACTTCTTTTTCTATTTTTTTCTGTATACATCAAGCTTCCGTTGCGATGTGACCTTGTAATTTATTTGCTTCCATGCCTTTGTCTTTCTCCCAAAGATTTCACGCTTTTGAAATGTGTATTATTATTAATACATTTGACCAGTTAGCATTCAGAGGTTTGAATCCGAACTGACTGCTCTGATTCGTTCTCTCCAAACCATATTTCAGTTTTTCTGAAATATTTATTCTTCTCAGAAGATATGCAGTAGATGACAATAAGTCACGTAATCTGCTGCATAATGAAACAAGCCGTCATGTTTGCAAACAAATATTGCAAAAAAAAAAGAATCAATAGAATAACTATGGGGGCCATAGATGTGAGCCCCCAAATGGATGTGTATTATTAGTCACAATTAACACTAAATGAAGAATGAAGATTTTCATAACAAATGTGAAATATACCATTTGTTATATTTCGAAACTTTTTAATCACATGTAACAAAATACACGTAGAAAGAAAATATCTCGTATTATGTTACTGTGTTTTGAATTTCGTTATAGTTTCCTTTTGACCTTCCGATAACAGTTCAAGTTAATCGATGTGAAGAATATGAAGATAAGGGCATTTATAGATGCAATTGCCTGTCTGTTGGTTCTTAACAACTTTCGAACGAACGAAGTCATGAAATATGAGATTAAGGGTCATTCATGACTTTTAAGATTAAAGGTCCTACAGGAAAGATACCTGAATGTGAGGAACATCATAGTGGCCTAGTCAGTCCTATCCTCTGCCTAAATGCCAAGGTAAAACACAGCGGAGCAAGGATTTCCTGACACCATAAGAGATATGCACAGGGCATCCGGTTGTGAAACAAATATGTATGTTTAGGTATTCTTTCTTTCACAAAGGTACGTTCTTTTGTGCTAAATGCTTTAGATCTACAACGATTTAAAAGTGCAAAATTCCATTAGTTCCCGGGAGCAAGGGCTTTCATCTTTGGTAAAAATGCTGAACTATCATAACTAATGTGGAATTGGTGGTGTCATATGCAATCGGAAACCGTGCCAGATGATTAGGTTGCAGACTGTAACTTCTATTCCAAAACAACTAAAGTGGATGCATGATGCTGTAGTCCAGCCAACGAAGGCTGAAAATGGGCAAATATAAGGAATAAATAAGAAAGATTTGAAACTTGGCACCCTCGTTTATAGGTATCTAGTGAAGATTATAGCAAAAGTCGTGAAGAATAACAGGTGAGCTCTAGCCACCATCTTGAAAAATAGGTACGTTTTTTCGGTTTTTCGTGAATATCTCGAAAACGGTTGGTCGAAGCCCAAAAATACTATTTACAAAATTGAAGTTTACAAAAGTTCCTATAAAAAATGTTCTATTTACTTTTTTGTATCTGTAATGGTTTCTGAGATTATCGGGTGTCAATGTTGTACTTTTACGCTGATCGCTACGTTGTCACTACGATTTTTCATACAAATAAGCTCATAACTACTGAACCGTCGGTTTTTTCGAGAAAGAATTCATAAGCACTATTGTAGATCAACAAATTCTCTTCAAAATTGGTATCTTACTTATTTTATTAACTCCAGCATGTCAATCGGTATAGCTGTATGTTTAAATTACAAGCTATCGTTATCTAATGTTACCATCGCTACACAGACCCGAACGCCTGCCTTTATGAAAGTTAAAGAGTGGGAATGAAATCCAAGCACGATGACATTCAGAGACATAACTCATATTTCATTGTATTGTCACATGAGGAATTGAAATTTTTCATAAAGATAAAAATATTATATTTCACCTCTCTAATAATAAATTTATTTTATTAAGTGTTAATTGTCATGTTAATGAATACAAAACATTTTTTTAGAGAACAGATCTATGAAATAAATTACATTTGTGTTAAAATTCCTGGACAGTACCTGAGTGCAAGAACAGAACTCGTGTTTACTATGTAGCAGAATAAATGGATTATTATCTTCAAGTATATGCAATTTTTGTGATAAAATAATATCTAAAAAAATAAACCTTTAGGAGAGACCACCCAGTTAGGATTCAGATTTCAGAAACCTTACTGGCCGAATAATGTACTAACAATACCACATGTCAAGATTGTGATATCTTTGGGACAGAGACAGAAGCACAAAAGCAAAGAAAGTAACCTGCAAAGATGCCAAAACACTATACAGTCACACAAAAAAGACAGCTGGAAGTAGAAAGGAAAAGGTAGGAAAATGAGCGAAGACGGATAGAAATCATACAATCCCTATATCTCGTGACTCAAAGATCGAAGGACCAGTTTTTACTATGTTAAGTACAATAAATTGTCCCGTCTATATTTTTATATATTTATTTATGTACATATGGAGTCACCTCACCACAAAAAGAAATAAGCACAGACCATTTTCTATTGAATGTTTTGCTTCAATATCATTTTTAGCAAATAAATTCCATGACAAAAGAAAAATCGTCCCCCAATAATAAAACTTCGCTAAAATGATTGAATTTACAAGTACCGCTACTTTTCGGCTTTCTAGAATCAAAAATAATTTTAGTAGTATTACTGCTGTATGATACGTGTGACTATGAGGATTATTTTGCCTTGTGAGCTTGTCCTGAAAATGTAGTACTTGAATATGTCTCCATGTGATGAATGAACTAAAGTGTCAACCAGAAGAAGTACGGAAAAGGAAGATCTTATTTGCTGATGACCATTCAGTTGTTTTTGAGATACAAGAGTTAAAAACACAGACTTAGAAAGCACAGGGAAAAAGAGGCAGTGGTTCAACTATAGTTCTTCTACCAGCGACATGAAATTACGTTAGCGTCTCTTTTTTGATATGATTCCAATGATTACATAAGTAGCATCTCAGACAGAGTTGTAGAACTTTGAAAATATATATATATGAAAAAAAGAAAACTAGAGCATAATGACTACATAAGTAGCATCTCAGACAGAGTTGTAGAACTTTGAATATATATATATCATCATCATCATCATTGTCAACCATTATCAATCCACTGCTGGACGAAGGTCTCCCCAAGTTTCCTCCACAACGGTCTGTCTTGTGCCAGTCTCCTCCATGTCACCCCTGCATACTTTCGAATTTCATCCACCCATCTCCCATGTGGTCTTCTTCTGGGTCTTTTCCTGTCCCTTGAATCCAATCTAAAATTTCGGCTGTCCATCGATGATCTGTCCTTCTGGCAGTATGTCCAGCCCATTGCCATTTCAGGGATTTAACTCTGATCATGATGTCTTCCACTCTTGTCATTTTTCGGATCCACGAGTTCCTCTTCTTATCTCTCCTGGTTACACCAAGCATGCACCTCTCCATGCTTCTTTGAGTTGTCTGCAGCCTTTGTATGTCTCTTTTAGTTAAGGTCCACGTCTCTGCACCATACGTAAGCACTGGAAGGATGCATTGATCAAACACTTTTCTTTTAAGACATAATGGCATATTGCTCTTGAAAATTATGCTGTTTCTTCCAAAAGCTCTCCAGGCAAGTTTTGTACGCCGATTAATTTCTTCATCAATGTGACCCTCACTTGATATCTGCTGTCCAAGATAAACGTACGTGTCTGTTATCTCCAGCTTTTCTCCATCAATCGATAAATCTTCATTTCTTGTAAAAGCATTGAACATCACTTTTGTCTTCTGAAAGTTCATTTTTAATCCCACTTCTTTACTCTTGTCAGCAAGTTCCTGGATCATACTCTGCAGCTCTGATGGGGTAGTTGCAAAAATGACTACGTCATCAGCAAAACGAAGGTGGGTTAGATAATCTCCATTAATCTTTATCCCCTTGTTTTCCCAGCTCAGTGACTGAAAAACACCCTCCAATGTGGCATTAAAGAGCTTCGGAGATATGGTGTCACCTTGTCTCACTCCCTTCCCAATTTTTACGTGTGTTGTATTTTCAAACAGCCTAATCTTTGCACTTGCATTTTCATAGATGTTATTAATAATATTAATGTATGCATCTTCAATACCGCAGGTTTTCAGAGCCATTGTAACTTTCGGTGAAACCATCAGCAGTTACAGCAGTTACAGCAGTTACAATATATATATATATATATATATATATGAAAAAAAAACTAGAGCATAATGGCTACGCTGCTTTAATTCCATGTACATGTTGGAGTCTTAGTAGCCAACCTAGAGGCCAAAATTTTTAGTCTTTGTGGAAAATTTATCTTTCTCTCCCATTCTGTGTTAGCAATATTCCATTAGAGTTAGAAATGAACCCCAAAAATTATATATAGAAAAAATACTGAAATCGAGATAAAATACATCGTATTTTACATTCAAATATGACATCAACACAACGCTGTTTAGCTCCTCAAATTTAATGAAAATGCAAACGTTGTAGGCAAATATTATTTTCATCTTTTTTGCGGAGTCTTCTCTTGTTTTTCACTTCCTTTTTTCTGCTGAGTATGTGTGCAACGTTTCCGAGGGGTTTCTTTTGTTTAATGTTGATTTTTGGGGTCTCCTTCTACATTCGTCCGTCAAAATAACTAAAAAGTGGACAACTGGTTGCAGCGCGTCAACACAAGAATGTTTCGTAGGATTGCATTGCAAGATGTTATTAAGCAAGAACATAGCGGAATGAAAAGCTATTATATTGCCGAATCCTTTGTTATCTCCGGAACTAGGTTGCTCTTCGGCATGCAAACTACAGAACTGAGGATATACCTCATCTGTAAATTAACACTCCATGGTTTAAATTGTGATATCCACCATATCAAACCTGAACAAACGCGTTGGCAAAAACCTCGGAGGGGTGCATGTCGAACTTTGACAGTGCTGGAACTAATTGGAGTTTGAATATGGATAATTGTATGAAGCTTTAACGACCATTATGAGCAACACCTAGTCCCTCATTTTGGGCCACTGCTCCCAATAAATGGAGAGGGTACGTACCCTGACACAAATACCCCAACTGCGCCTCTCCTGGGCCTCGATCCTGTGTGAACTCGGAGGAACTTCTAAAAGCCAGTACTTAGACCTCTGCTGCAGTACAATGTGGGACTGCAGTTTATGGGACTTTAGCTGTACTGGTTCAGAAATGTCGGCGCTGCCTATGTTTTTTAATATATATTAATATATATGTTTCTGTTCAAGTGCTTTTCACAACTACAAATGAAAATCTACAGCTTATAATAGAAATTAACTAATTTACCCACAATAAATTAGAATCGGGGAAAAAAACACCGCCTTTTAAGGTCTAACGAGCACGTTAGGCGATACATGTTAGTGCTCTCGGGTTAAAAATAGTATGTACCACGAATGTTATCTAAAGGCTGAATGAATGCTAATTTCACGAAAACTTCTGAAAAATTTTGGGAATGATGGTGAGAGTTTCTGGAACCGATTGTAACAGAAAATCATTTTTTTAATGAGATATTAAACGGTATTTTCACTCCGTGAAGTCCTTGCATTCCTACGACATAATACTAATCAATTTTTTTAACAGTTAATGGCTATAGAAGATGTTTTGCCGGTGATTCCTACGTCATAAGGAAATAGATTACAAATATCAGTTTATACTGACATTTTATACTGCACCAATTTATGCTCAATTTCTGATATATTTGTTTGCAGTAATCTCAATTAATCTTATTGAACAATTTGATTGCTATAAATTTCAGTATTACGTCTGTATAATTGCAAACATATATATTGTATAACCTGAATTTACACTTTCTAAACATTCGTACTGTGATCTTGTTCGGCGATGATAAGATCTATTTTAAGGCCAGTCGCTTAGAATCCATTTTGGAATATAGTATGATTCGTTCCGAATTTCTACAAAACACATCGCTGTGTTATTTTTTGTCCAGCGGCCTTGCAAATCTGATGGTAAAACATGCGGTCATTGTACAATATAAAATTATTAAATACATATTCGGAAAAAAAGGAAAACAAAATTGTTTTACAAGATAAACAGGAACGCTTAAAAAAAACAAGTAATTAAGTAAAACATGGATGACATACCTAACAAAAAGTTTAAGACCGTCCGAAGGCAGGGTCTTGATTCGGTAGTAGAGACATCATCAGACCTATTACCCTTAATTCTATCCTTTCTCTGCTTTACTCCCTTCGGGAGGAGTAATTAATGAAATCATAGAAGAAAGGTTTCCGTGATGTAGCATGGTTTTCGTGACTTCAATAGGACAGGAATCAATTACGTTACTAAAAGTGCTTCGAAGAGGTGAAGCACACAAAGATAATTTTCACATAAACCTCCATTAGGAGAGCCAACTGAATGAAAAATAATCTGCAAAGAACTTAAAATGTCACGTCACATTAATTATTGAGAAAATGTGGAAATAACTGCATAAATATTTACAATTTAAATTAATAATGTTTCTCGTACAGGTGGACTAATAATTATTCCGAAAAATTAAATGAAGAATCTGATTTACTATTGTTTGTTTAAAGTCTTATATGTAGAGTATGTTATCATTGCATCATTCGATGTTGAGCATATTGCTTTTCCTTCGTTTGGGAGAAATTCTGAAAGACAAATGTAAAAACCTCGATGGGCTCTTTTAGTTGACTTTTACTAATCTGGGATATCTGGTGTCAGGAAGGGGAGAGATCCAATGCTGTATAACAAAGCCAACATAAGTCTCATCCGGAAATCACGTTTCATAATAGTAAAGAAAGAATATGTTTAAGGCATTTTCGTAGATGCGATAGGTTCCGAGCTGAATAGACGATTGCAAGTAACCGGGACCTAGGAGGTGAAGGGAACATGAAGGGAACGTCTATGCATTATACGCCGCACGTAATTTCTCATACGAACTTACTGTACTGAAAAGTGACATTCAATAATTTTTTGCCTAGTAATTTTATCTTTTATCATAAGCATTACTTGTAACTCTTCAGATAAATACACATATAAAATCGATCTAAACATCAAACCGAGGACGACGTCCAAGTAATGGGTAAGTAAACATAAAAGACTCAGTATAGTCCAACAGATGGTAGTACGTCTGCCCTGCACAATCGCAATTCCTTTCACTGTGAAATTATCGTATAAAAAACTACAAGATTTTATCTTAAACTTAAAAGAACATTTCATAAAGAAATGTGGTTCTCGGCACCAAAATATTTATTACGACAGAAAAGTTTTGGTATTTATACTTTCGATCCTTTCACCCGCCGCTCGACTCCTGAAATGTCGGAAAACTGACAATTCCATCGGAATAAAAACTCCAGAATGTGGTCTGCCAAATATTTTTTTTAAATTCCCTCTCTGTTAACTTGCGTTTCAGATGGCACCTATTGCGCTTCACATCATGACGTTATCAACTGGAATATGAGATATAAGGGACCACCCCCAAAGTGTAAGGGAATACATATCTGGAAAATGCTTGAAACCTGGTTCTACCGACACCTGAATTGTCCAAAAAGATAAAAGGAATCCACTCAGTGAGCTTTGTAGTGGTCACCGGACCATCTTGATGTTGCAAGAAATCCCTCCCATTCACAACATCTAATGCTTGTATCCTTGTCCCTAACAATTTCAATTCGCACAGGCTGACGTGCTGCCATCTATTGATCAACCTGTAATCACTATGTCACTGAGAGCAGAGCAGTGTGCGAAGTAGAGCCAAGTTTGTTTGTTTTTCACGAAACTGAAGATGTCTATCCTTAAAAAAAGGTAGATTGATTTTCTATCAGAGTAGAATGGTCTAGTGATGCAAACTAACACCTAGAAGTACTGATACGCGGAGATGCGGCAGTTCAACGGGAGTGAATGTTCCAGAACGTAGTCTACCTTGTATATTCTGCCTTATTAAATAGTAGTTGGTCTGTATTACATGGTTTTAATTTTTTTTTTAATTTTATCATATTCTTTTCCGTCCCAACTTTGTAAAATAAAAATTTCGAATTATACATCCTAAGACCTGCCTCCACTCTCCCGAAAAAAAAACCAAAAAAAAAACGTTGAACCAACTTAAGGGATATTCATGAAAATCCCAACAACAGTTGTCTTGGGCAGATTACTTAGCACTGACATTCTCAGCGCCGTGAGTATCAGGTAGATTTGGCTGAATTCTGAATATTAGTCAAAAATATACTGACTAAAATTCCAGAATTCATGAGGACGCTTCTCGAATTCAGCGCACTGCCCCCAAAAAATCATATGTCTTTGGGCCACAAATTCTCCTCCTACTTTAACATCTGTCCTCAAAATTTTAGTTTTAGCAAAAGTTCGCTATGTTTCTAAAAATACTACTTAAAATTATTTTCCGATGCATGCACATGTCAAAATGCTTATTGTAGATACAAGTTTGACAGTACCTTTTTTCGAGTTCTACTAAAAATTAGTACAAATTGAGCAAAATCCCCATAAAATTCGTTCTTCAGAGAACGAAAGACGGTTTTTCGAATGTAACGTCATGCAGAAGTGCTCCACATCGACTCAAATCATACAATAAGATCCCCAAGATGTAAGAATATGAGGAGTGTGAGCAAAACCGTCCAAACAAGGGATACAATGGCACTTTATTGAAAAGCTAGCTTCGAGCACAACTGGACAGAAGACAGAAACGTCCATGTGACAGGCGGCTGCCAAGAAAAATCCAGTCTTTAGAAGGGAATATGATCACCCCTGAATGCGTAGCAGGATTTACAACGTCTGTCCATGTCAAGGAGCTGTTGAGGCATCGCGGCCCATTCCTCTTCTAGCGCCAATTGCAGCTGCGGAATCGTTGCTGGCGACTGGTGACGTACTGCCAAGCATCTCCCGAGAAGGTCCCACACGTGTTCGAGTGGATTTAGGTCCGGGGACCTTGCGGGCAACCCATACCTTAAATATCTTCACTCTCCAACAGCTCTGCGACATTCACTGTACGATGAGGTGTAGCGTTGTCGTCCATGAAGAGGAACTCAGGACCCACATTACCTCTAAACAGACGCACGTGAGGCAAGAGAACCTCGGTACAGTAGCGGGCAACAGTGACTGAACCTCCTTGGGAGATGTGGAGGTCAGTACGGCTACAAAGCATCATACCGCCCCAATTGAGAACGCCGCCACCTCCAAACCGGTGCCTTTCGATGATGTTGGAGGTGTTATTGCGTGTTCAATGCTCTCTCCAGATGTGTATACGTCCAGAATCGCTCGTCAGACTAAATCGATTCTCATCCGTAAAGAGAACTCGACCCCATTGCTAGTGTCCTGTTCTTGTGTTTCTGGCACCACAGAAACCGCCGTCTCCGATGAGTAGGCGTTAATGGCACACACCGTACTGGTCGTCGTGCAAATAGACCGCCTTTGTACAGCCTCCTGGCCACGGTAAAACGCGATAATTGACGTCCAGTTGTCTTTTACATGTGCCTTGCGATTTCTCCCGGTGTCTGCCGTCTGTCTCTTATCACCTGTAGGACAATATACCGGTCGTCCGCCGCCGTGGTTGCTCGTGGACGACCACTGCTAAACTCTCGGACAGGTGTTCCTGTCGTTGGAAATGCTGCCCAAGCTCGTGAAACGATGCTGTGAGAGATCCCGGACTCCTCGGCCACATTAGTCACACTGCGACCTTCTTCCAACTTCCCAATGACGCGACTTTGGGCAAAGCCATCCAGATGTCGTTTACTAGATTGCCTGTTGCCCATATAACACGGTGGCAGCAACTCGACGTCGTTCAAACCAATGTACACCGTGCAATAGCTTTCACCGAATTGCTGAGCGTACACCGCTTGTTTGCTTTATACCCTTCCGACACTGCCCCTCCCCCTCCACAACGTCATGCTGCATATATGCGCATGCCCTACAGTACCGGCCCCTAGTCTATCTCATGAGTGGTCTTTCGGTCCGTTCTGCCTGTTCGTTCCGCTGTTATGCTGATTTCTCCTCTTCGTCCTTAATTTTTGCACACTAATGTATTTTGGGTTATTGGCTATTTCCCCTTTTATCTATAAAGGAAATATTCGTTATGTAAAAAGCGTATTTTGCACGACTGATTTTCATGGAGCAGTTAAATGAAATGGAAGTTCTTCATTGCAGCATCTGTTTGCTGCGTTCCAAATACAGAGGCTCTCAATACATAAAATGTTAAACCTTGATTGAGGAACTGCCAGGTTTGATACCTCTGACCACTCAGGATAGCGTGTTCCTCTATTTGTAGTTCTAGATAAGGCCGTGTTATTAGTCCAACATTTATCTAGAATTACAAATAGAGATACGCACTAACCTGAGTGGTCAGATGTATCAGTCCTGGCCGTTCCTCGATCAAGGTTTGACATTTTATGTTTTGAGAGCCTCTATATTTGAAACGCAGCAAACAGATGCTGCAATGAAGAACTTCCATTTCATTTAACTGTTCCACGGAAATCAGTTGTGGAAAATAAGCTTTCTACATAACGAATATTTCCTTTATAGATAAAAGGGGAACAAGCCAATATGACAAAATAGATGGTTCCGTATTATCAGTTGGGACTTTAACTTCCATTTAATTTATTAAATATACTTATCACGCTGTAATTTAATACATAAGTATATGGATTGTACTCTCTAATTTACTATGACGTTTATTGGTCACAGGACTGATCGTTGTATGTGTATATTGTTGACGCTCACGAGTGCCACTCACATCTGAGGATGGGTCGCGGTGACCCGAAAGATCTCATGTAGTTGTTGACAGTTTGGGGACGTGTTTTTAGCTACGACTCTTTGTATATTAAAGTATTTTAATGTCAAGCTGTGGGGGGGGGGGGGGTGTAACTCAGTTTTTAACTATTTATTGTAAATTCGTGTATGTACGGAATCACCGCACGGACGTTTCATGGCACTTGCTGCACGAAACACATAATACCAAGACTTTGCTCTTGTTAGTAAAATGAAAGGCCTTACCAAATGGCAGCATTTACCTAATAGCATCAAAAGAGCGGACATTATCCCAACGGAGCCTTCCGTTTCTCCCATGTATGGCAGACTGAAGCACCGTGTTTTTGGGCTTAAACTCAGACTCATTGTTTCGAAAATAAGAGCGCCAACGTACTGTGTAGAGAAAGAGCTGACTAACTTTCTGAAAACCCACCTACTTTCCAACACGCCTTACGCTGGACTGCGTACTTAATAAGCAAAGTAAAAGACATAAATTTGGATTCAAAGGAAGTTATGGTTAGTTTCGACACAACATCTTAACTCCCGTCAATCGCGGTCAAGGAATCGTGTGAAAACTTGGAGGACCTTCTAAGCCGTGGTGGTGAACAACCTCCGGAAGCAGTGCAAGACATACGAAGGGTGTTTGACCTGGTTATAAACAATACTTAACTACTTCCAGTTCCTAGGAACACACTACAAGCAGACAAAAGGTGCCCATATGGGGTCTCCAATATCAGAAGTGCTCGCGGAAGCTATCATACGCTCACAAGAGGAACAGATCTTCTCGAGCTGCGCCAAGAAACTGAAATTATGGCTTAGACTGAAATTATGGCCAGTTTGGAGTGTGATACTAGGCAGATGTATTTTTAATTTGGCAACATGATGACAGGTATCTCGAGAAGTTCTGACAGATAATCATTACCATCCACCCCTCTATTAAATTCATTTGTGAAATAGAAAAAGACGGGAAGTTACCGTTTCTTGACGCTGAGCTAAGCAGATCCCAAGATGGCCATTTATGCTCCATCGTATTACAAGCCAACAACTGTGACAAATTTCATTCCTCCTAAGTCGGCATCCCCTAGTTCATATAAAATGGCGACATTCCGAACGCATTTCAGTAAAGCAATCACTATTTGCTCCACCAAAGAAACGAAGGACAGAGAGATAACAAGCTTTATCAACAAAGGTATTGTCGATGGATTCTCGGAACGGACTCTGAGGTCCATCATACACAAGACGATTAACAGGAGACGCAAGGCACCAGAGCCCAGAGTCGACAACTTTCAGTTTTCGGATCCATCTGATACATCCCGAAATTTTTGTTTGCGTTCAAGAATCTTATGAAGAGCCATGAATTACACATTGTAATCAAATCGCGAGCTCCATTGCCACTGGGACAACAAATACCCACAAGGATCCCGGCAGGAATTCTGGATCAGGGGTGTATGAGATACCATTGGAATATCCAGACGATTTGTCCTGATGATACATCGAAATGACCAAGAGATCCCTTACAATTAGGGCGAAAGAGCAGATAAGGGATATTAAAGCAGGCAAAACCCAAACGGCGTTATGCAAGGAAGTAGCCCAATGTTATGCCATACCGGTGCGGAAAAAACGAAGGGGATCGCTCCGTACACCGACTGCAAAGGAACCCTGACTAGAGAAAGCGTCGAAATATTCATGCACCCAAACTCTTGCAACGAGAGCCCTTTCCTCGAACTCTCGGATGCGTGAAAAATCCTACTGAGATCGGATATTAGAAAAGAGAGAACGTTTGAAAAACAGTTCGCGAGATAACACCTTCCGCGAGTCGAAATATAACCTGGGCACACAGTAGATGCGTGCTACGGGATTTCAAATTATTTTCGTTCCCAAAGACGTTATTGTGATCACTGGCCTTGACAAAGCCTCCCGTTTGGAGTGTGAAAGCGCGGCACTTACCCATTGTGTGTTTTTTTTAATTGGTACACCAGTGAAAAACGGAATAATTTAACTTGTATAATACTTAAGTGTGAGTTCTATTATTGTTAAGTGGTTTGATTGTTCCATCACCTCCATGTATTTTACACAGGTGTGAGGTAACAGAAAGTCAATACATTTTTCCGCTACACTTGCGAAGATTTACGAAAGAATGCTGAAAACTTTGCAAGCGGCTGGTCTTAAGGCCTTATCGCTGTACGAGATCATCTCCTTTGAAATAAACTTGTGAACTACTAATTTTCAAATTAATTATATTTACTTTATTATTCAAGTATATTGCTGTGCGTTACAAGATTCTGATCTCTCAATGTGGATATTTAGACTTGTTCTAACAAAATAAAAAAATGAAGTGTAGAAAAACCTCCAGTATCAATTCGTGGGGCATCAACTTCAGTATTAACTGATATTTCAAATTTATTTCCTTAATTTGTAGCACTTATCACCAGAATATCTTCGACAGCGAATTGTTTGAAGAAAATGAATTGTATATTATATCGTATGGTGAACGGGCTTTTACAGTTTTTTTGAAACCGTAGTTAATATATCGGTGTATTACAGTGTGAAACCATAGTTAACATATTATCATGAAGAATAAATGAACTGTCCCTTGATATGTCGGACACCATGCTTTATTCGTTTCTTGCTGAGGGAAAATCGCTGATAGAACGATCACCGTGAACTTTCCATTATTCGGCCTCCTATCGAGATGACACACTCTCGGTGTTTCTGTTATGGTGCTCGAAACATTGAATTCATTAAGTGTGGCGAAACGCTGAAAAACCATGAGATATTTTCGATGGAGACGCCATCTTTGCCTGCGTTCCATACTAAGGTTTGGTTTAACCGAAAGTTAGTAATTATTTTACCTAACACACATTTACAAATTTTCTTACTCAGATTATACTTTATATTTAGAGACTTCACCGTTGTTTTAAACTATTTTTCTTCAAAATATTAGCAATTTCTGATTATTGTTTTGATATGCTTCTACGGATTCAACTCTCATTGTTTTCGTGATATACCCGAAAATATCAAGTGGTGGCCACTTATGAAGTACAACGTAGTGGCTACTTATGAAATATCACGAGATGATATGGTAAGAAAGAAGCTGAGACATAAAATACCATGAAAAGTAGGAAATTTTTAAAATACTGAATGCCGTGCAGTTCACAGAAAATTGGGCATTGAAAATAATTATTTTGACCGATTTTATGCATTCTTTGGCTCTGTGGTCAAGCAGTTTCTTTCACTGTTACTCCAAACTGCAGAATGAAAACGATAGAGCTCATATGTAGTTGCTGTCGCAAAGGGGAACAGCATGCCCTTTTAAAAGCTGAAGAGACGAAAATACGAATAGCAGGTAAAAAGCAAAATTGGATTAAGTATTATGAGATCTTGAAGTAGATACATAGAAACCTAATAAATAGAAAAAGAAAACATGATCACAATGAGATTGGCATAGAAATCAAAATTTTGATTTTAAAATATATTCAACACGCACGATTTTCTTTGAATATCCGAGAAGTACTTTATTCTAGTAAATGATGTCAGAAAATAAAAATTTAGTAAACGTATGACAATTTACCATTTATTTAGATTTTATACTGCAAGAAGCCTACTAAACAGCTCAATGTAAAGATTTTAGTGAGTTGAGCCTTCTTTTCGTTGGATTATACGGATGTTGAAGATTACGACACGATTGCTTGTGTCCCATGGAAATTTGGTGAACCGTAGCGAAAACGAAAGTACATTAGACTGGACTTAAAGTCTCAAGTACGACACAGGGACTGGTCAGAGCATTATAAGTCCCAGATTGAAAACGCGAGCTAACTTAGATTGGATTGCAAGGCTCTTACAGTTCAACGAGAACTTTCAAGGAAAATAAAATCAGGGCGGTTGGAAAGAAAAACATCCCCGTATTTGTAAATTACATCTAATAAGTCGGTGCTGACGCCATTAAGCGCCCTTCCAACGCACGGTGTGATTTATAATAAATCGTCACATTATAATTGACCCCGAGGCCACTAGGAGTGACGTGCCTGCTTAAAAAACAGTGTTTTTGTAATATCCGATCTCGGATAGTTCAAGCCTTTGACATACCTTTAACTCAAAATCTACGAATATATGCAAAGGGTAATTAAAGAAAAAAGCGCTGCGTATAATATTTTGCAGAATAAAGTGAACGTCTCAAAGACCATGATCAGGATCAGGTCCGTACACGCAATAAAATGTCAAGATGGCCTGAGTGGATAATAATTATTTAATTCAGTCCACACAAACACATTTGGACAAAGGCATATATATACGGGGAGTGTGAATCTGCAGCTTAAAAATTTCAATAGAGTCACACAAACACATTTGGTCAACAGCTTTCATACGTTGCGAAATAATTGCTATTCTTCAAACCTTTGAATTTTACAGTAATAGTGTTATGAATTCAAAGGCATCCCAAAATGTCAACAATACTTATAGGTTATCAGTTATTACTTTTCACTAAAGTATATATTATATACTAAAGTATATATTATGCACTAAAGTTCATATTATGCTCTTGCTGTAGTCCCATCTCTTAAGGAAACTTTCTTCACTTTTATTTTATTGATGTACACATCTCACGGTCTCTAGCAGACGCGATTGGTGAGCAAAGTTTCTCACCAGCGCTTTGCTTACCAGCGCTGCCTGGTGAGCAAAGTTTTCGATGACATGATATGAGAACTGCTCATCCAGCTTTCACTCCATTCTTTTCGTCATCACCGAACACTATACCCGGATAGTATAGTCTTGGAATTCAACGTAAGCCCAACTCTAAGCCCGCGTCTTCTATTCCTAAAAGATGATGCCTCAGTGTTGGACCTACGTTGAATTACAAGGCTGTGCTATCTGGGTAACCTTTAGAACACGTATGGCAGTATGATCGTCTTATTTCCTCCGAATTTCAGAAAGGAGATTCACAGGTCATCCTGCCGAGGATGACCAGCATTGAGAAGTTACCTTTTAATTTTAGTTATTTAATACGCAGATTTCTGCCCCCACGTGGTTATGTAAAAGTTTTAACGAATTATGTCATCCGGCAACCTGGACTGCTTCAGATACTCCGGAACTTGTTTTACACATGGATTTTACGAATTATTCGAAGTGCAAGTGCAAACGAGCCTCAGGTAGGAAGCACAGGGCCTCTGCAACGGTCCAGGACTGACAGCATGCATAGAAGATGAACTAGTCAATGTTAGATAGACTACTAATCTCCACATTTAGTAGCTTAGTGTCAGCAATGATTTAATAAAACAGCATTCAATCAGTCGTGAATTTTGTCTGCTTTTCGACTGAGGAGCATTCAATCTCAGTCGGACAAGTTCATGACTTGAGTGGAGTATTCCGAATGCCTGCAAGGGACAGTACAGGTAGGCGGAGGCTCTTTTATGGTGTGGAGTGTTTTAGTCGTCACGGATTCAGACGCTCTTACGTCTGCACACCACTCTAACCGGTGGTGCCTAAGTAACAATCCTTGGAGATTCTTTTCACAAATTCATTTGGTGCAGTCTCTCTGTCGGGTACGACCTCTTTCAACACGAAAACACACCACCACACAAATCCGCAGTAGCTCGATTGTGGCTGGACGAACATTCCACGATATTTTGTATCATGTGTTGGCCCCACGTTTTTCCGATTTGAACGCTATCGAAAACATTTGGTAGGCTGTTCATGAAGCATGGTGTGCACTGTCTCCTCAGTACTACAGACAGCTCGTATAATCCATGCCACGTTGGTTTGCTGCCGTTATCTGATCAGGAGCAGGATCAACGCAGTATTAGAGAGGTATCCCAGTTTTTTTGGCACTTCAATTTGCATACATTGTAAAAGCAGAAGCTTCGCTTCAGCAGCATTCTTCTTTATCGAAATGATAAAACATCGTACGTAAAATTTAATGAATTTTTCTGTGGTGGAGATATTCAATTGGCTATGTAAAGAAATATCCACAAACACTCCTTTACCCTTTAAAGGAAACTTCTTCATCAACATATTTATCTCGAAAACTAGAATACTCTCGACAATACCTGAATAAAATTAGATAAGTAGATTTCCATAACAAAGTGAGTTTAAGTACATTTTCCATAATAAAATTATGAGGTATAACATATTATATTATTCTTTTTTTCAAGGACGTTTGATTTTGAACGCGTAATCCAAACATTTTCAAAATGGTCCCGGCGACCGATTTTTTTTTTGCACTCTATTACGCTGGAGAATTTCCCCGGCGAAAGACGTATTCCTTCTTTCAAACTTTTAATAGAACTTATATTTTATCAGATAACAGGAACCGTATGTACGTCTCGAATGTTTTGCCAGAGGCTCTTTTGAATTTCAACTGTCGTAGTTTAATCTTCTTGCTATCTCTCTTATTCTGCAATACACGTTTTTCTTCGTTTTACGGTTCTTGACTATTTCCGTTCAGCAGAGCGCCACTGGCTCACCACCATGCACACTTCATTTGCAGCCTCGCGTTTCTGTCTCTTGCTGTTTTGACGTAGAAAAACCTCTGACTCCGCGGATAGTATGGTCGAGTTATGGCTGACCGACTATGACAAAACTAGGTCCTCATTGAAATCGTTTTTACATTAAAAATAAGTACCACACACTAATCGTGTTAGCATATTGGTACACATCATGGAGTCCAGTTCACCTACTGCGCAATACATCGTGCGCGCGACGATCTGCCCGCTCTCTGTGCGAGTGTGCTTCCGCATTTGACTTAGTCTATCTCGGCAACCGTAAACGCAATACGACTCTGCGTTATATCTTTTTAAAGCTCTCGACGAGACCTATTTAAATGTGCAAAGAACATATAGCAGTGATTTAAACCAGAAGGTTTACAAATTGTTTTCGCGTGAACGGGTTAACATTTTCAACAATGCCACGTAAATCGCAAAAGGAAAGCAAGCAAAAGTGGAGCAAAACAAAACGAGAGGAATCAGTAAGTGGTGAGAAATGTAAGAAGCTCAAAAAGACAGCAGCCCAACGAAGTAGTGAGTACCGACAACTCCTGAAAGCAGCCGCCGCCAAAAAAATCGAACACACCCATTGAACCCGTAGCCAGCCCATCTCGAACTCGCTCAAAGAAACATAAATCGACAGAAAGAGGTTCAGAGCAAGATCAGCCAACGGCAAATGAACAATAGACACAGATCAAACTTGTA
This sequence comes from Macrothele yani, assembly GCA_039090855.1. NCBI lineage: Eukaryota > Metazoa > Arthropoda > Arachnida > Araneae > Macrothelidae > Macrothele > Macrothele yani. The sequence goes on along the minus strand of CM077031.1, from coordinate 67,018,288 downwards.
CCCGGTCCAATGAATAAAACACAGCCATCAACATCTTGAACATAGAGTACACCGATATTTGTCGACTCGTTGTCTGCTGCAACTAGAGAGTTCAAATGTTGTTTCGTCGATCAAGAGTTTGGCTTTGTTTGTAATGTATGCGACCGAATTTGGTTTAAGAAAGATTTGCACATCATCCGCCAGAAGCATATCGACCCTTTACCTGACGCCTTTCCTGATGAAAATGTTTTGTCCTTCCAAGTCTGCTTGGCGTGTCGTTCGGCATTAGCAACAAAGAGAATACAACCGTGAGCAAGATGCAACGGATTCAATTATCTTGCCAAGCCAAATCACGTGCCAACCCTCACCGCCACCACGGAGATATTTATAGTGATCATGCAACAAAGTTTTAGAGCAACAGCTGGTTGCCTGTCGCGACTTAAAACCCTAGACGGCTTCTACTTCACCAACGCCAGATACGATTTCAGTTACTATCACGCCAACGGCAGCAAGTCTCCCGGTATGCTCAAAATGTGAAACGAATTGGCGCTACTCGATCAACACCGACTACGTACATTGGACGACGAGATGGAGGAATTCCTAAATGCAACCAACAATTGCACGATACTCAACTTAAAAGTGCAAGGCGCTCACCATATGGATGTCTCCACGGATGTAGTCTTGACAAAGGCTGACTTTGTTAAACCGAGATTTGGTTGTCCAATTCGCAGTCCGTCACAATTGGCAGTTTCAAATGCACCACACAATACAACAGATCCTACATAAGAGCCGGCGGCGTGGCAATATACGAGAAGAATGGCGCAGCAACGTTGTCCAAACCGAAAATACTGAAGAACGTCGACGACAAGTTCGATGAAATATTCAAATATGCCGTTACTTATGGTGATATGTGCGCAGCAGAAGTTATCACCAACAATGCAAGAATGTTACTCTTGTTCGTTTACATCAATCCCGGCACCTCCTTCGACGACCTGGAAACATTCGTACTCAGTAATCATGTATTATACACACCAAATGTTTCAGAAGCCTTCCCGCAACTAGACAGCATGTGATACAGAAACATACCGATCTTTATGTTGGGCGATTTCAACTTGAACATCAAAGACAGAGCCACTTACTAGAGATTCAATGAATTTATGTCGCGAGATCTCGGCATGGACGTTGTAACCGATCCCACGCAGAGCACCACGTTGGGTAATTCGTGTATTGATTTGCTCTCTGTTCACAATGTATTCCGCGTTATTTGTAAAAATTATGTAAGTTACTTTTCATATCATAGAACTGTGTTGGCCATAACAAATGAAATAAACGCTTTGAAACCATACTGGACTATCTCATTTGAACTCTCCGATATGCAAATCGTAGTCCTAGGTTCGAATCTGACGGCTCAATCAGAACTAAGCCAACCTGGATTTTTTTATGATTAAAAGTTCGCCCGTCTGTAATTTAGACAGCTGACTCCAGGTAAGGAGGAGAGCCAATGCCGTAAGGCTAATGTAACATCCATGCCTCACCGGGATTGGAACACGGACCCTTCTAGGACGAATGGTCGTGAACCATCGCTTATACACTGCCGGACAATTGCTAAGGACGGATAACAATAGCAACGATAGCAACCATAAAATGGAAGGCAAGAAAATGTTGAAAATTAGCATAAGTGCGGGATACAGTAAGACGTGTTGTGCGTATGCAAATTTTGGATTGCCGAACTTGTTCGTGACGTCATAGCGCTGATAAGTGATATAAAGGATTTGACGCGTATTGACCGTTGTTGTTCAAACGCAAAGTTGAAAGGGAAAGAATCAATTGACGACCTTGCAAGTTTCAGTATGTCTTCCCGACATCACCTAGATGATTTTACGCGTGGCCGTATTATTGGCAAGATTAAAGAAGGGCGATAAATAACAGATGTTGCCAGGGAGATCGACGTCAGCCACAGTGTTGTTTCAAGGCTTTGGAAATCATTTCAAACAAATGGAGAGTGTAGCAAACGTCACGGGGGAGGTCGTGTTCGCAGTACGACACCTACAGAAGATCGGTACATAGTGCTATCAACAAAAAGACACCGGCGCAGCAGAGCTAGTGAGATAGCAAATCAGTTTATGGCTGCTACTGGCAAGCGGATCTCCCGAAAAACTGTCGCCAGACGTTTGCATGAAGAAGGACTATACGCCCGCCGTCATGTTGTGTGCATCCCATTGTCCAGACGTCACCGTACCGCTCGTTTGCAATGGTGCCATCAACATCGCAATTGGACTGATAACGACTGGTCTGCTGTCCTCTTCTCAGATAAGAGTAGATACAGTCTATCGTCTGATTGTCGACGACAACTGATCTGGCGTGATAGTGGTACTGCATATTGTCCAGCAAACATACAGGAAAGGGGCCGACATCCGACATATAGTGGATGGCATCACGATCAATGGCTGTACGTGCCTCTATGAGCTTCCCACTGGGACTATGACTGGCCAACGATACATTAATGATGTTCTGCTACCTCATGTTCTTATGTCCCGTGGTGCTGTCGGTGATAGATTCATTTTCATGGAAGACAACGCAACATGTCATCGAACAGTCGCTGTCCAGGAGTGTCTTGAAAGAGAGGATATTCAACGCCTCGTATGGCCAGCACGTTCTCCAGATCTGAATCCCATTGAAAATGTGTGGGATGCTTTGGGGAGGAGTCTTGCTGGTCGCCAATGCCCTCCAATAAACAAGGACACCCTCGTCCGTGCACTGACAGAGGAATGGCATAAATTACCCCAACAGCTGCTTGATAATGTTGTGCAAAGCATGACACGACGTGTGGAATCTTGCATCGCCCTCCATGGTGGCGATATCCCATATTGACATCTTACGCCGGAACGCCTGCGGACGGTAATTGCATTTTTTCACGTTTGCGTATTCTACACAAAATGGCCTGTTTCTCCCTTGAACACGTTCCAAAGCCTTCTGGATTTCAGAGCACAATAAATTGTCTTTCTTGTAATGTCCTGGCATTCTGACATTATTTTATTTCACTGGGCATCCAACCACACTTACTTTTTTATGCGCTATATAGCCGTTTTTGATCCGTCCTTAGCAATTGTCCAGCAGTGTACCACTTCGCCACCGGGGGCTTTATAGCTGTTTCAAAGGTTTGTGTTTATAGTGTGGATGATGTGATATTTTCCGTGCGTAAACTTGTGGTGCAGATGTGGGCTGTCGTGCTGGCGTTTTTTCCTGTTGCTGTTAAAAGGTTTCGTGTGAGTATACTGTGGTTGAAATTGTATTTTCCATAGGTGAGCTTGCAGTGTATATGTGAACTATAGGGTTTGCATTGACTGAAATAAAGCGATGCACACTCAGAATCAATCTCATGAGACGCATTTCTGTGAAGTGAAGGGCTGCACTTGCGTTCAATGATGTGCATTAATCACCTTATCAGCATTAAAGGATTCTCTGTAACTGTGTTCGAATGCTGGTCATACAGGCCGTGCGAGAGCAAAATCGCATTCTTCAAAGCCTTGTCTTGTGTAGACATGTTCAAAGAAAAATCAGTGCTAACTTTGTACAGGTACATTACACTATTTACAGGAGCAATTTTTTTCGATATAGACATATTAACATGTGAACCAGCCCGTTTTCCTGTTCTTGTTTCCCTTTGTTTTATTTAAAGGTTTTTACTGACACAGAATACAGGAAAATATTTTCATTCTGACTTTCGTGTGATCCACGCAAAGATTGTTCTGCTACTGTGAAGTCTCGTGCAATGAAAATTTTTGAGTGAATAGTTTTGATGCTAAGTGGAGAGCTTGCGAGGCAAAAGTTTTCACAAATGACTTTATAGAACCAGCAGTGTGGATGAGTGCAAGGTAAGCATTTGAAGTGTGATGGTTCCAAGCGTTTCGATATTTCTGAGGATGGAATCGGTGGCGTCATGCCAGATTTGATCAGAAAGTATAAGTATGTTCTATTCTGTAAGTAATATTCTCGGCTCCTCAGTTCGGAGGCGATAAAAGTCTCTTCACACAAAAAGCATACAAGGAAAGTAGAGTAAAATAAATTATTATTACACTAGTCAACAACAACAAAAAAATTCTGGCCTGGACTTTTGCAGCTGGTTTAGACTTATTTCAGGGTGCTGATTTCAAATATGATCTCAGATTTTCTCTATCACATCTCATTTTCATTGATTTTACCCGAAATTAACTCTTTGTCATTTACAATTGCAAGTTGTTGCGAGTCAGTGAGTGCTTTAGTTTTAAAATATGGTGTTTTATTTTTAGGATAGTGTGTTTATAATATCATTTTTTGTAGATATCCACATTTATTTAATATTTTGCTTCTGCAGGTCGTGATCTATTTTTTGTAGATATCCACATTTATTTTATATTTTGCTTCTGCAGGTCGTGATCTAACAATGGCTACAACATTTGAAAGAAGGAAATGCAGTAATGACCCAGATATTTTCTGCTACATCTGCGGCAGCTTCACCTTGCAGGGTCACAGGCGCAACATCAATACCTTTGTCAAGCAGGTTTATCTTGCCTACTTTAAAGTACGACTTGGAGACCAAGACAGAAATTGGGCTCCTCACAAATTGTGTAAAACCTGTGTTGAAACTTTGCGATCATGGTCTAAAGGAAAGAATGCTAAGCTGAAGTTTGATGGGCCAATGGTTTGGAGAGAACCTACAAACCATTTGGATAACTGCTACTTCTGCCTTGTCAATGTAAAAGGTTTCAATAAGAAAAACAAACACTTACAATATCCAGATATCCCATCTGCCAGACGATCAGTTGAGCACTGTGAGTTGAGCACTGTGAGGAAATACCTGTGCCTGTGTTTACTGAGCTACCAGAGATTGATGTTGAATTCCTCAGTTTACCTGCTTCTACAGATGATGATGATGCTCAGATCGAATACACGCCATCTGATGCAAATTGTGATAAAATTTCTCTGCTTAGTCAGCCTGAATTGAATGATCTTGTAAGAGATTTGTATTTGCCGAAGCAGTCTGCTGAATTGTTGGCGTCCAGGCTGCAAGAGAAAAGTCTACTCAGACCTGGTACTAGTGTCTCCTTTTATCGTAACAGAGAAGCAGCACTGCGAAAATACTTCCATTCAGATGGTCAACTTTTTTATTGTAATGATGTTCAAGGGCTTCTTCTCAATATGGGATTGCCCGCATATGATTCAAGTGAATGGAGACTTTTTATTGATAGTAGTAAAAGGAGTTTGAAATGTGTGTTACTTCACAACAGAAATATATATGGTTCAATCCCAATAGGACACTCTGTAAAAATGAAAGAAGAGTATGCCAACATCAACATTGTTCTGGATAGATTGGAGTACCATGTTTATGGATGGGTAATTTATGTTGATTTGAAAATGGTTAATTTTCTGCTGGGTCACCAAGAAGGTCACACCAAAATCCCTTGTTTCCTGTGTTACTGGAATAGTAGGGCTACATTAGAACACTGCGTTAAAAAGAACTGGCCACCAAGAATCAGTTTGACGCATGGTGACAAGAACACCAAGAATGAGCCTCTGGTTGATAGGAATAAAATTGTATTTCCCCCACTGCACATAAAACTCGGTTAATGAAGCAATTCCTCAAAGCTCTTGATCACACTGGAGACTGCTTCAGTTATATATGTTCTACCTTATCAAGTCTCAGTGCCGAGAAGAAAAAGGCAGGAATATTTGACGGCCCTCAAATAAGAACAATCAGGGATCCACACTTTGTTACAACAATGACTGCGGCAGAGGCTAGAGCTTGGCATGCGTTCTCTTATGTGGTGAGGATTTTCCTTGGGAACAGGAAAGTGGACAACTATCGAGAGATTGTGGAGGAGCTGCTCTTGAGTTTCCAAGCACTTGGATGTAGAATGAGCATTAAGGTTCACAACTTACATAGTCACTTTGTCCAGTTTCCAGAGAACATGGGTCACGTGAGCGAAGAGCAAGGTGAACGCTTTCATTAAGACATTAAAGTTATGGAAGAATGTTACCAAGGCCGATGGTATGTAACATCACTAGTGTTAATAACCTTTTTGTACAAATTTTTCTTATCTTCACAATTCAATTCTCACATGGTAATATGCATTCACTCACATTGATATGCAGTCACTCTCACAACTTTGTGCTACGGCTCATTAAATGTTTGTTTCATTATTATTGTATATCTTATCTCATTTTATTCTTGTATGTATGTCTGTTTAACTATTCGTATATGAGCATAAATTTGCTGTTTTTATTGAAAATGCAATATTTGATATCGCAAAAACCTGATGTGATAGACAGAAACTGATGCCAGATTTGGAATTAGCACCCTAAAATTACCTTAAAACTGTTGAAATACATTATGCCAGAAAAGGTGTGGTGACCAGTGTTATAAATTGTCTGGATCAAAACGAGAAGCAACTTGACACTCCCAAGCAAAGAAACTTTGCCTCATTTGACGAAGATATAAAAACATTACTTTTAGAGCTACATCTCCTTCTTAACTCAGAGAGAAATGTATAGCAATGTACACGAAGCCAAGGCATTGGGCCTCACGATGATGGAAAATCCAAAAATACTTAGTTCTAACTAATAAATATAACTTCGTGTTTATTGGTGTAGGAAAAACAATATAATGTTCCGCAAGCTTTCCCCGTCAACGGACGGCTTCATCAGGCGGTTACAAAGGAAACAGAATCAAACTAAAATAGACGAATTCGCATACACAAAATTAAACATGATATGTAGAACACACTCGCGCATGCTAAACACGCGGAAACAAATGAGATGTAGCAGTATATGATATATGATCAAAACCTAATAAGATATTAATGTATACAAATTATTGCATCCTACTTATGCCAAGCAGATGCCTCCAAGCTACAGGGAGCTCAATAGAAACTTCCGTATTGCACACATAATGGCTTGTCAATAAACTCTGTGTCAATAAATATAACTCCGTGTTTATTAGTGTTTTCCTACACCAATAAACACGGAGTTATATTTATTCGTTATTGCTTTGGTGTTGCCTACCCACGACTTATTCATACTTAGTTCTACTATTTTCCTTCTCAAACAGATGAATTTAAAGATAGGTACAGAGTAAGAAATAAATTTACTCTTCTGGGTTTTGGGAGTATGATTCCACCCAAACTAACTCGGAAACACATCATCGATAAATATAAATTTTCTAGTAAAAATGTACGCTGATTAAAATCATTTTCAGAGTATTGTTATTTAATACGGCATTACAACAGAACTCAGAGCCTGCGGTGTTTTTTTCTGACACATTCGTTAAGAAAACAGGAAACATTTTGCTTTAGGTGCTGTATTTGATATGACTGCCCATGTTTCCTTTAAAAACCCTCTTTCCTCATTCAGCATAGCTTACGAGACAATAATATGACTGTTGCCACACAAGTATAAAGGCTTTGGAAAAGCTAGTTTTACGAGACACACAATCGATTTCATTCATTTTCAGCTCTTTAGATGAATTTCATTTGGATTGAATCTTATGATATGCGAAAGCAGAACCTACAGAGAATTTTGCATAAGTGCCACTAAAACGCAATACCATGAAAATGCAGTTCCATGTAGGTAACACGTTCAATGCCACTACTCTACTTCCGTGGCCATCGTTACAAAAGTTCCGACTTTTCTTGAAATGTTAAGATATGCGGAAGCAGAACCTACAGAGAATTGGGCATAAATGTCAATCGAAGCAGTACCATGAAATAACCGTAGGTAACATTCAAACGCCCGTACTGTACTTCCGTGGCTTTCTTTACAAAAGTTCTGGCTTTCCTTTCTCAACAAAGGCTTTCCCAGTATTAACTTCCCTTATTCATTCTTCACTGAGATATCACAAAGCCCTTAGATATTATAATAGCTGTAATAAAACAGTAGCAAACTCCCTTAATATACTAATAGCTATAATAGTTCTCGAGTTATCGGCAGCAAACCTCACAAACTTACAGAATGTCACGCTGACGCCACAAAGAAAATAATCCTGTCCTGGGGAATATAAATTGTATATTTCTATTGAAATCTCGAGGTCGATTTTTTTAAATACGGAATGTGTGGGTGGAACAACAAATTTTTTTCTGCATCGGAAAGTGTGGGTGGAATAACAAAAATGTATTTCTGTCCGATGACGGTTCCCAATCGATTGTGTGCTTAAGGCTCCAATAATTCAACATCCCCACAGGGTTACTCCAATCAAATTCAAAACTCTAGAAAGCTTATGATAATTTCTCAACTGATATTTGAATTGGACAATTGTATATATACTTTATCAATTTTAATTGGAGTTTACACCCATTTACGTAGCTCTGAAAATCTTTGGTTTGTATTCTATGAACGTATGAGCCCGTGCGAGTATCTCAATAAATGAGCTTGAAATTTAATTAACACTTCTGAAGGCACGTGACCGTACTAACAAGTCAAAGTTCCGTTGGAAGTATAAACAAGAAAGATGACACCGAATTTTCGGGTGTAATAAGCACGTCTTTTAAATCCGTTCTGACGCAAATTAAATTTATCAAAACTATTCAAAGTCAATGAAACCGGTATGAAAAACAATAGCATCTGATGGAAGAAAGAATTTTTTCAATAGGGTTTTTAATCCCTCAGATATTGCTGTAAACGGAATCGTGCACTTACGCCCTCTGGTTGCAGACTTGTGCGTTAAGAAAAACATGAATTTTTATGAGAAACATTTCGCACCGGAAACGCTTTCCAGAATAGAAAGAATTTTTTAAATCGGACTCTAGAAACAGAGATATCGACAAAAATAAGATGTGAGTTTACGTCCCCTAGTGGGAAAACCATGCATTATTTTAGGAAGAAAGTATTCTCAAAAGGTTTTTCCATATGAGCACTATCGGTCCAAGAAAAAAATTAGTCGAGTTTTCAGGAGCCCAGATTTTGCTATAAATACATCAGAAGCAGAAATGAACACTTATGCCCCCTGGTGGCCAAATCATTCTTTACCAAATATTAGAAATTATGTGAAAAATATTTTTCATCAGGATTTTGTATGCGATACAGGAAGAATTTTTCAAATCGGAGTTTTAGAAGCAGAAATAACGCAGAAAAAGCAATTTACCTTTGTGCCCCCTAACGGAAAGTCTAGGATTTACTTGAAAATTTTGAATTTTTAGGAAAAACATTTCGCATCGGAAACACTCTCCAACAAAAAAAGAATTTTTCAAATCGGACTCCTGGAAGTAGAGATATTGACAAAAATAAGATATATATCTACGCCTCCTGGCGTAGAAACCATGCATCATTTCAAGAAGAAAATGTTTCTAAAAGATTTATCGACATGAGTAGATTGGTCAACAAACCTCTTTTTTTTCAATCGAGATTTTAGAAGCTCATATTTTGCTGCAAGTACATCAGAAGCGGAAATTAAGACTTACGCCACCTGGTGTCCATACCATTTTTTAAAAAATTCAAAATTATGTGCAAATGATTACCCATCAGGAGCTGTATCCGGTGCAGAAGGAATTTTTCAAATCGGAAATTTAGAAGCAGAGAAATAGTGGGAAACGCAATTTACCTCTACGCCCCCAACGGAAAGTCTATGAATTACTTGAAAATTTTGAATTTCTAGGAAAAACATGTCACACGGAAAACACTATCGAACAAAGAAGGGATTTTTAAAATCGGACTCCTAGAAGTCCTGATATTGACAAAAATAAGATATAGGTCTACGCCCCCTGGCGCAGAAACCATGCACTATTTTAAGAAGAAAATGTTCCTACAAGGTTTGTTGACATGAGTAGTATCGGTCTACAAACAACGTTTTTTAAATCGGGAATTTAGAAGCTCATATTTTGCTGCAAATACATCAGAAGCGGAAATTAAGTTTTACACACCCTGGTGGCCAAACCATTTTTTTTACAAAAATTAGAAATTATGTGCAACGATTTCCCATCAGGTGCTGTATCCGGTGCAGAAAGAAGTTTTAAATTCGGAGATTTAGAAGCAGAGATATAGGGCGAAACGAAATTTACCTTTACGCCCGCTAGCAGAAAGTCTATGAATTACTTGAAAATTTTGAAATTATATGAAAAACATGTCACACGGAAAACACTATCCAAAAATGAAGGAATTTTTCAAATCGGACTCCTAGAAGTAGATATATTGACAAAAATCAGATATACATCTTCGCCCCTGGCGGAGAAACTGTGGGATATTTAAGGAAGAAAATATTCCTAAAAGGTTTATCGATGTGAGTGGCATCAAACCACGAAATAAGTTTTTCAATCGATATTTTATAAGCTCAGATTTTAGGGCAAATACATCAGACGCAAAAATTAAAACTTACGCCCCCTGGTGGCCAAAGTATGTTTTACCAAAAATTCGAAACTACTTGCAGAAGATTTTCCATTAGGAGATGTATCCGCTGAAAAATAGATTTTTTAAATCGGAGTTTTAGGAGAAGAGTTATCGGGAAAAATGTAATTTTATTTTTACGCCCCCTAGCGGAAAATCTATGCGTAATTTGAAAATGAAACTATACCTAAAACACTCTTCGACATAAATGGAATCGAACGATAAAATAATTTTTTCAATCAGATGTTCATAAGCAAATATGTGTATTAAAACGTAATTTTGAAATTCGACAGCATCTGCATTTTTGCCCCCTAGCGGCAAAAGTGTGCATCGTAAAAAAAAACGAAATAAAGGATCATCATTCGCATATTTCAAGCTTCCGAATGCAAAATAAATTTTTCAAATCGGACTAATAGTTGCAGAGATACCGTGGGTACAAACGGACAAACCGTTAACAGAAGCACGATCTTTTTTTTACAAAAGATGTGCTAAAAAGAGGGCGGGAATTCTGCAGGTTGCTTACAATATACCGGAGTAAATAATAAAACTTCTGCTGCGTTACCCGTGAGACTACTATTCTAATAAACGATATTTCTGACGAAAGCCATCCCGAAAATTATAAACATTTCATATATGTAAGTAGCAAATCGTTGCATTACCTTCTACTCGAGATGCGTGTCTTTTACTTTTGACGCAAGATTCCGGCTATGCTCAAACCGTTCCTTCCACTAACTTCCATTTTCGGGGGGCAACGAATACGACACCGTCGTACTAGCGTAACGCACTACTTCGAATCCGTAGATTCGTTTCTTAACAGTTTTCCTTGCGGATAAAACAAACCATAGCTATATTATTTCTAAAATAAATATTACTTTTCAAATTATTTACTGTATTTAAATTTAAAAATAAGTGTTACCTAGAAAAATATTCGTTTCTATTTAATCGGGATTTACATACGTATTCCTCAAACATATTTCAAAATATGTTTAACTGAAAAATCAATGTTGATATGAATATTCATAAAAAACTACTTTAAACAACAACTTGGTTAATTTTAAATAAAAAATTTGAATAATAACATTTCAGAGTTCCAGAGTTATAATATTAATTTCAAATTATTTCAGTTCCCCCTATCCATACTACAGAAATCATATAATGGAATAGATTGGCTGTGTGCTCTGTTGAGCATACGCATGCGGTGTAACAACCGTGGCAGCCATATTAATCTGGTCAAGATGTAGGAGTGGAGCATATTGCGAAAGATAATTTGGACTTGGTTATTGTGTAAATCGTGGTGAAAGCTTCCTCGAATATAAATCATACGCTAAGAGACGAAAATGTAATTGCGCTTAGTTATTTGCCATTTCCCCAGTGTCGAAAAGAAATATCTGGGAAGGCATTAGTTAGGAAGATAAATTTAAAACTGACACTGTATGCAAATACTGATATTGACTGGAAAACATTTTTATGACTGTAATGAGGCAAATATTTAAAATAAGGTAAAAGCAAACGATATATTTGAAATCAATAAAGTGCTGTTAAATCCAGAAAACTATTGATTTAAAACCGAAAAATAATTGCTTATACATACTTTACACAAGAAAGTTGAAATATTGTGAATCGTTTTCCTTGCTAGCTGTTACCTGTGCCATTCTTAAATACAAAATAATGCCGGTCGTTCACATTGTAATGCTTCGAATGCAAATAGCTCATGCTTCTTCTATAAGGATAAAAGCGACAATTACAAGGTTGTTGGTAGTCATTATGGCTCTGGGAAGCAAGAAACGCTTTCCACTTGCATAATTTTGTGATCGAAATCCGAATAATGAAAATTGCGTGTACTGACAGAATCGCTACAGGAGAATCGTTCAGTCGGGCATTTGGTAATTTTTGTAGTTCTGGCCAGTGTACTCACGTAATAATTAACCTTTCGTTTCCTAGCTTCAGGAATATCTGAAAACTAGAGTTCATCAGGAACACATACGATCCCTTTCATATTTGAAAACAAGAATCAGACGTGAAATGGCCAACCCTAACCGCAATATGCTGCTCGCAGCCGGGCCATATGCCGTTCTTCGTTTTTTGCATGTCGCCTCTTTTGATTACCCGCAGATTTTGTTTTGAAACGTTCGTGCTGTCGAAAAGCAGTAAATTCATGTGTCTGTCTGTTTTTTTTTTTCACCTTCAGTGCGGTGCTTCCCCGAATGGCGCAATTTTGAACAATTAATTTTTAACCACTTTGAATCGTTTTTTCGTGTGACCAATCAGCCGTATATTAACAAGTTCGTCGTGATATCTACATTTCTCGATTTCCTAGACACCCAAGAAGAGGAATACATATTTTGGTAAATGGGTAGCTTACGTCTTAAATTATTTGGCTACATATTTCGAAAGAACGAGAAATAATGATGTATATTTGTGCATATATATTAAAGAATGTAATTTAATGGCAAATGGTGAAAACTTTTCAAACTTAACATGCATTTTTAAGATTTTTATCATAAAACTTGGCTGGACTAAAACTTTCAGAAGGTATTTATTGAACCTAAAATACAAGGATGTATAATATATACAATCACCGAGAAATATTTGCACGCAGGCACCCCGGAACGGCCACTGCCGCCGCACTCGCCGGTGGTGTAACATCAATGGTAATCGGAGCAGTGGAGTCCCCACTCCTGCAGACGATTTCGAACGGTACGTGCTGACAAAGGTTGTTGCGCAACACACGCTAATCCCTGTGCTAACGTTCGTGATTTGGCGATGCGAGCCGTAAATGCACACCTCACAACAGGCCGGTCCTCTCGTTCGGTGGTGTGCCGCGACTACGGCAATCGATCACGACGGTCCATCCGTCCCTCCTGCACCCACCGAATCGATACTCGCCTCACTGTGGCTAGATGTCGTCCCACACGGGTGCCGATGCCCCAGTACGGTAAACCGCTGTCGCAATAAGCCACTATTCGTCCTTTGTCGAACTCCGAAACGTGCTGGAATGACTGCCGTATTCTGCGACGAGGCATCAGGAAGCTTCCCACGCTCAGGTCCGGCAGCACAACACACTTCCGCTACTTACACCCCGCCTTCTCTGCACCATTCTTATAGTGCTTCTTGGTGGCGTGCCTGGCACACATGATTTGCATTTGCCCTGCAATGCTAATCGTTTGCGTGTCCTCTCGCGGGAACGCATGCTGCGAATTTCAGGCCAATCGGATGCTTCCATCTTGGTGTTGCATTTTGGATGGCCAGCAGTGTATTTCGTTGTTGAAATATATATTGTTGAGATTCATCAATGCATCCACCATTGAAAAAAGTTTCACAACTATAATGTTTCTTAGATCAATTATGAATTGTGAATTACGTTTATTTAGTATTTAAGTTCATATATGATATTACTTATTTTAACTTCGGAAGTAATTTCAAGAAAAGAGAGAAATACAGTGACATTTATTATTGCAATGTAATGACCTTTTCAAAGACTACCGCCGACGCTGTGGTGGGGTGATGGGAGGCATTCTACGTGGTGTGGGAAGTGATGCCAGCCTACTGGTCACCTCTCCAAGTCGAACCAGTTGTGCTAATGTAGGTATCAGAGACTGTTTTTCGCACATATTAAAAAAAAGAAGCAACACTGTATAGTTGTGATTTTGAGTTACGAAATATGTGGGTTGCGTAATGAATTTGATTAGCCGTATTAGTGAAAGGCGAGAAAAGAAATAATTTTGTTTTGAAGGAATTCTTTAATACACTTGTGTTTGTTCCGGACGAACAGCTCGACTGTGATGCTTTACATGCGTCAAACGCGATAGGGGATCTCAATCCAAAGGGTCAGAAATATCCTCTTACGACTACACTGGTGTGCAAAAATTAAGGACGAAGAGGAGAAATTAGCATAACAGCGGAACAAGCTGGCAGAACGGACCGAAACACCACTCAGGAGATAGACTAGGGTCTGGTACGGTAGGGCATCCGCATATAAGCAGCATGACGTAGGGGGTGATGTGTCGGGAGGGCATAAAGCACACGGGCGACGTACGCTCAGCAATTCGGTGAAAGCTATAGCACGGTGTACATCGATTTGAACGACGTCGAGTTGCTACCACTGTGTAATATGGCCAACAGACAACCCAGTAGATGACATCTGGATGACTTTATCCGAGGTCGCGTCATTGGGAAGTTGGAAGAAGATCGAAGTGTGACTAGTGTGGCCGAGGAGTTCGGGATCGCTCACAGCATCGTTTCACGAGCTTGGAGAACATTTCAAACGACAGGAACAGCTGTCCGAGAGTTTAGCAGTGGTCGTCCACGAGCAACCACGGCGGCGGACGACCGGCGTACTGCCCTACATTCGAGAAGAGACAGACGGCAGAGAGCGGAAGAAATCGCAAGGCACATGCAACAGACAACTGGACGTCCGTTATCGCGGTTAACCGTATTCAGGAGGCTGCACAAAGGTGGTCTATTTGCACGGCGACCAGTACGGTGTGTGCCATTAACGCCTGCTCATCGGAAATGGCGGTTTCTCTGGTGCCAGGCACACACGAACTGGACACATCAGCAATGGGGTCGAGTTATCTTTACGGATGAGAGCCGATTTAGTCTGACGAGCGGTCCCGGACTTATAAACATCTGGAAAGAACAGGGGACACGCAATCACACCCCCAACGTAATAGAAAGGAACAGGTTTGGAGGTGGCGGAGTTCTCGTTTGGGGCGGTATCATGCTTGGTAGCCGTACGGATCTCCACATCTTCCAAGGAGGTTCAGTCACTGGTGTCCACTATTGTACCGAGTTTCTCCTGCCTTACGTGCGTCTGTTTAGAGATTCTGTGGGTCCTGAGTTCCTCTTCATGGACGACAACGCTTCACCACATCGTACAGTGGCTGTCACAGAGCTGTTGGAGACTGATGCTATTTAACGCATGGATTGGCCCGCAGGGTTCCCGGACCTAAATCCAATCGAACACGTGTGGGACCTTCTCGGGAAACGCTTGGCAGCACGTCTCCAGCCGCCAGCAATAATTCCGCAGCTGCGATTGGCGCTAGAAGAGGAATGGTCCGCGATGGCTCAACAGCTCCTTGACAACCTCGTCCTCAGCATGGATAGACGTTGTGAATCCTGCAACGTAGTCAAGGATGTTCATATCCCCTACTAAAGACTGAATTTTTCTTGGCAGCCGCCTGTCGCATGGACGTTTATGTCTTCTGACCAGTTGTGCTCGAAGCTACGCTTTCAATAAAGTCCCTTTGTATCATTTGATTCCTTGTTTGGACGTTTTTGCTCACTTGTCCCATATTCTTACATCTTGGAGATCTTATAGTATGATTTGAGTCGACGTGGAGCACTTCTGCACGACGTTACATTCGAAAAACCGTCTCGTCCTTAATTTTTGCACGCCAGTGTATTACTGACTTTCAAGGGAAAGAAATCGTACACACATGTTTCTCGATTGAAAACCGGGTTCCATTTAGAAAATCCTATTGCATGCACTAAATCATTTTTTAATCTGTCAATCAAAAATGTGCGTGCGTTACATATGTGCTCATGATCATAACGTGCTGAAAATTTGAGTTTCTTAGTTTTCATGAATACACTCTTTTGTTTCTTTAAGAATGTGGACATGGAATTACGTAAGCTGAGTTTTGTACACCAATAAAGAGCCTAACTCCAATTTTTGGTGTTGGGCCATTTGCTTCTAAACTTCTAGACGTACGAGTATGTATATGTGTTGATGTAGTGCATACAGAGAAGGTGCTGTTGTTACAAAAACGAAGGGTTCCTGCTATTTAGGCTGTTTTAAAAAATACTTTACCAAGGTAAGACAAAAGACACTAATTATATTCAAAAATAGAGGAGACGTATCTAATACCAGTATGTACTGATAATCTGTCTATAACACACTGAATGGATATTATGGACAAAATATTGGAATACGCAGAGACACTTTAGTTAGGAACACTTCGTGATACAAAGGTCCTGTCTAGATCACCCAGTTCCATTTCATCTGTTCGGGATACATATCTCCTGTCCCCTCGTAAAATGTTCGTACTTCGGAAATTTATCTTTCCTCTAAGAGAGAGAGAGATAGGCCACCATACGAGAAGCATTCTGTTTTACGCAGCGATACTTTAGGTTGATTGAATCGCTTCATGACTTTCCGGTGATTTTTAGTTTCAGTGTAATAGAGTCACAGAAGAATGGCTTCGCGCTGTGTGAAGGAGAATCGGGGATATCGTCGCTGTGTGAATGAAGAATTGGTAATCCTTTTTTCTTTTTTTTTTCTTTTTTTTTTTTTTTTTTTGGTAATCCTTTTTTTAAACTGTCCTCCGTCGTTGCGTTACAGGAAACGGATTATTATTTTTAGGTATGCTGTGGGTATGTGCCTAGATAAGGACACGCTGGTAGGTGCGTTATTATGAAGCGTGGGAGAATGAACGTCTTTACTTTTAAGTTCTAGCCTCACATTTGAGACGTCTACGTGAAACAATGTTGGTGCGATCGCATCAGCAGCTATCCTAAAGCATGTTGATATTACATTTGGTGCCCGCACAAAGAATTGAAGAAGGAAAGAAATATTTCATCATGTTGTTTACTAAGGTCCTGTAGCTTACGGAACCAATCGGTGCCATGCTCGCCCAACCTTTCATCTGTGTGATCATGTGACTACACCCCTCTCACAGCTTAATCGCTTTTTCAAATCAGAACAATTGAGGCGACACTTACTGGGCATCAGTGATATCATGAGATACACACACACGCATACAAGTCCGAGGACTTTCAAACATCGCAAAAACATAAGGAAACAACGCCTCTGGATGCTGGGTATGGGTGGGTGATTGTCCATATGATATTCCACAAGCGTTTCAGCATCGCTCTCTCGCGTAAGCTGAAGACAGCTTTCCCACAAATTCAATAAACTGACTTTCTTTAGATTATAAATATTACAACAAAACATCGCTGCTTGAATGTAACAAATCCAGGTCTGTCGTAAGAAACTGCTGTCTAAAATCTCATTGGTTCTGAGCTGTATACGTTGAAATTCGTGGAGAACCACCCTTAAATTTTCTGTAAATTTCAAATTGCGCAATCATTCACAAGAGGGCACTGCAACCTCCCATTGGAATTGTTCTTACTTTCTCTTCAGATTATGTAGACAGTGTTTGTTCCGTGTTATCTCTTTTATGTACTGAGAATATGAAGCACACGGGCGTCATCAGAAAAGCATCATTTTTCTGTGTCCAAACAATCGTTCTCAGGATTTAACGTCTATCAGTGTGCTAAAAATAATTTGTACTTCTTCGTAACTTTCAAACTTTAGATGATTAAAGCTCTGTAATAATGTTTTAGTGATTTTCCCATTATCATACAATTCCAGCTTTAAAACTTCTGGTTCAAATTAACATTTTACCACAATTATTTTTCTTTCACCACTTTGTAAACGAAGAAGTACAAAATGCAAAACGATTTTCACTGAAAACGCATTTTATTCATTATTAAGGACGTAGCGTACGCCGACTAATGAAACAATACCAACTGAAATGGGATACGCAATTTCAACTTTAAATACCGTTTTGACCTGCAAACTACTGTGAAAGAGGGCTCTAATGTTTTATTGCGAACTGAAAGATAACAAATTGAGGTTGTCTGCGTAATGATAGATGTCTGCAACTTTTTGAATTCCTTTTTTATTTGGCGTTTCATATAAAAAGTAATTATTTAGAACCAATCACGCAGCTTTTTGTTACAACAATTATTATTCATAAGTAAAATGTAAAAGACCTTAGGGTTGGTTTTTTCAATATTCTTTGTAGAAAACTCTTGCAGCGTAATAACAGTGGTCACATTGCTGTTGACTGCGAGAAGTTCGTTTGAGCCAATTGCAGAGGCTTGGGACATAACAACAAGGACTGTAAATATTCCAACCGTAAGAGGCCTGACTGTGGGGTCCGGTCCTTCGCCCGGATGGACAGTGCCGGAAATCAGGATGATTTATTAGAGTCGCTCGACGCCACGGAGAATGAGGTTAATACCCACCGACTTCGTGGCTCGGGAAGAACCTGGTGTTCATGTTATTGTGGATCAGGTAAGTATCTGTAATATAGGTGAGTTCGAGAAAACGTCTCCAGAAAATGCTAAAGAGAATTTTTCTCTTGCAGGTGATTCCTCGGCGCATAGAGACTGCTTTCACCAGAGATGGGAGAGGGATTTAATATGGCCACGAAATAGGTCTAGGAATTTCTCTAAACAATCTATTGAAAAAATGGGTAATATGCTTAATGGAGTTTCCATTATTGACGAAGAGGAAAATGTTTCTAAAAACATGGAGCACGCTGAGGAAATGGAGGTTTGCTCAGAAGAAATGGAAGGCGAAAATGTTGTTAATAGTGAGGATGAGAATGTGAAATTTTCCGAGGGTAAAGTTTTTGAACTTCAAGTTGATAATGGTGTTGAAAATTTAAAAATTGATATCACTAGTGTATGTATTCTGAATAAAGATGATATTTGTATTGTCGAGGAGATTTGCACTTTGACCTCCTCAGAAAATGATGAAACCAAGAGTTTTAGTGCAGTCGAGTCGCCTGAAAATATCAATGTCCTATGCGTTGGTGTTGTCGGCACGAATGAAAATGATGAAGTCCTGAGTTTTGGTGCAGCGGAGCCCGCGCTGGATCCAGTGCAGGCTTTGTTCCCGGACCAAACTGACGACCCTGGTCGTTGGGTTGACTCGGGAATGAGTGCACGGGGTCTCCTGCAAGTGGGCAGGGAGCATGCATCCCCCGGCGGAGTGTCAGCAGCGGCCCCGGACTCCCGATGGAGAATCCGGGACGGCTTCTCCACCCCTGCTGTGGACGCTGACGGAGTCCGAGGAGGATACCCGCAGTGAAGCGGTGTTTGTGACCGAGTCTTCTGCGAAAGGCAGCCACCGTGGTAAAGAAGCGGAGGTGCTACGGGAGGCCGCCGGGCACTCTGTCGAAGAGTGCGCACCTGCCGGCGATGGGAGTTCTGAATCTAAGCAGCACTCCGGTACTATGGGTAATAGTAGATTTCTTTGCGGGGAAACCGAGCTCTCTACGGATTCTGACGAAAAACAATTGGCTGAGCGGATGGCCGAAGATTTGAGGGACAGGTTCAAGCGTCAGGGAAGGCGGCTGACCCAGGCCAAAGTTGATGCGGAGAAAATCCTGCGAAGTTGGTATTCGACGGAATGGGGCACATCGTTCCGACGGTTGCCGGACATAATAGCAAACAAAAGAGAAACAGTGTGGGTAGGAACGAGACGGAAGGACGCAATAGATCAAGATCTTCAAGATAAGTTGCTTCTCTGGTTGGGTTCCTCTCCCTCGGTTTCTGAACATGGGTGTTTGTTTTATGTGGTGCTTTTTGTTAACATACTACTTCCTTTTTCAGATTAAGGTAAGTATGGCACCTAATTACCAAGGCACCGATCTGCGTATTGGCACGTTGAACGTTTACGGTTTCCGCACCGTCTAAAAGCAGAAGTGGCTCGCGGACTCCTTCAGGGAGTCGGGTGTTGATTTTTCTCTGGTGCAGGAAACTCACCATAAGAAGCCCGAGCAGGTTTTTGGGTTCCGTAGGAACATCGGGCGGAAATGTAGGTACTGGCTTGGAGCGAATAGTTTCACTGGGGTGGCCATAGTCTATAAGCCGCAGTACGAGGATAGCATCACGCAGATGCAGACTGATGTGGATGGCTGTGTGTTGGCTATTTCGGTTAATAGCGGATTGATGTCAATTAAAATGGTGTGTGTTTATGTTCCTTTGGAGGGTCCTCTCCGGAGCAGTTTCTATGACCAGCTGCCGTTCCTCCTTAGGGGAAGCGAATATTTCCTGGTCGTTGGTGGGGATTTCAACTCGGTGGTGGATAACTATATCGACCGGTTGAGTACTCACAGATGCAGGTGATCAGAGCCGTACAGAAGGGGACTTACGGATCTGATTAAGAACCAGCAACTTAAGGACGTGTGGAGGCAACTGTTCCCACAAAAGCCGGGGTTCACCTGACACAGGAATCATTTGGCTTCAAGCATCAAAATGCTGTTGGTCTCGAAGATGGACTGGGTTATGGGGGCCGAGGTCTTTAACCCTAACTCACAACCGTTGTTTGTCTCTGATCACAGCGTTGTCGTGATGGACGTCTGTGTGCCGGCGCCGAGGGAGAGGACAGCGACATCATGGCGCCTAAACTTGACAATGTTAGACGACCTTGAAGCGCTGTCGCGTATCCGTTCGATCTTGGAGGCGGGTGCAGAGACGGCCACCGATGGCGAGTTCGGTGGTTGGGAGGGGGCAAAGGATGAGGTACGGAACACCTTGTTTTGCTCGGGGTAAGGAGTTGGCGAGAGCTAAGCGGTAGCCTAAGATTTTTCTGATGAACCTCCTGAACGCGACTCTGAAGGATTATGATGACGGGTGTAACCTTGGGATCATTATCCAGATCAGGCAAGAGATTTTCGACTTTTATAGAGGCATCGGCTTTAAAGTTCAACTTCAAGCTGCTATTTAGGAGTTTTGAGTAGGAGCGGGATATTAATCCCATCTAAGGCAAGATCGAGGCGGATAGGAAGAGGGAGTACCTGGAAGTTCTTGATACTGATGGTACTGAGGTGAGAGACAATGAGCAGATCCTGCGGGAAGCTGCTAGGTATTACAGCGATGTCTTTTCCAGCCAGAAAATTGATCCTGTAGTCATGGATATGTGGTTGGAGGGTACGTTGAGGATCCCAGACGAGGACTTGGAGAGTCCCGAAGAGAAGTTCTCGGTGTCTGAGGTGAGGGTGACAATTCACGCTGTTTCGCCAGGTAAATCTCCGGGTTGTGATAGTCTCCTGTCCGAGTTTTACAAGACGTTTGTCCTGTTAGCGCCCTGGCTTACCAGGGTGTAAAACGAGATTGTGCAGGTGGGTCGTATTTCGTGTAACATGCGGAAGAGCATGATCGCTTTGCTGTGCAAGACCCCCGACGCCCCGTCGAGGGCTTTAAGTGGTTGGAGACCGGTGTCTATCTCCACAGTGTACTATAATATTCATGCGAGGGTCATCAATAGCAGGCTTGCTAAGGTGGCTGTTCATCTCATTGGTGCTAACCAGACGTGTGGTATCGGGGGGCGCCGGATACAATGGAATACTAGGTGCATCAGAGACGCTATCACTTACCTAGGCGAGAAGGGCATGAAGATGGGACTCTTCTTGCCTGACCAGAGCAAGGCTTTCGATAGGGTATCGCACGAGTTTGTCGGAAGAATGTTATAAGCCCACGGCTTCGGAGTATTTGTCCGAAGTGCAAAGCTCCAACGGCGTATGCCGTGAAATAATACTGTTACTCAGGTTGATTCATACCTGTGTCGATACAGACCAGCCGACTAAGTGTCATATTATTTCATTATTTATTCCTCGTATTCCAGTGTATGATATTTAAATCGATTCTATTTATAATATAATGAAAATGCTGTATTAAAAGTCCCTAAAAGCCATTACAACAGTTCCGCATTGATATTAAAATTGTCCGCAGCGAACAGAGTGCATTACAGCACTAAGACCCAACATCTTTAACGACAGTCTCACTATTACATCAAAGTCTGGCTAGGGCAATGTTTCAAAGTTATTTTACTGCATATATGGTCATTAATTGTTCATTATCAATTGAATTGAAAATACCTAATCAGCCGTAGGTTGAATTCACAATTTCACTTCCCGAAAATAAGTTGAGATGCAGACACAATGCAAGTAGTATTTCACCAAAAACCGCTTCCAAACAGTAAAACAGTTCAAAGGTAAAAAAAATAAAATATGTACGCTTTAAAATGTCTTATAATACAATATTAGTTTCCTGAATCAAACCTTGTCGACCATACACCTTTCTCCAGTCTTCTGTACATGTTTCGGAACACTTATCTGTGTCCAGTTTCAAAGGATTATTCACTCCTCTTGTGTGAAGTTCCCTACTGTTACTGAAGTAACCGCTGGATGTTCTTCATGAAGGTCTTTCCTAGCTTGTTTGTTGGTCACTTATCCTTCCCTCACTATTGCACTGGCATCTTGCGAATAGAAATCGTACTCAAGGCTCAAATTATTATTGTAATTTCCAGTTAATTTATTCACGATTTTTGAATCCCAGTGACCTTTTTCTTTAGCTATTAAGAAACACCATGCATAGGGTATTTCTAAGGAGCCGTATTTATTACAGTTATAGTTTTTTGTTTTCTCGATCAGCACACTCTAGTAAAACCTTCAGGAAGAACATCCAGCGGTTACTTCAGTTACAGTCGGGAACTTCACAACAAAGCTTATAGAGGCTTTTAGCTTATAGGGACTTTTAATACAGCATTTTCATTATATTACAAATATAATCAATTTAAATGATATTATACATTGGAATACCAGGAAAACAAATGAAATTATATGATACTTAGTCGGCTGGTCATTATCGACCCAGGTATGAATCAACGTGAGTAACAAACAGTATTATTGCACAGGATACGTCGTTGAAGCGTTGAATAAGTCTCCACGTATATATGTACTTTCATATGTTGTCCTTATTATAAGGTAAATATTTATGAAATGTAAATGATAGTTTAAAACCATACAATCCACAAACCGTAACCTGTGCCGAGATAAGGGTCTCGTGACTTGATTTTTTCATCTGGAGCTTTGGTTCGAAGAGACTGTGGTTGGAAATTGATTTCACTTCGAAATTTTAAGCCTTAGAAGTTGTAGTCATCAATCGAAGTATTTCATGGTAGAATTTTTTGTTTTCAAACAAAAACGCCTCAGATAAATTCTTGTTGCACATGAAAGTGAGGACTTCTAAATATTACATCACATTGGTGTTGTGAAATGGAATCCACCCTAAGTACTGCAAAATGTTCAGGAACAATAACAAAGAAAACATGCATCTACATTCCCTGCCTTTATAAAGTTAAGAACACCTGTTTTCTTTATTTTCCATTTAGCTAGTGATGCCACACTTATTTAATATCCAGCGAATGCTAATAACAGAACATTTTAAAAATTAAAACGGAAAGAGCGGTAACTGTAAAATGTTTAAATGTTCTCCGATTATTCTTCATTTCAATTTAAAATACACTGACGGAAAAAAAATCCCAACACCAAGAAGGGGTTGTGTTAGATAAACGGCAGTTGGTAGCCGGTGAGAATACATCTGTAAGATGACGTCTATGCTAATTACGCGCTCGGCGCGTACGTGTGGCGCTGGTAGCGCCCTCGGAATATGGAAAGCAGGTTTATTGTAAGTACGCGCTGTAACGTTCGTGAGCGTTAGTTATCGTTGAGATTCGACGTAGGGTGTTGATATTAGTCAAGAATGCCTTTAAGAAGACGAAGAAGCAATTATCACGGAGTTTGAACGAGGTGGCGTAATAGGGCTACGAGAAGATGGATTTTCTTTCCACAATATTGCAGAACGACTTGGCAGGAATGTAGCCACTGTGCATGATTGTTGGCAGCGGTGGTCAAGGGAAGGTACTGCCTCAAGAAGACCGGGTTCCGGCCGGCCACGTGGCACTACTGAGAGGGAAGACCACCGTGTACGGCGTATGGCCGTGGGACATCGTACCGCGTCTGTGGCAGCAATTCGAGCTGCAGTTGCCACCACAGTGACACAACGAACTGTTACAAATCGGTTACTTGAAGGACAGCTGTGAGCCAGACGTCCTGTAGCGTGCATTCCACTTATTCCAAACCACTGCCGTTTGCGACGTCAGTGGTGTCAAACTAGAGCTCATTGGAGGATGGACTGGAGATCTGTTGTGTTTTCTGATGAAATCCGGTTCTACCTATGTGCCAGTTATGGCTGTGTGTTGGTCAGAAGGAGGCCAGGTGAGCGCCTGCAACCAACCTGTTTGCGGCCGAGACACACTGGACCTATACCTGGAGTTATGGTCTGGGGAGCAATTTCTTATGACAGCAGGAGCACTCCCGTTGTTATCTCACGCACCCTGACGGCACAGTTGTACGTCGGTCTGGTGATTCAACCTGTTGTGCTGCCATTCATGAACAGCATTCCAGGGGGTGCTTTCCAACAGGATAACGCTCGCCCGCATACCGCTGTTGTAACCCAACATGCTCTACAGAGTGTCGACATGTTGCTGTGGCCTGCTAGGTCACCAGATCTTTCTCCAATTGAGCAGGTATGGGACATCATTGGACGACAACTCCAGCGTCACCCTCAAACAGCATTAACCGTTCCTGTATTAACTGACCAAGTGCAACAGGTATGGAACTCCATCCCACAAACTGACATGCAGCCCCTGTACGACACAGTGCATGAACGTTTGCGTGCTTGCATTTAACATTCTGGCGGTTACACCGGTTGCAAATGTACCAGCATTTCACATTTAAAATGGCTCTTCTCGCGCTTACATTAAGCTGTGATCTTGAAAGCTTAATCGATTAAATATGTTATTTGTACAAATGTATTGCCGCCATTTCATTCCTCTACAACTATTTTTTTCGCGGTGTTGGGATTTAATTTTCCGTCAGTGTATATTAGACGGAAAACTGTATGTGTTCAATTTATCTAATGACCTTTTTCTAAATATGTAGTTATTACGTTGATAAAATCTCATTAATGTTTGTTAGTAACTTCGTAAAAGGAAATCTTAATATTTAAGATGACAGACAGCATTTCTGCTTTCTGAGATTCATGCTTATCTACTTTTGACCACCTATCATATTTTGCTTATGGTAATTACATACCGTTATTAATAAGAAGTTCTGCAAAAGTTTTTAGCAAATCATGGAAAGGCGAGGAATCAGAAATGGCTTACCCCTTCGATTTTAGCTTTGTTACCGTGTCGACAAGGCGCCATTTTTTTATATCAAACAAGAGACCAAAGTATTGAAGAATATTCGCATCAATAATGGGTACAGAAACTGAAGCAAGCAGAAATGGCCGTTAAATTACTCGGTGTAAGTTGAGATCCAGTGACAACAAGCGTATGCTGTAAGTTTTAATTTGTGATCCATTTGTTGAGAACAATTTTAGTTTTCCCGGTGGCTTTGACATGGGTGCAGAAACAAGAATGACCGAAACATCTGCTTCACTGTCAATCACAAATTGTCGTCCTGATGATTTATCGGCCTCAAAAATTCTTGAAATTTGGAGGCCATCGAAACTTGTATCCAAAAATGGTAGCCTTACTCGTTTGCCGAGAGGTTTGAGCAAAGTTGTTTACCTTTGGTTGCCTTGCTTCCAAAGCAACTGTGATACCAACAAATTCCCGAACCCTTTTTTGGAAGAGTTCCGATTTCTGCTGTGTGACGGTGAACGACCACGTTTACTGCGTGTTTTGGACTGTGGTCGATTAAAATTGATTTGTTTAGCTGAAAGCTCGGCGACTTCTGAGGTCAATTGTGTGATTAGATTTTCAAGCATAGAATTTTGTCTAGTAGTCTGAGATGATTCAATGGCATTCATTGTAGGTGAAATATCATCAGTCTCATGAATTTTTTCAGCTATTACAACAAACTGCGCAAGATCATCTCCACTGACAGCAAGTGTCTGTTGCATACGAGTCGGTAATCCCTGAAACCATAAAGACTTCAACAATGCCTCATCTAAACGATTACTCGCCAGATCTTCCATTTTTCTCAGTAACTAAGCAGGGTTTTCATCACCTAGATCAAGTTGTTGCAGCAAAATATTAAACATCTTACCTATGAAATCCGCATTTTGTTCAATGAGACGATTTTTCAGTTTGATGTACTTATCCGTTGCTGGGGGTTGCAGGACTAACCCGCTAAGTTGCCACAGAACCACACTCTCAATGGGAGACACCACAAGATGAAATTTCGGATCATCAGCTGTAATCCCTGTTCTGACAATGTGGGTTTTGATCTGAGCAAACCACAAAGCAGGTTGAGATTTCCAGAACTGAGGACATCTAAGAGCCACTCTTGCTAAAGTGTTCATTTCTTCACTGTTAGGCATGCTGTCACGTGTTATATCTTACGTTAGAATTCCAAGAAAAACTTTTTACTCTACTGTGACCAATATATGATTCATGATATTTGTAACGACAAAAATAAAAAGAACGTCATACATCGAAACTTGCAATATTAAGTCGTATTTGGAGTCGGCCATTTTGCTTTAGTTCGATGAGAAAGAAAGCCGCCTGTGGCGTACTTGCCAGCAGGACGCACACAACATAGAGGCAGATAGCTGTCAGAATGAGCGTCTTATTCCGGAATGAAGGGACCCAGGTTCGAGTCCCTGCGTGGATAAAAAGGACGGAGAAATTAGCTTCGTTTTACGCCATATTGGCCGATGATTTGAACTATCACGTCCGTGTCTTCACCGTAGGCTAGTCAAAATTACAAAAGCCTGCTAAATACCTATCATTAACTTGCGTTCTTCAAATTTTAGATTGGCTTTATAAATAAATATTCCACATTTAAATCATACTTTCGCAAATACATGATGGTAAAATGTGATGTATGATAACGGCTTCCGTACTAAATTTAATACACATCATGAAATCTTAGTTTGCTAAGTTCGATACATCTCGTTAAAAATGTTATAAGTAGAGACAACCAACAACTGCGAACCTCTGCTCAATCGGAAAGCTGACGCACTATGTTTGTTTACTTTGTCTTTTTCCACGACAAAGAGGTCAGATGATCTCGTGACGTCATTCAGTGTTATTCATAGCCCACTGCAAAGAAGAGGCCCTGGAACGAACGATCATGTAACCAACTCAGTCAGAATTTTCAGCTTATTATTTGTAATTATTTATTATTTTTTACTACTGAAGCAAATTATATTTCTAAGTGCAACAGATATAGCAAACTAAACCCTACACAAAATTTAATATTACACCCACTTATATTTTTTTCACAAAACTGGCACAAGAAAAAAGCAGTTTTAACTTTAAAACATACTGCAATAAGGGTTTTTAATAAACTTTAAACACAAGAACAATAATTGTATTCACTTCCGGAAAAACTTGGAGTAATTTCACAAAATTGAGACCATTTTGGTGACATGACAACTGTTTGTTGCAGAGCCTCCTCTTTTCAGTGGGCTATGATGTTATTGCCTTACACGAGTGAGAGACGAGATGAACTCTTGACGTCATCGCATAATTCACGAGAAGGGTGTCCGCAAATACTTTCCATTCATATAGTATTATGAAGCTGGGAATCGGTTTACAATCAGCCGCATGTTCATCCTGTACCGAATGCTATCTTACACTGGGGATCAATATAAATGGATAATCTACAGAAACTAACATACACTGACGTGCCAAAGAGCTGGGAAGAAAGCTACCATGCTCATTTTTTTAATTGGAGGTTTAACGACCACCGTGAGCAATTCAATGGGCTATAAGCAGTCGCACGTCCCTAATTTAAGGTTACTGGTTTCTAGGAAGGAAGAGAGCCAGTGCCGTAAGACAAACATAACATCCAAGATTCACCGGGATTCGAACACGGACCCCTTTTGGACGAATGATCAGTGGCCATCGCTTAGACCACTGCGCCACCGGGGCGGCCCATTTTCATTACATAGCACGACACCCATGAGGTAAATGGTATTGTCCCCAAACGACGTACCTATAGAGTCAGATATCTCCGCAAACTCAAGAAGTAGTATTCGCAATACAGATGCCTGCTTATCAGGATTTCACCGATTTTTAACGTGGTATGATAGACGGCGCCTAGGAGAAGGTTACTTCAACTCGGAAATTTCCATGAAATTTAGATTTACACGGTCAACTGCCCGGCTCCGGTTGTGGCGAAAACCCCAAAAGGCAATTAATTCCGCATTCTTACAAGGGATACTGCACGCCCGCGGAGTGTCTATTATGATATGATGTGTTTTCAGCTCGGACTCATTGGGACCCCTTATACATCTGGTGACCACTCTGACCGGTAGTGGCTAAGTAACCATCCTTGGGGTTCATTTGTACTCTATCATGTCATGCAACCACTCCGATTGGCGCAATCTCTTTCAACACAGCGATACGCCACGTCACACATTCACAGTCCCTCGATTATGGCTGGTGGAACATTCCACGCAATTTGGAATTCTATTTTGTACTCCGCCCACGTTCATTGGATTTAACGCCATCGAACACAATTTGGATGTTGCTGAACGTCAACGTCAGGAGTCATTGAGCGGAGATATTCTGGCACGCTGTTCAGGAAGCACGGTTGTGCACTGTTTTTTCAGCACTACAGAGAGCTCGTGGAGTTCATGGCCCATCGCGTTCGTACCGTTATCCGATCGCGAGGAGGAACAACGCGGTATTAAAGAGGTATCCCGGTTTTTTTTGGCACTTCAGTGTATAGCTCTACCTAGGGCCATATACAGTTGAACATGTTTATATCAAATTCGAAGGGGGACCTCGATAGTTCGATATACACAGTAATTCGATACCTACGGGTTTTACCGCCCTACAACTCTTAGTTGTGCTCTGGTGTACATAATAGGTGAACACACAAAAACTAAAATTATTTACTTCAGTACTACAAACTGAGAATAGAATTTTATGATAAAATTAAAGACAGGATAACAACAATATGACATAGAAGTAAGTCTTACAAGAATTGATGCTTTAGGTCATAAAATAATCAGTCATCTTTTTCTGCTTCCTTTGAGTTATTTGTGTTTGTCAAAATGCTGTTCCCAACCTGTTCGATTTTCCCTCATATGTTCCACAATATTGTCGGAAAACCGTTGCCGCTCTCCCCTCTCTTCTCTACTCTCACTCTGTCGGTCAGGATCATCGATTGCCCCTCCCCGTACTCGCATTAGGTTCTCCACTACCACCCTACAGCAGCATCATTCTTATCAACCAATTTCGAAGAGAGTAGTCCTACTTTCTTTTTTGTCTCAGTGTCCTTTGGAGGAGGTTAGCAGGAACGGGGTTCGTTCTGTTAAAAAGTTAAGAAAACGGAGGGTCTTTTGGACACTGCTTTCCGTTTGGAACTGTAGGAAGCGTCAAGTATTTGCCAAGGGGAATTCCCACTTACGATGAAAAAGAGGATCTTGCTTGACAAGATTTATGTTCGAGAAAATTTGCGAGGAGTTTTATTCGAAAAATTCGATATATACAGTAAGGCAGCTTCAAATTGTGCGATATAGGGAATTGTGTTACATTTTATTTTCAGGCTATATTGACGGTGATTTTCAAAAGTTCTAAATACGTAATAATTTGTTATTTCCGGGTACGACTATAATCACCTTGATTATCATTTCCGTCTCCACCGACTACAGTGGAATGAACTTCCCAAATTGAAGGTTACACAAAGATCATGACGTGGAACCTTCAAGGCTATACTATACCTCTGATGTCGTTCGCATTCCAATGCATGTTTAACCCGCCCGTAATACGCTACTAAATAACTAAATGCGCTCAGTGTTCTACTTGCAGAAATCGTTTATACGAACCGAAGGGCTACAATTCGTCCAATCTCTGCAGAGTTCACCATCGGTGTTCCAAGTGTACTTTTTGAATGCACCATGTGTGGGACGGTAACCGCCATCTGTTTTCTTTCACAGGATTGCCATCTGGTGTAATAATTTTGCCTGCCGCTCCATTCAGGTCAAATCCATTTTATATTTGTACTTGAAAACCCCAGGACGACGGCCATTTGTAAGATCACCAACTGGCACGAATGTAACCAACTACCATGCCACGTTGAAAGTCGCTTAGATCACTCGTTTTTCCAGTTACGGCCTTCTGACTCTCATTTTTACTTTAACAGATGTTCCTTAAGTATGTCTGCCTTATTTGTTCCGCCCACCTCGATCAGTTACCATATTACGTTTTGGAGTGAGCCATAAATAGATCAGATCTAGGAGTACCAAGAAAATTGGAATCTCGGTGTACATGTTTTGTATTTTTCCTGGAGGAACACAACATGGTTTCAGATTTAAATATTTGCCTCATGTGATTATTGTGGAATACAAGAGTACTCAACTAAGACAAGATACATGCCTTACATTATAATTGGAGGATATTTGCAGCGACACATATCTTTTCTTCTTGCCGGTGTTAGCTTGTTTTTCCTGCTTATCCATGCTGTGGTGATATAATTTGCTGCAGTTGTGGCGCGCGATACTTTAACGAAACGGGAGCTAATCATACGAAAAGCGAATGTACCAAATGCTACACTGGGAACACTGTCTAAGACACAACCTGTTTAGAAAAAGAAGTTTTTGTTGAGAACAGTTTAAATATTGAAAATACGAAATTAATGCCACGGTTGGGGTTGGTTCAACTGCATTTCTGAAAATAGATCATGCATGGAGAGAAATAAAAGAAAAAAAAAAGGGATGGAAACAAAAAAACAGAAAAGTAATGGAAACACCAGTGTCTTTCTGCAATTCCCAATTATTACGGAGGTTGTGATTTTCGTCACCGTTATGGTAAACCTGAATTTTTGATGATAGCGTATGCACAAATTTGCGTAAAATAATTCACACGCTTCGGAATCCCAAAAATGCTTAGATTTAATTTGTGGGGCAAACACGCACTGGAGTTTAACACCAGAGCAGTGTATGTACTTTGTAAAAGGTGAAGCTCAACTTCTGAAGAATTATTTTTTATCGAAATGAACTGAAAAGATTATAGGACATCGTAAGAAAGTTACAATGAGTTGACCTGTAGATGAAGAGATTCTATTTATTATGTAAAGAAATATCAACAGTTTCCGCTTTACCTTTAAAGTGAAATTTCTTAATGTACGCATGTATTTTGAGAGCCTGAAAGATTCCTACAATGCATTAATAATATTAGTTTAAGTAAATCATCCATAATGAAATTGTTCAATATAAATAACATTAACGGTTTCTTTCTTTGTTCAGGCGAGTTTCATTTGAACACAAACAGGTTTTCCAAAAAATTGCAGCATTTATTGCAATATTTTACTATGAAATTAAAATATATATTTCAGAAATTTTTTAAAATATTTAAGATTGCCATGTGATAGGTCGATCTAGGAACGTTGGAGAATCTCCAGCGGAATAAATGTCTGCGCAGTGCGTTTGTATCCGGCGACCGATTAATTTTACTTATGTTGTTTTCATTTAAGTTTTGGTATGATGCAGGTTCAACCGTGTGGTGTCCTGTAAAAGGACCGTACGCATCTCTTTCGAAATTCAGCAGTCGTAGTTTATTCTTCTTTTTTTGCAGTTTCTCTTTTTCTGTATTTAACAATGTTTGTCGTCAATTTGTTGTTCTTCACTTACTTTAGTAGAGCTCTGCTGAGAATACACACACTATGTGCAACCTTACGGTTCTGTCTGTTGCTGTTTCGAAGGTTTGGTGTGTATACTGTGGTTCAAATGGTGTTTTCCAATGGTGAACTCGTGGTGTAGATATGGACTGTTGTTGGTACGTTCAGTGGAAGAACGCGGTTCACACTATCTGAATCAATTGCATAAGATACATTTTCATGAAGGGAAGAGTAAACCTTCCGTCCAAAGATGTGCATTAATCAGCTGTACATCGAGGAGGGTATATCAAGAGCAAAGCTCTCACGCAGGGACAATTGTTACAGCGGATGTTGGTTGCATTAACCTCCACGGAACGTGAGGACGCCTTGACGTCGGAACCGTACACAATATGAGCAGTTAAGCGAGTTTAAGAGAAGACGTATTATTGGGCTGAGAGACGCCGGCTGGTCAAGTCGCGGTATTGTCAGGCATTTGGACATAAGCGACGCGGCAATCTGACGATGCTGGCCTTGTGGGTCAAGGAGGGCGCGCCATGGCGATAAACGGGCAATGGAGGTAGAGGGCAATGACGAAACACGACAATTGAGCGACGGTAAGAATCGTACGAACAAAATCGATTTACTCGATTTTGTGGCCAAAATGCGCCGTCTACAGGTACGGAAGTGACCATTTGGACCATTGCCACACGACGTGCAGCACTGAGACTACATTCGAGGAGGCCACTCTGCCGCCTACCGGTGACCAGCGAGTATTGCCAGCGCCGGTTGTAGTGGTGTAGATTTCGATCAACGTAGGGTAGTGTCCAGTAGCGTCGTGTTATCTTTAGCGTTGTGTCACGATCAGCACTTAGTGCTGATGACCAGCGAATACGTGTCTAGAGACAAGCCGGCTACCGAACGGATCTTACCTTTCCCGTGGAATGGCACACCACTCGTACACTAGGAGGGATTGTTTGGAGAGACTTTTCGAAAACTAGCCGAACAACATTGGATGTCTTTAGTACAGCCCTCTGGTCTCAACTGTACGTCGACGACATTCTACAACTTGTTGTGTAACCATGTCTGTTGCAGCATTACCGAGAAATTTTCTAAAACGATAATGCCCGGCCACATACAGCACAGCTATCCGAAGCCTACCACCGTAAAGTGGAAACCCCTCCATTGGCAGCTTGATCGCCCGACCTCTCACCGATCGAACATGTTTGAGACATGAAAGGACGCCTATTCTGACATGTCGGCGAACTTGCCCACAATTTGGACACCATCAATCCTTCTATGTTATACTACAGGACAGTATCTGTGAGCTTTGTGAACTGTGAACAGTATTTGTGAGCTGTATGCGCATATGCCTCTCCAGGTAACCACTTGTATCCGAGCCAGAGGTGGAGCTACAACGAACTGGCTTGTTATACCTGTATAGCTGTTTTATTCGAATAAATTGTACAACTGCTCTGGAATCACAGTCATTTCATTTCCAATATATGTACATTGCACATACAAACTTTTATCTCCAATTGTATGATTCCTTGGGGTGCTTCCACTTTTTTTTTTCGAAGAGTGTATATGTATAAACGTCGAGTGAACACATTTGCCCTAAACATTTGTTTTCTTTTAGTTAAGTAATGTAAACATAAGAAACAGCAAGAGTTAAGCCTGCCATCGCTTCTTTTTCGATTTTTTTGTTTATCTCAAACTTCCGTTGTTATGTGACTTTAAAATTTATTTGCTTCAATGCTTTCGTCCTTTTCCCAAAGATTTCATGGCTTAAAATGTAAATTGCTATTAAAACATTCAACCAGAAAGCTTTCAGAGATTCGAACCCGCATTGCTGTGCTTCGTTCTCTCCTACAGGTCTGTTTAATGAAATATTTATTCTGCACATAAATATGCACTAAAAGATAGAAAGTCACGTAATCTACTGTATAATGAAACAAGCCGTCATGTTTGCAAATAAGTACTGCAAAAAAGCTTTAATAGAATAACTACGGGTGTCATAGAGTTGAGCCCCCAAAATGAATGTATATTAATAGTCGCAATTATCACTAAATAAAAACGAAGATTGTTATAACAAATGTGAAATATACTATTTGCAAAGTTTTACATTTCGAAAGTTTTTAATTACACTCTTAACATGTTATCGTGTTGTGATTTTAGTTATAGTTGCCTTCTAATCTTCCGCTCATCGTTAAAGTTAATCTCTGCGGATGAATACGAAGATGTTGGCATTTCTAGATACAATATTCTTTCCGTTGGTCTTTAACAACTTTCGAACGTACGAAGTCATGCGATTTAAGATTAAGTGTCCTACAAGAAAGCCTCGCGAATGTGTGGTACAGAATTTTTGTTTGTCAGTCCTATTCTAAACCCAGATGCCACGGTGAAACACAGCGGAGCAAGGATTTATTGATACCATAAGAGATATCCACAGGCCATTTTGCAGAGAAAAATATACATATGCTTAGGTATCCCTTTCTTTCACACGTGTATCTTCTTTTGCGCGAAATGCTTTAGCTCTACAGAGATTTAAAAGTGCAGAACGCCATTAATTCCCGCCATTGTTTTAAAAGTGCAGAATGCCATTAGTGTTTTCATCTTTGGCAAAAACGTTGAACTATCATGAATAACGTGGAATTTCGAGTGTCATATACAGTGGAAAGCCATACCAGACGATTCGGCTGTGGGGGTAATCTCTATACCAAGCATATAAAGTGGGTGCATGATGCTGTGAGTCAACACCACGCAGCGTTCACCTAATGGAAACCGGCCCTGTTGCAAGTGAACAATGAGCCAAGTCACACCTCCAGAATGCACAACGAAAACTGCTGAAATTAGAAGGGGGTTGAGATTCCACTCCAATCTCCATGCAGCCCGGAATTTAGCCCATTCGACAACACCAGTTTCGCTGTAAAGCTTACATCCTGCAAAGACAGCTCTCCAATTCAATGGTAGATGTGAACTCTGCCGAGTGATACCGTCGTGGGATAATTCCTCCGGTGGAACGTTCGCAAACGAGAGCAAACGACAACAGCCTGTATTTTTCAAAACAAGGTGATCGTGTAATCATTTCGAACATCATTTAGCTTTTTAGCTGCAAATGGAAGAAACTCTTGGTTCAGCTTGGTACATGCCGTTTGTTTTAATAACAGTAGAAGCAGAGATCTTACTGAAATACCAATTTTCTCTCCATAATTCTGTCTCTATGACAATGGGATCAGCAGTCATCCTAAGTGTGCTTGCGAAACTTGGCCTTGCTAATTTATCGCTATTTTAGCTGTAAATTTGTGTTACAGTTTTACTTGAAAAGCCCAGGCCGACGGCCATTCGGAATATTCTAGAACCGGCACGTCTGTAAACATCCATCATGCCACGTTGAAAAGTTGCTTAGGTCACTCGATGTGCCTATTCCGACCCTCATTCTTACGATATTTTATGCTTTTCAAGCCCATTTGCCACGCACACCTCGTTCTCGTACAGTTTTCCTTTTTGGAGTGAACCATTCATGTGACATGTGCAGGTGTAACAAATAAATTGGCATCTGAAAGTACATGCCTTGTACATTTTTTGATGGACACAACTGGACGTCAAATTAATTATCTGCCACATGGCTATAATTCTGATTAAAAAATCCGGTCCGTGAACTCAAGAATTAGAGAAAAAAATGATAAAATTACAAAAGGTTTTTGCGAAGCAGAAGTTTTTTACAAATGCAAAATACATGATTTACATCATTCTTGGGGAATATTTGCAGATATGCTTCTATTTTTTTCGTGCCTGCCTTAGCCTGCTGTTTCGTGCGTATCCATGTTGTGCTGATACAATATCCTGAAGTTGTGACGTACAATACATTTACGAAACGGTGGATTATCATACGAAAATCGATATGCCACATGCTACATTGCAGAAAACTGGCTAGATTACTCAAATCACGGCCTATTTAGAAAATGAAGGCTTTGTGGAGAAACATTCGATTATTGAAGTTACTAAGTTAAGCAAGCGCTGTCCTTGGGATGAGTGCACTTCTGAAATTAGATTACCCACAACGAGAAATAAAAAAACAGAAAAATGAAAGGACACAGGAAGATATAAGAGTAAAGGAAATACCAGTTTTCTTTTCTGCACTTCGCAGCTATTAAGATTGTTGGCATTCTCATTGCCGTAATTGCTAAACTGTGATTGCGATGATGTCTGTACAAATTCGCGTAAATAATTTTCACGCTTTAGTATCCCAGAAATAATTAAATTCATGTTGGGGAGCAACAATGGACAGTATAAGTGTGTGTGTGGAGAGTTTAACATCCGAATATTATATATAAAAACCGTAGAAACTGAAATTCCATTTCAGCAGGATTCTTTTCTATCGAGATAGACTGAAACGATGGAAATACGTAAGAAACACTTAATTAGTTTTTCTGTAGATTGAGAGATTCCTTTTGTTATATAAATGTCAAGAGTAACCCCTTTCCTGTAAAGTGAAATTCGTTAATCTACACATTTATGTTGATAACATGAATACCCTTTATTATACGTAAATAAAATTATTAAAACTTGAATTTGCATAATGAAAATATTCAATCTGACATTAACTGTTTCTTCGTTTGTTAAAGGACGTTTGATTTTAAACACATAAGACGAAATTTTTTTATAAAGTTATTGCGACATTTTTTTTGCAGTATATTACTACGAAATTAAAATATATATAAAATACATTTTTTCTTGAAAGCTTAAGATGTCATCTGTATTTCGCTTATCCAGGTACGCTGCGATATACTTATCCGCAGGTGTGAAGATGGAACAGAGGTAGTAAATTAACGAATATCAATTCAAAGGTATGAGAGTCTAGAGGTGCTCCAACCGTAATTTTTTCCTGTTGAAAAACAGAAACCAACACTTTAGATAGCTCATGGGATATACACTGCTAGCAACCCAAAATGCAACACCAAGGACACGTAACAATAGATACAAAGATGAAACAATTGAGCTTACAGGCCCGTGCGACTAGCGGAACACGCAGACATCAATAGTTCATGTGGCCCCCATGGCTGACAATAACGACCGCTACACGCCGCGGCATCGAACGAAAGAGGCTTTGGATGTGGGCTTGAGGTATGTCGGTCCAGGCTGCTTCCACACGTTTCCACAGTTCATCAGGCGTAGCCGCGGGAGGTGCCTGCCGGTCCACTGGGTTGCCGATCAGCGACCAGACGTGTTCGATGGGCGACTTATCAGGAGTTCAGGCGAGCCACGGAAGCGGTGACACCTGGTGGGCCGTGAACAATTGTTGCACGATGCGTGCCACGTGCGGGAGCGCATTGTCGTGTGAAAACATGGCCGCTGGCAGGTCCTGCAGGTAAGGGAGAACTACAGGCTCCAAAACGTCGGAGACGTAGCGGTGGCTGTTGAGTGTACCTGCGATGCGTACCAGAGGGGTGCGGGTGTCATATCCATTTGCGCCCCAAACCATAACGCCAGACGACGGACCGGTATGGCGATGCATAATGAAGGCGTCATACAGTCTCTCGCCGCGGTGCCGACACACGCGGATCGGATCATCGTGGTGTTGCAGGCAGAAACGGGATTCGTCGAAGAAGACAATGTCGTGCTGCCATTCCGTAGTCCAGATGCGCCGTTGAACGGCCCACTGCCGCCGCACTCGCCGGTGGTGTAACATAAATGGTAATCGGAGCAATGGGCGCCGTGCTACAAGTCCCCGCTCAGGCAGACGACGTCGAACACTACGTGCTGACACAGGTCGTTGAGCAACACACTTAATTCCTCCGCTAACGTTCGTGATGTGGTGGTGCGAGCCGTCAGTGCCCGCCGCACAACATGCCGGTCCTCTCGTTCAGTGGTGTGTCGCGGCTGCGGCAATCGTTCACGTCGGTCCGTCCGTCCCGCCTGCACCCACCGAATCCATACTTGCCTCACTCTTGCTGGATGTCTCGGTAGGATAAACCGCTGTCGCGATAAGCCACTATTCGTCCTCTGTCGAACTCCGAAACGTGCTGGAATGACTGCCTTATTCTGCGACGTGGCATCAGGAAGCTTCCCAGACACAGGTCCGGTAGCACAACACGCTTCCCCTACTTACACCTCGCCTACTGTGCACCCTTGTTATAGTGCTTCTCGGTGGCGTGCCGGGCGCACATGATTTGCATATGCCTTGCAATGCTAATCGTTTGCATGTCCTCTCGCGGGCGACGCATGCTGCGAATTTCAGGCCGATCATATGCTTTCTTCTTGGTGTTGCATTTAGGGTGGCCAGCAGTGTTCATTATGGTACAAAATAGTTTGTTTTATACCACAATACATTTTATGCATGTCCTTTTTTTGCCGAGAAACTTTTAAAGCTAAATTTTATTTTACCGTTTATGATGCAACCTGTATATTTTGAGTTTTACTGCAAAGAATGACTGTGTTATGTGTAACACCACGTTCCCACCCCAACCAGATGCCTGCGAAACCTTTGACGATAAAAAATTTGCTTCATACACACTGTATGTACAGACATTAAAAAAAGGAGCACTCTTCTTAACTTTGGAACCGTTTGCCGCATATAAACAAACAATGTATTTTTGGAAAGGACTCGAATTGAACTAACATATGATGCAAAGAAGCATGCTAATTAGGCTAATTAACATACTAGTTAGCTCGCTATCTCCGAATGTTTCCATATAATAGGTATGTTATTTCACGCTCATTTTATTCAGCACATAATAAAACCCCTAAATTCAAAATTTCATGCAAATCGACCAATAAATGGGTGTACGGTGAGCTACGGAAAAAAGATGCCGCTAATGTTAAACTGTGGAATTCGATTTTGATTTGTATCAATAAATCCAGAACAGATACAATGATTTGGTGTTGCAACAATAAAATACAAAAAAACCCACATAATATGAGCCGCTATGCAAGGACAGAACTGGTATATTAGGAAAATTATAAATTTTGGAAAATGATCATGAAGAAAAAAATGAATTTTGACCGTATCTCTTTAACAGCACGTTCGATGCTAAATAATTTTAAATCCGTAAACCCAAAGTTACAGCGTCATAGCATAAAATCTTGCTGAGATATAAGCGAAAACTCAAGCATACATCGATTAAAGGGCCGTGCATAAAAAAACATATGTTCCCCTACTTACTGTAAAACAGTTTATTCAGCAGTATTTGAAAACACTTAGGCGAAAGTGTTTCTACGTGACACTGATACTGATTTTGGTTGCATAAAAGAAAACCATGGAATGCAGAATTAGTTATTATACCACTAATTTCAATATTGCAACTTTTAATGATGAACATTATAAATTAATAATATTGCACAATTATGACTTAACTTACGACGTAGTTTGTGAAATGACATATTTAATCATTTTTATTAGTTACGTGTCTGACTCTTGTGTATTGTTCCTGTGTCCCACAATGCCGCAGAATATGTCCACTGCTATGTCTCCTCAGGTTAAAATACAGCGAATACCTAAGCAGAGCTTCCGTTAGTTTAATTCTAGTTTCAGGTCAAACTAGATGTCACGCTGGATTTCCGAAGGCAAATGTGTGGACAGATAACTTTCGCAGAAATAAGGTTTTAACTAAATATATCTCAGTGAACTACAGAAACAAGTATAAATGTTACAAATCAGTTATAATTGACTAGGTGAAAGTTCGTCAATAATAACGGGGGAAAGTAAGATGTGTAATTTTGAATATTCATATATTGTTTTTTTTTTGTGATGCCCAACTGTGAAAGTATGTTTCGTAAACATTGCAACAATGAAAAAAAGCAGTTATAAGTAGGAACCGTACACCAGTTATACTCCAAATAGAATAACTATACTAATAATCCAAATTTCTTTGTGTAGAATAGAAATAAAAATTGAAAGTTTTATTTCTATTCTACACAAAGAAATTCCGATAATTAGCATAGTTATTCTATTTAGAGAGAACACCAAAACGTTATCGGATCAGGTAGGGATTCAACAATTAATACCGCTCGCATTTTCCCAGTGTTTGTTCGCCGCACATCAGATCTATCTATCGGCAGCTCATGAAATATATGAAAAGCAAAAGCTACAGCCAGTTGTATAATAATATTTCCGACATTCTCTGTGAAATCCTTTGAAAGCAAGCTTTTTAGTGGTTCCCGTCCTTTAAAACCTCTCATAAAAGGCATAGTGGCCCTAAAGCGCGCATTATTTCTTGTATACAGCAAAAAAATAAAAAACAAAATCGCGCAGATGGCAAGCAATGACGTACTCCTGTTCTTGCTCTTGTAATATCGCAGAAAAGTGTTAAAATAATTTTAGCATCTTCGGACTTTTAGAACTCTGCAGTTGCAAATGTAAAAATGTTATGGTAGTTCATGCCAGAACCACAAAAAATAAGCTTTTTTTTTTTTCCTTTTTTCTTTCTTTCCTTTTTATTTCTTCTACAAATATAAATAAAATAATATCTGGTTATACTCTGCGAAAAAAATCTAGTTATATTCTGATAATTTTATTGTTTAAGGAAAAAGGAAAAAGAAAGTTCCCAATCATCTTTCTTCAGCACACGCATGAAATAATAAAAAGACACTGTTACCCAAACTATTAGAACTGTCAATTTTTAGACCTTAATGAGAAATTAAACTTGTTTGACATTCTAAAGTAAACATTTTAGGTTCTCATGGGAAATTTTAAAATTAAATTTCATACGATTGGATTCCAAACGAAAAATTCCATATGTCGTTTATGAACTATAAAGTAGATCCAAAATTTCTGACGGAGCGTTTTCTTTCTTAAAAGATTTGATCATGGTACGTAATACATCTGTGACGTCATGTCAGAATGATTTAAATTAGGTGGGGTCACACCAGAAGCTATTAAAAATTGGTCTGTGTTTTTAGAACAATAATGCTGAGTGGTACACACGTGCGCTGTACACGACAAGATGGGACAAAAGTTCATACGTTCGAACAAAGAAAGTTATATTGTTTTAAGTTGTCAAGTGGAATTAATATCAGAGGTGCAGATTTAAATTACAGGACAAAGAGGCTCCCATATATTCGTGTGTTAAGCCAACGCCTCCTGAAACAAGGCCCAAACACCTCCTGCTCTATGACGTCTGACGTCATTACAGGAAGACATGTTGAAACGGACGAACGACAGTAAATTGTTATTTGACAGTGGCCAAATAACAATTTTTCGGTTGCTGTAAGTTGCTAAAACGTGGAAAGAGCGAAGTCTTTGTTTATTAATAACAATTGGATTGATATTTTTTTTGTTTAAAAGTGTAAAACTTAGTTTTACCACCCACCAACAGGGTGTTAAAACAAAGTTTTATTATTTTTATACTTTAATTCCATAAGGTAATGCTACTACTTATGGCACACTGTTTGGACAAAAATGAGGACATTTCGAACTATTAAACTGACGGTGCAAAAAGATTTCTTAACTGAAGAAAACCACATTTTGCATCAAACATATTCAGAAAAACATTTGTTTAACTTGAATGCCCTAGACAGTGTGTGTTGCAAATTTGCAGCAACGGTAAGTATTAGATATAGTAAGAAAAAAGTGTTTGTAAATGGGAAACATAAACTAAAACACATATCCATATCATGTTCGACTTCTTTGGTGTATTGGAAAACTGAAACGTTAACGTTAATTTTAAATACGATTGTTTTTATATATAAAAAGTTTTCAACAATTTACTAACTACTGTTATAATGCAGTTTGTGAATAATTTAATCATTACGGAACATCATAGATTAAAAAAAAGCATTTGGCACTAATAAAATAAAAAAAGTTTTAATCCATTTATGCTTTTTCATCTTCATCTTGCCGTATTTCCTGTACTATCGTGTTATACTACTTTCCTATTGTTTCATATTTTAAAATGTTATTTTGTTTAGTCTAATTTTTTAATCTGAAATACTTTTATCATGAACCTTTTACTAAGTATATGTAGAGTGTTCTAAAGGTGATTTATAAATAAATTGTATATTTCCTGTTGCAAGCGGAAATTCTTGTGCAGGCCCCCACCCTCTCAGTTGGTTGTCTGATCTGTGTGGAAGGAAGTGAAAATGGCGTTTTTAAAAGAACCTCATTTGGAGTTAAACAAAATTTAAAAAGTTAAAAGAAAGTATCTATTAAACATCTTAGTTTACTAAGAGAATGAATGAATGAGTTTCTGAATGGAAAAATATGGTAAAATATTAACAGATTCCTTAACAGTCCCTCATGCGTCGGCCTTTTGTTTGAGTCGGACATGAGGTATAAATTCATAAAACAGAAGAAAAAAAGTATTTGTGCTGAATAAATAAAACAAACATAATCTGTAAACTCAATGCACCGAGGTCGTCTTATTTAGTAACTTTTTTTTTTGGGGGGGGGGGGGTGTCTTTCCGGTGCAAGTGGCAAAATTAAAACGGAATTTCCGTTTTAATTCAGCCATCAAAGGAGCTTAAAATCGAGTTGCTAAACAAACCCCCAAGTTTCATTGCATTCGTCTTTCACTAATAGAATCAACGTATTGTATAACTTGGCCTTGAAACCCCCTCCCTTAAAAAAAGTAATAAATAAAAAAAAAAAAATTATAACATTGAGTTTACCGATCTTGTTCTATTTACTCAGTACAAATACCTTTTCTTACCATCGCAAATATCTGTTTCAAATATTTGGAAAGAACATAGTTTCAACTGTTATAGTTTCGTAAGCATCTAAGTACGGGAGATCACCGTCACGTTAGATAGCACCAGTCCACTTGGTAGGGCGGTCACGGCAAGGTCTTCCTGTGATGACGTAAAGAACTGGTGCTGCGGCCTTGTTTCAGGGGGCTTTGGTTAAGCCCGATAATTATATGAAAGCAAAGTTAGTTTTTGAAGTGGAAAAAACCAAGTAACAAATCACTTGGAATAGATCGCACACTTTTGTAGCATTTTGTGAAGCCATTTCCAAAAAAGAGTGATGATTGCGTTCCTCATACGTTCCCAAGGTGTTCCGAATGTCTGTGTGTTATCGATGCACTCTGCATGTGTTAACAATGCTATCATTTCCACAAAATATTTTTTGATAGAAGACAATATTTTTACATAACACATTCGGAACACTACGTGGAAACAGCATGGAACACTTTCGTTACACACTGCGAAAGCATTTTCCAGAATTACTTTCTG
The DNA here is from genome assembly GCA_039090855.1 of Macrothele yani. Classification (NCBI taxonomy): domain Eukaryota; kingdom Metazoa; phylum Arthropoda; class Arachnida; order Araneae; family Macrothelidae; genus Macrothele; species Macrothele yani. The sequence continues at coordinate 66,975,590 of CM077031.1, read as the reverse complement.
GATGTGTTCCGAATGAGTTGTAAACATTCCCTCATCAATGTTGAAACACATTGATGTGCTATATATTCCGAAATGCCACGAACAGCTTATAAGGAAAATAAATTATCGAAGTAGGTCATGGCTCAAGCGTCTGCATCATTTTAACGGCACTAATGCACTAATTTACGTAAATAGTGGGTTTGGGTTAAGTAAAACTTTACATCAAACATGTCATGTGTCATTTGGTGTACATAGATATTCATCTGCTATCTATTCAGTTGGTTAACATCAGTGCCAGTCCTTGTATATCCCATGGTATATATATCAGATAACAGTATAAATTATACTTGCAGGTTTATTTCATTAGGTCAAACCAGTCCCTCCCCGAATTTCGACTACGTATTTGGACTCATTGTTCACCTGTGTCCGGCTGGAATGTGGACTTTTCTGCTGGTTTTCGTAATACGTGACCAATGACAAGCAGCATACGTTTTATACGTATTTACAGTTATATTTGATATTTATTAGGTGTAGAAATAAGTTTTAAAGCGTTTTTGCGTGACGTATCCAGCTAATTTACATATTCGACATTACCCCGTGTTGTTTTCACGTGACCTTAACTGGTCTAGAGTATACAATGTGGCACAGACGTTTTGCCCAACAGTCAAGCGCACTTGCATATCGGTAGATGAAAGATGGTAAGCGATACTGCAGTTATCCGACACTACATTCGTTACAAATTTCCGTCAAGGAAAAATTGCTGCAAAAGCATTTGTGCACCTAATACATCCTCGTTTTCTATATTTGTGCCTTCCAAATGTTTTAAATAAAAAGAATGATGACACCGAATTTTCAGTTGCAGTGAGAACATCTTTTGAATCTTTTTTGACGCAAATTAAATTTTTCAAAGTTATTCAATTTCAATACATCCAGTTAGAAAAAATCAACCAGATGTTTACAGTCGATAAAACATCCAGAATAGAAACAGCTACATTACTTCCAACAGCGGCTAAAACGTATGTTAAAAAAATTAACAAATGGCGTACAAACATTTTTTCATAAGAGGATATCGAAGACAAACAGATTTTCAAATCGAACAGTTAAAAGAAGAAATACAGAAATAAACGTGATATAACTCTACACTTTCTATCGGAAGAATTTTGCATAATGGGAATGTTGAAAACAGGCTTAAAATCATCTTCATGGAAAAAGGTCTGCTGAGGGAAAAGTTCTGCTAAGGAAAAATAACTTTTTAGCTACGTCTCCCGCAAAGAGAGATAGAGAAAAAAAGAGAAATGTATGGACCTTTACACCACCTAGCGGGAAATCTGTGCATTATTTAAAGAGGATATTGATCCACATACCTGTTGTCGTGAATGGCATACAGTAAAAAAAGTAATTTCTCAATGGAGTGTTTAGAAGCGAAGATACAGCTGCAAACAAAAGTACACAAACACAACATACCGACAGAACTGTGAATTGTAAAATTCCTGATATATTAGACTAAAATGTTCTACAAAGTAAATGGCTTCCGGTATTGAAAGTTTTTTTTTAAATTGCACATGTAAAAGCAAAGATATTGAGGACAACAGATCAGACATTTGTGTCCCCTAGAGGCGAAATTGTGCAATATTTTGAGAAGAAAATACGCAAATAGAGTTTGCATAGTTATTAGTATCTGACCGAAGAAAGAAATTTCTCAATTGGGGTTTTAGTCCCTCACGTATTGCTATAAACGAAATGTGAGCTCAGGCAGTCTGGTGGCAGACTTGCGCGTTAAGAAAATTTTGAAATTATATGAGAAAAAAGTGGAAAGGCTCTCCAAGAGAGAAAGCATTTTTCAAATCGGACTCTCAGAAGCAAAGATATCAGCAAATATATTATATACGGCAGAAAACTGTGCATTATTTTACGAAGAAAGTATTCTCCAAAAGTTCTATGTGGTATCGGCCAACGGGATAATTTTTTCAATCGAGTTTTCAGGAGCACAGATTTTGCCGCAAATACATCAGATCCAGAAATTAACCCTTACGTCCCCTAGTGTCCAAACCGTTCTTTAACCAAACATTAGAAATTTTAGGCAAATCATTTTAAATCGGGAGCTGTACGCGATACAGGAAAAACTTTTCAAATCGGAATATCAGAAGCACAGATATCGGGAAAACGCAATTTATCTTATCGCCACCTAGCTGAAAGTCTATGGGTTACTTGAAAATTTTAAAACTATATAAAAAACATTTCGCACAGGAAAAACAGGGCAACAACCTTTCTATCTAACAAAGGTGGGATTTTACAAATCGGGCTCTTAGAAGCAGAGATATTGAGAAGAATAGGACGCACATGTACTCCCTCTGGAGGGGAACAATGCACTATTTAAAGAAGAATATATTCCGAAAAGGTTTATTGATGTGAGTGGTATCGGTCCAAGAACGAATTTTTTCAGTCGAGATTATAGAAGCACAGATTTTACTGTAAATATATCAGAAACAAGAAATTTAAACCTTAGGTCCCCTGGTGGCCAAACCATTTTTACCAAAAATTAGTTTTCATATGCAAAAGATTTCCTATCTGTAGCTGCATACACAGCAGAAATAATTTTTTTTTTTTAATTGGAGTTTTAAAAGCAGAGAATCGGATAAAACACTGTTTAGTTTTACCCCCTTAGCGGAAAATCAGTGCTTAACTTGAAAAACTGACTATAACTAAAATAATCATCGCCAGAAATTGAATTGAAAGGTAATAACATTTTTATAATGGGATGTATATGGAATAAAATGGAATTCGATATCCGTACTTTCGTCCTCTAGAGGCGAAACTCTTCATCATAAAAAAAAAAAGAAATGACGGATCATCATTTGCACATTTCAAGCTTCTCAATACAAAAATTATTTTTTAAATCGGACTAATATTTGCAGAGATATGATGTTCACAGACTGTCGGACAGACAAACCAGTAACTTTAGCACGACCGTTTTTACAAAAGACGCTGAGAAAATGGGTTTCCTGGTTCAGCTTCAATTTTCTATTATGAAACAATCTTTCAGTGATAACTGAATACTCAGAGTCCTGAGAAAATGTAATGATCGGAAACAAGAATATTCGAAACAAATTTCAGCTTGCACAAATTCGGGTTTTCGATTATTAGAAAAATATATATTGTTTACTCTAACACTAATTCAAATCATTAGCGCAAATAAATAAAGTTGTTATAAAGGAAAGCAACTGGAATAAATGAACCCCGTGTCTAGATGGGCTGTGCCCAAGTTATTGTACAGATTATGGTCATGACCCTGTGCTTACCGGTATTCTGTATTCAATTTGTCGGAGATTCGGGACAGATGCAGATTTTCCACCATTGTCGCGGTTCTTTCAGGGAAGAAAGCATTCTAGGTGAGTTTCCCAGATGTCGATTTATAGGTGGTCCTTCTAACTTTATTTGCAAATATCTTGGCTATGAATCATTCGATTTTGACGATATTTAAGATTTGGGGTTTTTTTCATGTGCTAAAGAAAATGCGCATAAAATAACATATCCTTTATATGGAAAAATTCGGAAAGAGTGAGCTAATTAACATATTAATTAGCTTAATTAGCATGCTTCTTCTAATTATGTGATAGTTCTCTGCGAGTCCATTCCAACGGTACCTTACTTGTTTATATGCGGCAAACGGTTCCAAAGTTAAATGAGGTTGGCTCCTTTTTTTTAATGTCTGTACATATCTTTCGGTTCTTTCATTCAAGATCTACACCCGACGTGAGCACGATGGAGGTGAGGAAGAGTAGTGGAATCCAGCTAGTGGTATCTGCCTTCCTATCATGAGCATACCTCTTCTCTACCTTATGTTATTTATTTAAAAGACACACTGGTGTTACTGTTTATTGATCTGGCTAAAATAAGAAAAAATCATTTATTAAAATGTTTTCGATTTTTGGAACTGAAAAATTTACTGTCAGTACTGTTTTTCTTTGGAAGTTCATTGTCGTTGAAAATGTAGCCCAGCAAATAAACTCACAATCATAAAAACCAGAGCACCGGAAAGACGTCCACCTACGACTTTGATTTTTACAGGATATGCTAATCAGGCAATATCGCAGAAATGACTAGCATTTTAGGGTCATAGGAGCATGCGCACCACGTCTAAGTAATCATATCGCGTAACGTCACAGACGGGAGACCGGCCATTTCATTGTAATAGGCGCCTGATGGTCTTCACGACATATCAGTGCTTGGTACGCAGTGGGTAAGGATGTATCGCCATCGTGTAAGACAGTCGTATAGTCACATGAGCACATTCGACAGAGATCGTATTAACGGCATGATAGACTGCAATGCTTCTCTCCTGGAGAATGCCTGAGGTATGGGGCGTAGTGCGTCCGTCGTGGCCAAGGGAACGCAGGGGAATGGTACGAAGAAAAGCCTAGGACACGAAGAAAAGGTTCTGGACGTCGTAAACAGACAAAATCGAGGGACAAACATCATCTTATGAAAATGTATTTCAGGGACCGTTCTGCAGCAGCAGTGGCGTCGTTGGCCAAGCAATGACAAACTGGGTCGCATTTTTCTATGTTATCTCTAATAATACGTTGCCGGTTTTAACAGTTCAGAGTGCACGCTCATCAGCCCCTCCTGAGGTTATCTTTGACACCACAGCAACGGACCGAAAGACTGCAATGGTGCACCGAATGAAGGGAGTGTCGGCAAAAATGTTGGTCGCGTCTGTGTCTGCCGACTACAGGTGCATAGGCGTTAGGGAAGAGTGTATTCTCACCAGACATACTGCACCAACACGAGGCATAATGGCCGGGGGTTCTATCGGGTAAGAAAGCATATAACCTTTGGTGAAAGTCCGCATCACCATAACGAGTGCCTGTTACGTCAATGACATTCTACGGCTGGTCGCGCTTTCGTGCATTTAAGAGGTTTCCTGGACTATATATCAGCACTGCAGTGCCACACCGAGTGTTGCAGCGTTAACAGGTGCTTTCTTCAGAAACAGCAAAGTTTCATTTCTGCCGCGGCGCTGGATTTCTCACATTTAGAAAATCTTTGGGTCATGCTCAAACGACAAGTGTAGCGGTACCATCACCCGCAGGCAACTATTGCTGAACTTTGGATGCGGGCAATACAGCCTGGACGACTATTACCAGGACACCATTCGCACATTATTTGGCTCTATACCTCAGCGCCGGCTTGTATCACCAGCGCAGTAGATGATACATACCAGAAGTCACCACACCGATTACTATCTTCAACGCATGTGGTATGTATGACACGGAGATGCCAATTATTGTTCTGTATTGCAAAATGAAAGTCGCAGATCGACTAATTCAACGTTTTTTGGTCATTATAAACTGATAATCAGATTAGAAGAAAAACGAAATCACAATACTTCGAGCAATAGTCGCCGCCATTCTCAGGAAACAGGGAACGTTGAACTCGAAACCACATATACATTTGGAAAATATAAGATGCGGGTTACAAGAAATTTTTATTATTAATTAATATTCTAATAGACTACTTAAAAATTGTGGGCACATCTTTCTTAACCTTAATTACTTCAACATAAATGTAAACATAAAAATTTAAGAAAGTTCAAAGAACTGAAGAAAATGAAACACTATCGGGTGGTAATGCAGTAAATTATTTTTCGTGTTAGTCCCGAATATATAATAAAATAATCATCCATATATAAAGGGAAGTATAAAACAAACCCAATTTTTTGTGGCAGTAGAGCAAGGGTTTTCGCAGTAAAAATTCATAGATAATATTGAAATAGCATGCGGTACGAATTAATTGCACAGTGGGTTCGAAATAGATATTGCAGGTGATAGATCTTGATTACAAGCACGGGTCGAGTCTGGTGTTTAAATTGACAAAACACAAAGTAAATAATGCTGACCTTAATTTAAAACACAAGAGCGCATATTTTGTTGAAATCTGAAAGTAAAAAACATAATACATAGTCCAGTCACATTATTGCGACCACTTCTTACTTTCAACGTCAACAGTGCGTAGCCAATGAAAGAAGGCATGTGTCGTGAGCTGGCTTGGAAGGAATGCACGCACTCTGAAAACATATCACTCGTTGCTCTCATGAATAAAAGGAGCGATTTTTCAGATTTTCAAAGAGGGATAATTGTCGGCTTTCGGACCATGGGTGGCAGTATTTCTGAAACAGCGCAATTTGTGAACTGTTCGCGTGCTGCTGTGGTTAAAGTGTATCGTGATTGGAGAAATGACACCATTGGGAATAAGCTACGCTGAAACTGCGCAAGACCACATGCCATTGAAGTGAGAGTTGAACGTCAGCTGCAAAGTTGTGTGATGGCCGATCGACACGCTACAGTGGAGCAACTCACCGGCCGAATGAACCAGAGAGTGCTACTGGAAGTGTGTCTAAAACTACAGTTCACCGAACCCTACTGTGTATGGGGCTCCGATGCAGACAGATGGTCACTGCACCTTTGCTAACGAAGGATCATTGGCAGAAGAGGCTTACATTTGAACGGCAGTATCGGAATCGGTTATCCCCTGATTCGCAAAGTATAGCCTTTTACGCTTTATCGAACGGATGGACTTTGGCGTATAAGGCGATTAACATCGTAGAGCAAACACTTTTCAGCCATTGCTGGCAGAACACAAGATGTTGTGGTTAGCGTTATGGTGTGGGTGATGTTTTCGTGGCATTCCCTGGGTCCACTCATACCTGTAAAAGGCACTATGGACCGAGTTCGTTATGAATTCATCGTCGCGTACCACGTACACCCATACATCCTGACTGTCTTCCCTCAGGTGAAAGGGATCTTTCAACACGGCAATGCGACGTATCACACAGCTAGAAATATCCGAGAGTGGTTGAAGAGCACGATGAAGATTTCAAAGAACTTCCCTGGCACCTAATTCTCCAGATTTGAACCAAAAAAGTCAAAGCCTCATTATCCCAATAGCATATTCCCTGACTGCTGTCAGGTATCTGAACATCGTTGGGAACCAAGTTTATGCATTTATCGCAACTGTGTTACCTGTTGGTGATGGCCATTTCCAAGAGGATAATGGCGCATGCTACACTGCCAGAATCGTCAAGGAGTGGTTCCAAGAACCTGCTGGTGATTTTCTGTTAATGTCCTGGTCTTCAAATTCACCTGATCTGAACCCAATTGAACATTTGTGGTTGGACTCGGAAAAGCGGGTTTGCGCTAAATCAGCACCACTCCGAAATGTACGGGAACTGGTGGATCTGCTGTTGACATTCTTGTACCAGATACCCCAGGGTACCTATCGCCACCTGATCAAATCGATGCTTCGCCTAGTGGCCGCTGTTTTTTGGGCTAAATGGGCTCCTACAGCTTATTCGGTAGGTGGTCATAATGTAATGGCTCATCCCGGTACACTGTATATACGTATGTATCATTCATTAATCCAGTGCTAGATGAAGATTCATAAAAAAAACTGTTTTTCAAAACTTGCTTTGCTCAGCAAATCTGGTACGTGTTACTCCTACACGTTTTTCTGTTTTATTGATCCATCCTTCAAATGGTCTCTCTCTCTCTCTGTGGTTTCTAATCTCTTGGACTCCAGACTAGTATTTCAGTTACCCAAGAGTGGTCAGTTTATCTTTTAATATATCTAACTCATTGACATTTTACGGACCTATCCTAAATCTAATGTCATTGACTTATATCACTTTCCTCATCCATGATTTTTCCCGCTACCTTTCCTGGTTACATGAAGCATGGATTTTGGTTTGAACGTGATGTCATCGACTCTTAACACTTTGCGGATTTATGGGTACTTCTTCCTACCTTTCCTGGTTATATGAAGCATGCACCTCTCTATTCTTCTTTCAATCCTACACAGCTTCTGAATGTCTTTCTTAATTAAAGTCTATGTCTATGATCAAAAAGTAAGTACTGTCAGGACTCTTTCTTTAAATACTTTTCATTTTGGACGTAATGATAAATTGCTCTCCAAAATTGAACTCTTCCTTACAAATGTTCTTCAGTTTTACAAGCCTGTTAATTTCTTCCTCGATGTATTACTTGCTTGATATCTGTTGTCCAATGTAAATATAGAAATTGGTTACTTTTAAATTGGCTACATTAGTCGCTGAATTTTAGGTTGTTTTGATAGCATCGTACATTCATTTTTGTTTCTATAATTTCCTATTTAAACTCTCTTCTTTGCTCTAGTTAGTAAGTTCCTTCTCAATACTTTGTAGCTCTGAGAAAGCACTTGCAAGAATGAATATGTCGTCAGCAAAACCAAGATGGGTATAAATGAAGTCGGAGTTTGCCTTAGCTTAAAAGTCAATACCTCAATTTTGTTGAGGACTTTTGTGAGTTCCGCGTTAGCAGTCACCCATTCGTAACCTTGAAGTCATTAACCCCTGCGGCAGTTCAGTGAAGATCTCTGTCTGCCAAAAGACTTGACAGTTCGCCGTATTGAATCTCGTGACCTTAGGGGTGAGTTTGCACTCAAAGATGAGGGAAAGCGTGATGTCATGGTCTTTGACAAACCTGGCGAACTCTGCTAGTTTCTTCGAGATGGCTTTCGCATTCTAAGGTATGTTTAATCTGCACATAAGACACTACTAGATGTCTTAATGTGCATAATTGTCTACTTGCAAAATTCGTGTGCGCGAAGTGAATGTCCCTAATTCGTCCAATCACTGCAGAGTTCGAAATTCTATGAAAAGGATTGTGAACTCGTTACCAGGATTGCCGTATGCTGTATGATTTCTTTTGTTTGTTGCTCCATTCATGGAAAATCTTTGTTACGCTTGTCCTTGAAAAGCCCAGTTTGACAGTTATTCGGAAAATTCTCGAACAGGCACACCCGTAGTCAACTGTCATCCCACGTTGAAAGTCACTTAGATCACCCGATATGCCAATTGCGACGCTCATGGTTATTCCAAATGATCCTGTGTACATGAATCAGCCGTATTTGAACCACACACTTCGTAATATAACCTTTTACGTTTTGGAATAAGCCATTTATGGGACGGGTGCAGATGTAACAAATAAATTGGCGTCTCGAAGTACATGTCATGTATCTTTCTTGAAGGGAAACAACTAGGTTTCAGATTCAAATATTTGACACATGAGATTGCTTCTGATAAAAAATTACGTTCATGCCCAAGCAAATAGAAACAAAAAACGACTATTAAAGTACTAAATGCTTTGGAACACACGAGTTCTTCACAAAAGAAACATACATGCCTTACATTATTATCGTAGGATATTTTCAGCTATGCTTCTATTTTTTTCCTGCCTGTGTTAACTTGTTCTTTCCTGTGTATATATATTGTGATGAGAACATTTTATGAAGTTCTGACGTGCAATACGCTTATTAAATGCGAGATAATAAGAAAAGCACATATGCCACATGATACACTGCTGAAAACTGTCTAAGGCAGAGCTCTTTTAGAAAACAAAGGATTTGTGAAGAACTTTAAATTATTGAAGTTACTACATTATGCAAGCGTTATTCTTGTACAAGTGCACTTCTGAAATTAGATTACCCACAACGAGGAATAAAAGAAGATAGAAAATGAAGGATACAGGAAGATATAAAAATAAAGAGAGAACCAGATTTATTTTCTGCAATTCTCAAGTATCAAGATGGTTATGTTCTTATTGCGATAATTGCTAAGCAGAGTTTGGGATGATAGCATGCCCACAATTTTGCGTAAAATAATTTGCATGCTTTGGTATCCCAGAAATAATTAAATTTACGTTGTGGAGTTACCACGGACTTGAGTTTAACACCAGAAAAGCATACATACATTTTTGAAAGTGAAGTACCACTTTAGCGGGATTCTTCTGCATCTAAATAGACTGAGTGGATGGAAAATTTTAGGGAAAACATATGAAGTGGTGTAGATGGAGTGATTCCATTTGTAACATAAGGAAAAATCAACAGTCACCGCTTTACCTATAAATTGAAAATTATTAATCTACTCCTTTAATTTGAGAACATGAATATTTATTGCAATATATTAATAAAATTAGTTTGAATAAATTTTCCTTAACAAAATTATTTAATATGATATTTACTACTTTTTATTAAAAACTGAGGAACTTTTAATTTTAAACAAAAATGTCGAAATAAAAAAAAAAAAAAGACTAGAGCGACCTTTTTATGCAGTATTTTATTAAAAAATGAAAGAATTTAATTAACAAATTAACTACAAATTAAAATATATTTATTTACAATTAAAAACGCTATTTACTTAGAAAAACATCAAATAGTGTTTTTAATTGTAAATAAATGTATTTTAATTTGCAGTTGGAGGCACAGTTTGAATTAAACGTACGTTTCGACAGCATGTGTATATAGTAATTCTACAAATTGGTAAAACACAGCTAAATCCCAATAACACTGAAAAGTCACAAAGACGTTCGTGGATTCCTCAATTTGTTTAAGGAAATCAAAAGATTCAATAAAATATTAAAACTTTTGCGTATCTTCTGCAGATGAAGCATAACATTCACGTTGGAGCTGAACTGTTGTACGACGTCTGCGTATGGAGATCATGCATTTCTTCAATTTCCGGCTTTTTGTTTTCAGTATCTACACGGGCGCGAATATTTTTTTGCTATCTGACGATTTTCACATCACAAATCCTCAAGTGGGCATATTTAATAATTTCTACATATGGATATTTAACTGATATCCACAACTTTGACAGAGACAAACCTTTGCAGAAATATGGCTGTCCTGTCAGTCTTTGTACCTCCACAGTTTAATTTATAGTCTGCAACCTAAAATGGAAGTAAAGGGGATTTATTTCGAAAACGTATTCTCAGCCAGAATGCCTGAAGGTGCAAACATTTTAATAATAAACTCAATTGAATATCATTCGTAGACATGAGTCACAAAACTTTTGGAGTGAAGGGTCAAATGGAAAGTTAGCTAAAGCTCAGGCGGACGGATTGAAAAAAAATGGCAAACCGAAGACCAATCAATGCAGATAGTGTGGATTTTAAATGAACTAATATTTGTTAAGGTATCATCATTGTCAACCAATATTAATCCACTGCTGGATAAAGATCTCCCCAAGTTTCTTCCTCAGCGGTCTGTCTTGGGCCAGTCTCCTCCATATCATTCCCACATGCATTCGAAATCCATCTATTCGTCTCCCACGTAGTCTTTTTTGGGTCTTTTCCTGTCACTTGGAATCCAGTCTAAAATGGTTGCTATCCATTGGTATTCTGTTCTCCTGGCAATATGACCAGCCCATTGGCATTTTAGGGATTTTACTCTGATCATGATGTCTCCTGCTCTTGTCATTTTCCTTTTCCACGATTTCCTCTTCTTATCTTTCGTAGCTACACAAAGCATGCATCTATCCATGCCATGTTTCAGTTGACTGCAGCTTTCATATGTCTTCTTTTGTTAAGGTCCATGTCTCTACTCAATATGTAGGAACTCGAAGGATGCATTGATTAAACGCTTTACTTTTAAGTAATAACAGCATATTGCTCTTAAAAATTGTGCTGTTTCTTCTAAAAAAACTCTCCAACCAAGTGTTTTACTCATATCAATTTCTTCGTTATGGTGAATTTCGTTTGATATCTGCTGTCCAAGGAATCGGTTATCTCCAGCCTTTCCTTCAGTTAATCTTAAGTTTTTGTAAAAGCTTTATTTGTAAAACTTGTACATCAGTTTTGTGTTCTGTAAGAACCGGTGACTGAGGGCGAAGTTTTGGGTTACGGAATCATTTTTGGGGAGGTTTGCACCTACCTCACCACGTTGGTGTGTGTGGTATAAACATACCGCTATTGGCGGTCGTCCGAAGCCTGTTTAGTGGGAACACAATGCACCGCGTGAACTCGGTTATCAAATCTGTTAACGAGAAGAGAATATTTGACCAAAGTTTAACTAATTTAACATGTTCTGTGATTTAACATGAATGTTTTCAACTAAGTATTGAGAGATATTCATACATAACCAAGACAAATACAACACTAAACTCAATGAAGACTATAAAATTTAGTCTAAGTGATTGTCTGTCAATGGTGACCTAAGCTTTAATTTCACATATTTAGTTTTGAAGACAGATTGCTTACAAATATGTAAAGATGTGGTAAACCGCTCCTTTTATCCATGACAACAACGAGTGATAGGTTTTCAGAATGTCTACAGCACACCTTATAAAGTTTCTAAGCCAGCTAACGACACGTGCTTCCTTTCATTGGCAACGCGCTGTTGACTTCAAAAGCAGGAAGTGGTCACAATAATCTGTCTGAACTCTGTGTAAAGATTTAAAATTTTATGGTTTAGTAATTTATTAAAAACATTTAATATAATAATCAGTTCTTTCACGTATCGTTTTGTATAAATTGCTTTTTTTGTAAGGTATGTTTTAAGTCCTTCGGCTCTTGAAATTTTTGAGTCACGAGGACGGTTTGGTTTCCCTTTGTGGGCTTAACAAAGCAGTCTCGGCGTTCATGGGATTTTGTGGTTTACCTACGGTTTAAGTCAGTAAAAGATGAGTTTCTTTCCGTTTGAATGTACCACAGATCACTTCAGCGAGTACCTGAAAAAGTGGGAAATTCCGAGTTATATCTTCATTATTTTTTTCTTATGTCCGCCATTTGTGATACACGGTTCTGAAAGAACAAAATGGAGATATATTTTATGAATACAAAACAACTACTCCATTTCTTTCAAGCGAATGGAAACAAGTCACCAAAATCCGTGATGGTCAAAACTCAGATGATGTCATAATGATTTCAATGTTTACTATCCATGTGAACTGACCAAGCCGAGCCAAACGCTAAATTGTGAATAAACGTTCTTATTATATTGTTTAACAAGATGGAAAACCGGAGGTTTTTACCGAAAAAAATAAGGAATAAGGAATCTTTATCTTGAATAATATTTCACCGATTCTTTGTAATTCGATCATTTTTAATATGCTGATTTTAATATGCTTTTGTTATTTGCTCGATTTAATACCATATCACGATATGGACGAGTGGATCTGAATTTTTGTATTTATTAACATCAATCCCTAGTCGTTGTAAAAGGAGGATCGGAGAGTGTGGTGTCAAGGAAGAAACACGATTGCGAGATGCTGTATTAGCTTTTCCTCATTTGTGTGATCAATATCATGCTGTAAAGTAATTTTCCGAAAGAAATCTTATGTGGGGTGTGCAATACAAGATACTGCAGGCCTACGATGACGTAAACATCCCAGTGTGCTGTGCGAAAAAGAATAAATTCTATAGAGAGAAGTGGTGAAGATTAGTTACACGTGCCGACGATATGATGGCGATACCGAAGGAAGGTGTACATGCAATACTGCTCTATGAATACTTCAGTGGCGTGAAAATTACGAAAGCACCTGGAAAATTGTAAAACGCGTTTGGTGACGATATTATCAGACAGAGTATGTTAGCTTTTATAAGAGTACATGGTCACGCCTTTATTTGTTTTACGCAAAAATTTGATTTTTACACTGGCGTGCAAAAATTTAGGACGAAGAGGAGAAATTAGCATAACAGCGGAACGAGCAGGCAGAACGGACCGAAAGAGAACTCAGGAGGGTCCGGTATGGTAGGGTATGCGCATATATGCAGCATGACGTAAAGGGTGGGGGAAGTGTCGGAAGGGTATAAAGCACACGGGCGGTGAACGCTCAGCAATTCGGTGAAAGCTATTGCACGGTACGCATCAGTTAGAACGACCTCGAGTTGCTGCCACCGTGCGATATGGCCAACAGGCAATCAAGTAGACGACATCTGGATGAATTTACCCGAGATCGCGTTATTGGGAAGTTGGAAGAATGTCGAAGTGTGACTAGTGTGGCCGAGGAGATCCGGATCGCTCACAGCATCGTTTCACGAGCTTGGAGAGTTTTTCAAAAGACAGGAACAGCTGTCATCGGAGACAGCGGTTTCTGTGGTGCAAGGAACACAAGAAATAAGCACAGCAGCAATGGGGTCGAGTTCTCTTTACGGATGAGAGCCGATTTAGTCTGACGAGCGATTCTGGACGTATACACCTCTGGAGAGAGCAGGTAACACGCAATCACACCTCCAACATTATCGAAAGGTACCGGTTTGGAGGTGGCGGAGTTGTCGTTTAGGGCAATATCATGCTTGGTAGCCGTACTGACCTCCACATCTTCCAAGGAGGTTCTGTCACTGGTGTCCGCTATTGTACCGAGGTTCTCCTGCCTCTCGTGCTTCTGCTTAGAGGTGATGTGGGTTCTGAGTTCCTCTTCATGGACGGCAACGCTACACTTCATCGTACTGTGGCTGTCGCAAAGCTGTTGGAGAGTGAAGATATTCAACGCATGGATTGGCTAGCAAGGTCCCCGGACCTAAATCCAATCGAACACGTGACTTTTTTTTTGATTGGAGGTTTAACAACCACCGTGAGCAACTCAATGGGCTATAAGCAGTCGCCCGTCCATAATTTAGGGTCACTGGTTCCAGGGAAGGTAGAGAGCCAGTGCCGTAAGACAAACACAACATCATGCCTCACCGGAATTCCAAACCGGACCCATTTCGGACGAATGATCAGAGGCCATCGCTTAGACCACTGCGCCACCGGGGCGGCCCGTGTGGGACTTTCCCGGGAGACGCTTGGCAGCACGGCACCAGCCGCGAGCAACGATTCCGCAGCTGCGATTGGCGCTACAAGAGGAATGGGCAGCGATGCCTCAACATCTCCTTGACAATCTCGTCCTCAGCATGGACAGACGTTGTAAATCCTGCAACGCAGTCAGGGCTGATCCTATCCCCTAAATCCTATCTAAACACTGGATTTTTCTTGGCAGCCGCCTGTCACATGGACGTTTCTGTCTTCTGTCCAGTTTAGCTCGAAGTTACTTTTTCAATAAAGTGCTTTTGTATCCTTTGGATTCCTTGTTTGGACGGATTTACTCACTTGTCCCATATTTTTACATTTTGTTGACCTTATAGTATGATTTGGGTCGATGTGGAGCACTTCTGCACGACGTTATATTCGAAAAACCGTCTCGTCCTTAATTTTTGCTCGCCAGTGTAATTAGGAAGGTTTTCCTTGGCACGAATTTTAAGCTCGCGCCTTCACGTTCACACACGGTGACTGCGAAGGACGTCATAATGTCTAGCTCCAACGTCGAAATGTCACGTGACATTAGGCAAAAATATTGAAAGTAATTTCACCGGTGAAAAGCGATATAAATGATAAAATATATTCCGTGCGTGTATGATATTAATTTTAATACAGCATTTCGATATCATCATCCTCAAATTTAAGGCCTTTTTTATGGAGACACTCGCCGGAACAGGAAAAGACTGCTTAGTATTTGATTCATTTCTTTCACGAATTTTGTGTTTTTGTAAATCCTAAACAAGAAGGAAATTATGTCTCGCTGCCTTAAAAAGCAAGGACTGCACTCCGTTATTACGTGGGGTAAAATAACTTATATTTCATTTTATACCAAGTACTGAAAGTATAACACTTGTTAAAGCATTATTCTTATCTTCATGTTTTGAATTCATCACGAAACTTGTACATGTTAATCAGTTGTGTTGCTAGAAACTTCTTAAAGGAAAGGGGGCCATGGATTTGGTACATTGGTTCGTATATGTATACATATATTTCGCTTTAAATTCATACTCAATCCTCCATCAAGGGGGGCCGGACCCGAGGATCCCCGCCCTTGTTTACGCATCTGATTTGGATTGTCATGTTGTGGAAAGGTTGTTGGGATCCCAGCTCTCTGTAACTTTTTATTACTGTTTCCACATGAATTTTCCACATTTCCTGTAATGGTTACCATATTTCGGAAGAAATAATCAATATGTAGGTTCACCTCTTATTTAGAAAACGTATCCTATTAACAAAATAATATACTCAGTAATTCGAAATAAAAAAATGAATCTACATGTTTTAAATCTTTCACAAATATTCATGACAATATTACAAAGCATGAACTTTAATCAATCCTATCTGGGCACATACATATTTTAAGGAAAGTGTCTTTGACTCCGGCAATGTCATTGCCTTATAATTTTACGTGTTTAACTGCGTATATCGAAAACTTTCAAATTTTCACTTCTCATCGCAGGTCAAATTCTTGTGGAGGGTACACAGAAAATTCTGTAGCTCTGTATCATATGTTATTAATGATTGCACGAAGTATGAAGTGGACACATACGCATCCGATTCCCGAAAGAACACACACGAAAACTATTAGGTGTGCAACTTGATTCTCGGCCACAGGCACGACACGTTGACAGCAAATTATAGTAATTCGAATACGTACCTAATCAAGGAAATAATCCCCGTCGTGTTGGATACATTTGAGCCATCGGTCAGAAAGCTGCCGAATGCCACTGTGGATAAAAGAGGACTGTTTCGAGTTGATTAAGTCATCAATACTTGTGTGGACCTTCTCGACAGAAGTGAAGTGCGTATCACTCAGGTGATGTTGCAGGAAACGAAATAGGTGGTAATCCTACGGGGCGAAGTCTATAGATTACGCCAGGTAGGTCAACATCTCCCATCCTAGGTCGGTGATCGTGTTTAAAGCCGTTTTCGCGGTGTGAGGACGCGCGTTATCCTGAAGCAACAGGACCGACCTTCTGCCTTTGCCTTTTCGCCTCCATTGCGTCACTCAAACGAATGAGTTGCCGACAATAACGTTCAGCATTGACCGTTTCACAAGGTTTGAGCAACTCATAGTGTACGACACCTCGCTGATCCCACCATATGCATAGCAACATTTTCCTGTCATGGATTTCGGTTTGATGGTTCTGGTGGTAGGCTGACTTGGAAAAATCCACGATTTGCGCCTCTTAGGATTATCATAGAGGATCCACTTCTCATCGCAGGTCAAATTCTTGTGGAGGAAATCCTTCTTCTTGAATCTGGAAAGCAAGGACACAGCAACATCGTAGCGCCTAGTCTCGTGCACAGTGGTGAGTTTGTGTAGTACCCAACGGCCCTCCTTGTGAATCCGTCCAAGCTTGTGCAATCGCTTTACAATGGCTTGCCGTGTTACTCGGAGTTCCTGGGCGAGCTCTGACTGTATACGACAGGGATCTGCATTCAGTATATGTTCCAGTTTCTCATCGTCAACTTTCTGTGGCTCTTCCGGACGTTCTGCATCACGGAGATCAAAATTTTCCTGCTTAAACCGCTGGAACTACTTCTCACACGTACTGTAATACAAAACAGCCTCACCCAAATGAGCACAGATCACTTACTGAGCATCCACGGCACTTGATGTCAGCTGAAACGCGAACAGGAGGCAGTATCTTAAATGTTGCTTCTCGAACGACATTGCTTTCACCGTCAACTTTCGTCCCTTCTGTCACTACAGCTGTGAGCGGTTACGGTTGCCTGGAAAGCTGTTGGATGGCGCTGCAATCAGCCATTATCGCGCACAGCTATTTGCATTTGCCGACGTTCTATGATCGCTAGCAGTTAGGTGCCGAGAATTAAGTTGCACACCTAATAATAACCTAGTTCGACCTAACGACTCATCGTGTAACTTCAAAACAGTTGCAAATATATTTTGTTAAATAATAATTACATGACTTATCATGTAACTTCAAAACGGTTGCAATTAATTTTGTTAATGATCGAATATATCGATAGGAGCATTATTTCTAAAAGCCACACTTGCAAGTTACATAGTTTACTAAAAGCAAATATTTAAAAGTAATCTTTCTGGCCATGCGAAAGAACTGAAATTGGAGGTCATGCAACAACTTCTGCCCAATGTCACGTGATTAGCCCGCTCACATGTTGGGACCATTACCAGTGCGTTGTGTATTACTATATATAGTCAAAGTCTAGCACTTATGACTTTCTTCAACAAAATAAATTTTCAGCACCTGGCTGAAAGATGAATGGGTTGGATTCTAATAAAAAAATCAGCCTTCTCGAGCCAACAGCCGCTTAAGGACAATTTAATTGCAATGAAACCTAAAGATGCGCACCCATCCCGAGCAAGTTACCATTGTTTCACATTAAAATGAATTTCACACTAATTTTTAGATACCTGATATTTTACGCAAAAGAAGTTTTCTTCTTTTAATTAGGAAGTTTTTCTTCAGCATGATTATTAAGCTTGTACTTATGACTTAGGCAAATTTACAGCACCTGGTTGAAATGTGAGTAGGTTAGAGTCAAAAAAATAAATAAAAATTCAGCCATCTCGTGCCAACAACTGCTTAAAGTCATATTAAATCGCACTAAAACTAAAATATGCGCACACATCCTGAGGCCGCCATAGTGGCGCAGTGTTCTAAGCGTTGTCTCATGAACATTAATCGGAGATCTGTCGGGGATCGAATCCAGGTTCAGGATGTGTGTGCTTGTCCATCGGCACTGGCTGTCTCTGTGTTACTTAATCACCTGGTCGACTGCACCCAATGTTAACCCTGTACATTACTGATGCAAAATTACCATACTATGTATGTCTGACTGCATATCCTATACTACTATATCTGTCTGTATATACCGTCAATGTATCTGTTACCCGGGACATCTACATAATCTAACTTAAATTAAACCCTCAATAAAATAAAAAAACACAGCTCCAGCAAGTTATCACTGTTTCGCAATAGAATATTAGAAGTGAAGAAGACAAAGATTTTTTTTTTAAATCAGAGACTACAGTCTTCTGATAATTATATGTAAATTAAGAAAATACATTTGTCACAAATATTTCAGTCGACCAAGGTTTCGATCTGCTCTCGCCTAGCTTCATCAGGACGAATGGCACGGACATTTTCAAACTGTACATGATATCAAAAGTGGTGATTATAGCCACGTAATTGGTAGAAACGGTGTAAATGCCATGTCATTAACAAATTGCAAATAATTCTGCTATATACAGTATATATATATGACAAGTTTCTGAAATATCAAGTTTGGTGGGTGAATCTGGCTAGTTGATTAGTTTTGCTTCCTTAAAGAGAAATTCATGGTCTTTTTCGTAACAGTATTTAACCATCGATCGCGTCTTTAGGTCACAGTTCCAAATATAGGTCTTGTGCTCCTTCAATCAAAACGCAAGGCTTTATATATGCCCAATATACGAAGCACCAAATTAATTCCTGAAACCGAAGCCTATATCCACGTTAACCGCTGTGATTACGCCCATTACGGGATAATTTTGCCATTATTCCATTTTCCCGTGAGGTTGCCTTCAAAATTTTAAAAATTCACAAAACTTTTAATTTTAAAATGATTCTTAAACCCATAAAACAGTAACCTTTTAAGACAAAAGGACTATGTCGAAGATAGAAAGACATGGGGAATTTATTAAATTCTTAGTGAATGTGGCCAATCGTATAAAGACAGACCGGTAGAACCTTACGTTTTCGATTGAAGAAGCACAGGATCTATGTTCGGAACTGTGACTTAAAGAAGTCATTGTTGTCTAAATACCGTTAGGAAAAAGACCATACATTTCTCTTTGAAGAAGCAAAACAAATCTACAAGCCATATACACCAAACAGAAAACAGCGATGACTTCTGTTTGGTGTTCCTAATCCACGTCGAGTGTATGAATTAAAGCCAGATTCAACCACCAAACTTGATATTTTGGACGTTTTTCATATATAGCAGAATTCTTTGCAACTTGTGGAAGCATTTTTTGCAAGCGCGTAGAAGCAACTAACCAAACCCGTGACCGTAAACACCATTTGTAACGTCATGCACAATTTGAATAATTACGAGCCATTCGTCCTGATGAATCTAAGTCAAAGCTCAACGAAACCTTGGTCGACTTAAAAAAAAAATATTTCGTGACAAAGGTTTTATTTTCTGAATACATGATATTTTTCCTGAATAGATTGCACTGATAACGAGCATGCTGTGCTCGAAACATTCTAAATTTAAGAACTAAAATATTAATCCGCAATATATCATACTAGTAATTACAAAATAATTGAATGTTGGAATAACTTCATACTTTTATTGAGACAGCAAAAATCTGGCATATTGTTTCATGAGTTTTTGTCTTCGGACACCTTTACACCGAATAGCGCAAACATTGTGACCACTTGATGAAAATTACCTTGGGTCTCCACGTGCCACCAAAAAAGCTCTTAACCGGGAGAAAAATGGGCGATACAGGATTTCTAAAAGTTATTTGTTTATGTCTGCCGCATTTCTAAAGTATTTCTTGTTTTATCGGTTTTCAGCATATTACTAACAGCGCCTTTAAATCTTGTATGGTAGAGACGCTGTACATCGGATTTGCTGTTCCAACGCACACCACACGATGTCCGATTGGACCTATGTCTGGAAGTCTTCCTCATGTTCTCAGAACTATTTAGAAAAATTATGGGCAGTGTAGCATGGCATATTTTCATTCTGAAAACAGGAACTACTAGAGGGTAATGCCGTTCCATTAAAAGACGTATCTGGTCTTCACTGATGCTTAGGTCTGTGGTAGATATCTTAGTTTCTTGCACATGAATGATTGTAACAAGGGTTTCTCAGTAGAACTCTGCTGAAAGCGTTTTACTTTCGCCTCCGGCAAATTTCCGTTCCATCGTGCATCCTGGTCCCAGCTCTTCCCCAAGAAAACGAAGTACACATACCCGGCCTTCAACATGGTGCAACACGTATATCTAGAATCATTGAACCAGATAGCTCTCTTTCAATCATTAAAGGTCCAGGTTTTATGCTTGCATGGTCATTGTAGGCACTTCCGACGATGAAGCGAGGTTAGCATGGGCATTCGGAGCAGCTTGCATCTACTCAGCCTCATTTTCAGCAAAGTACCATGTACTATGTTATGTATTGCGACACTTTACTCCCCTCGCCAGAATTCAAATCACCGGCACTTCGCCCTAAAGCGTCTCTTCTTCTGTCTCTTACCGTTCGGGATAGCCTTCACTTATCTCAGCATTTATGACTAGTGATCAGCCCACATAGTGCCGGCGATTCTTTGTTTCTTCTTTCTTGGACCACACCCAGAAACGTTGCCGTCTCGGAAATTCCCATTCCTATTTATCCAACAAGAATAACACTTACCAAACAGAACTCAAAATCAGGTGTTATATATATATATATCGTTTCATGAGTGAAAGATTTCATGACTTTGGAAGTCACATCTTCTTTAGTTGTCCTCATCTCTCTTCTTTTTTGCATCAACATTTTCGTTTTTCCTAATAAATTATCAGGAAAAACGAAAATGTTGATGCAAAAAAGAAGAGAGATGAGGACAACTAAAGAAGATGTGACTTCCAAAGTGTAATATATAGAGCTATGCAAGACAGTAAGAAAAAGTATCACTGAAGACGTAAGGAAATTCAACTGTGAACTAGGGAGGAAAGCAATTGAAAACAACCAAAGCCTAAAGATAGCAAAGGGACATCTCAGTAAGGGAAGAAAACAGATTATGGCACTGAGAAAAGAAGATGGTTCTGTAACAAGAAATAGAGGCGAAATTTTGACAAGAGTGAAAGATTTCTACTGCAAATTATATGAAAGGGATGATATATGCACTCCAGACATCATGAAAGATACCAGTACCAGAGTTCCTCCAGTCCTTCCAGCAGAAGTTGCACATGCAATCAAGAACATGAAGCGGGGAAAAGCTCCAGGAGAAGATGGAATTACTGTAGACATCATACAAGAAGCAAGTGGAGAAATCGAAACAGTACTCGCCCAAATTTTCACTCGCTGCCTAAATGAAGGAAAGATTCCTGAGGATTGGAACACCGCTACAATGATCCTGCTACATAAGAAAGGTGACATTGAGGATCTCGGAAACTACAGACCTATTAGCCTCCTATCAGTAGTTTATAAAATCTTCACTAAAGTTCTTTCACGCCGCTTGAAGGTAACACTGGACATGGCTCAACCGAGAGAACAAGCTGGATTCAGGAGTGGCTACAGCACAATAGATCATATCCATGTGCTGAGAGAACTAATTGAAAGAGCGAGGGAATATGAACTTCCATTGTGCATGGCTTTTATCGATTATGAAAAAGCCTTTGATTCGGTGAAACCATCAGCAGTTACAATGGCTCTGAAAACCTGCGGTATTGAAGATGCATACATTAATATTATTAATAACATGTATGAAAATGCAAGTGCAAAGATTAGGCTGTTTGAAAATACAACACGCATAAAAATTGGAAAGGGAGTGAGACAAGGTGACACCATATCTCCGAAGCTCTTTAATGCCACATTGGAATGTGTTTTTCAGTCACTGAGCTGGGAAAACAAGGGGATAAAGATTAATGGAGATTATCTAACCCACCTTCGTTTTGCTGATGACGTAGTCATTTTTGCAACTACCCCATCAGAGCTGCAGAGTATGATCCAGGAACTTGCTGACAAGAGTAAAGAAATGGGATTAAAAATGAACTTTCGGAAGACAAAAGTGATGTTCAATGCTTTTACAAGAAATGAAGATTTATCGATTGATGGAGAAAAGCTGGAGATAACAGACACGTACGTTTATCTTCGACAGCAGATATCAAGTGAGGGTCACATTGATGAAGAAATTAATCGGCGTACAAAACTTGCCTGGAGAGCTTTTGGAAGAAACAGCATAATTTTCAAGAGCAATATGCCATTATGTCTTAAAAGAAAAGTGTTTGATCAATGCATCCTTCCAGTGCTTACGTATGGTGCAGAGACGTGGACCTTAACTAAAAGAGACATACAAAGGCTGCAGACAACTCAAAGCAGCATGGAGAGGCGCATACTTGGTGTAACCAGAAGAGATAAGAAGAGGAACTCGTGGATCCGAAAAATGACAAGCGTGGAAGACATCATGATCAGAGTTAAATCCCTGAAATGGCAATGGGCTGGACATACTGCCAGAAGGACAGATCATCGATGGACAGCCGAAATTTTAGATTGGATTCCAAGGGACAGGAAAAGACCCAGAAGAAGACCACATGGGAGATGGGTGGATGAAATTCGAAAGTATGCAGGGGTGACATGGAGGAGACTGGCACAAGACAGACCGTTGTGGAGGAAACTTGGGGAGACCTTCGTCCAGCAGTGGATTGATAATGGTTGATGATGATGATGATGATGATGATATCGTTTCATGACTTTACAAGCCCCATCATTTATTTGTAGTTGCGTCAACTTGCATAAAGAAGCACTGGTTATTATTGTTTTGGTCTTTGGGGTATTTTAATGGTTATATTATACAGCAAACCAAATTTGTAAAAGAGCAGTTCTCATTTTCAAAAATAAAAAGCCGTGCAATGTTAGAGAGCTCCAGAACTGACAGTTTATTTCATGAAACAGAAAGGAATAACTCCAAGGGAAAATGGAATTACCCTGGACATTTTACAGGCAGCCAGTGAAGATATTGTAACTGCGTTTGTCACAAGTGTTCACCAAATGCCTTACCGGAGGAAAATTTTTTATTGACTGAAACAATACTCCAGACATTCTGCTACATAAATAAAATTGACCTTAAACACCTCAAACTACAGACACATCAGCGTTCCATCAAAATATTTACAAAATCTTCAGTAAGGTACGGGCGCATTGCTTGTAGAAAGCAATGTACTTTGCTCATTCAATAGAGCAGGCTGGTTTGAATAGCGGATACGGCACTATAGATAATATCTAATCGAGATAACTAATTAATAGAACAAATTAACTTTCCCTCAAGTAATTTTTGGTTTTCATTGATTATGAAAAAGGCTTTTTTGCCCACGTGAAATCGACAGCAGGATAATGTCTTTGAAATTCCGCAGCCCTGAAGAAAAATACATCTACACTATCTACCAACAAGTAATTGGACACCCCTGCAATCGACGATATCTGCGGTCCTGATACACGTCACGGCCACCGCCGTTAAATATCGTATGGGAAACAAAAACGCAACCAGTCGCATGCAAGATACAACGCAGTTCGTAGCTTTCTGAATTCGAGAAAGGTGTAAACGTCGGGTATCACAAAAATGGCCGATCCATACGTGACATATCCAGAGAGTTGAAGTACCCAAAATCGACAGTGGCCTACGTGATTGGCAAGAGGAAGATGAGAGGTGACTGTAGGAATGTGCTCCGACCCGGCAGACCCACAAAACTAGGAGTTAGAGACCGACGGGTGCTGGCCAGAGAAATTCGGAAAAACCGCACCAAATCGATGGGCCACATTCGCGAGGAGTTTCAACAGGCATTCGAGAGTGTTCAATCGATGAATACCATCCGTAAGGAAGCCCATCTGCTTGGTTATCATAGACGTACTGCCGCCCACAAGCCTTTGATCACCAAGTCCAATAGCGCTGCTCTGCTAACGTGGTGCAAAGAACGTAGACAGTTGAACAGTGGAAACAGGTTCTATGGAGCGACGAATCAAGGTTCACCCTTTACCGTTCGGATGGCAGGGTCTGGGTCAGACGTCGGCGTGGGGAACGCCTCCTGCCGGAATGTATTGTGCCGACCGTGAAGTTCGGCGGCGGTGGAATTATGCCATGGGGTTGTTTCTCCTGATATGGCACGGTACCCTTGGTCGCAATTCCTTGTAAACTCATCGCCGAGACCTGCTGCACCATTTTGGATGATCATGCGCTTCCTACGTTGTGGCAGTTTTACAGGTTGGACCCATGTTATTTTCAGGATGACAATGCCACCTATCATGCTGCAAGGTCCACCATGGCTTGATATGGGGACAGTAGGGGTTAATCAAATGGAGTGGCCTGCGCAGAAGCCGGACCTTAACCCTATCGAGCACCTCTGGGACGAGTTGGGGCGTCGACCCATGGGAAAAGTTGGAGCGTCGACCCCACCGTCCTAAATCGGTGAAGGAACTGACCTATTTTTTTCCAAGCCGAGTAGAAGAAAATACCGCTAGCCGTCGTACAACGCCTGGTTGAGAGTATCCCCGGAGGGTCGCAGCTGTAATCGCCCCTCGTGGAGGCTCCACCAACTATTGAAGGTGAATAAACTTCGGTTTCCTTTACTATCACAGGTGTCCAATTACTTGTTGGTAGATAGTGTATATTATTAATAAGGTCTATAAACATCGGGAACAAAGGATAAATTGTTCGAGGACACGGAACTTGTACAAATTAGAAACAGAGTAAGGAAAGGCGACACCGTATCTTCCAAACCCTCCAATGCCACACTGCAGAATGTCCTTCAATAACTGAACCGGGGAAGAGACAACGGAATAAAAATACATGTTCAAGGACACGGAACTTATACAAATTGGAAACAGAGTTCGGAAAGGCGGCACCATATCTTCCAAAACCCTCCATTGCCACACTGCAAAATATCCTTCAATAACTAAACCGGGGAAGAGACGAAGGTATAAATATATATTACAATATCTCCCAGAGGAAGAAACAATGGTATAAAGATATATTACAATCTCTCCCAGAGGAAGAGACAAGGGTATAAAGATATATTACAAACTCTCTGCAACATTGCAAACTGAACTCCAATCAACGAAGCGGGGGAGAAGGACAAGGGGATAAAGATATCTTCCATACTCTCCAATGCCACACTGCAGAATGCCCTTCAATCATTGAATCAGGGAAGGGAGACAAGGAGATAAAGTTTTCTTTCAAACTTTCCAATGCCACACTGCAGAATATCCTTCAATCATTCAACCGGGGTAGAGGCAAGGGGATAAAAATTATTAGGGATTGTTTAACACGAATTGTTCTGTTCACGGCATATTCATTTTTCGAAGTTCTTCTTCAAAGATGCAGAGTACGATCCAGGAATTTGCTGTCATAACTAAAGAAGTGTGTTTAAAAATGTATTTACAGAAAGTAAATTTGATGGACAATGATTTTAGAAGAACTAAAGTTTTGAACATGAAATCTGATTGAAGTAAAAACTGAGAAAATCCGATCACTTTCGTTTGAGCTGCTTCCATAGTCTTTAGAAATTAGAGCGGACAAACGAAAAGTATAAAAAAAGTACATTGCGGAGGTGTACATCCCAGCTGAGCATATCATTAGAACTTATCAATGTTCTTAGTGCTGGAACTTCAACCTGCCCTAGGATGAGAGTCGAGGAGAGGTAAAAACACAGAAGCACATCTTATGCTCAGAATATAAACACGTGACAAATATTAAATCCCAGGAACCGCGATTACTTCATATGTTTCCAAATACTAATGATACCAGACAATACTAAGAAAAGGACGAGTGCACCCATTGCTTTTCATGGACAGTCCATGAACCTTTTCGCTTCCGCTGTAAACTTTCCCTGTTTCTGGACCTCTATTTTTATCTTCTTTTTTTCTTTTAGCTGAAACTAGAAGAGAACACAGCATTTCGAAATTCACAGTGAAGTATTTATTTCTGTAATTTTCCAAAACTAAGTACGTCATCTATTTTTATTTTGTACATTTATAAAGAAAGAAGTTGTTTTGCCGACGATTCCTCCACTGCAGACATACAGTATATCAAATGTTAATCTTCTGTCAAGTAGTGTAGGTCATAAGGAAAGTATAGCCAATCCAATTTCATTAATAACCTGGCAATGTATTTTAATTGCTTTAGGTTTTGGACATGCAAATAATTGTGTTAGTCAGAATTTTTTTAAGGAAAATTTTATATAATAATAAATAGCTACAGAGCCTGTAGTCTTCTTGTTAGGAAGAGTCTAGTTCGTTCCTCTCGGAACAACCAAATAAATTTCATGTTGAAGGTATCCACTAGGATGTTTTTGACTGGGTGGAATATTCCAGAAGTACGTTGGAGATGCAAGCTTTCCTAACAAGAGAAAGCATCAATGAAAGTAAAAGTATCACTGGTTACTTAAAATCAACTTTTTGCATACTAATATAACAATGATATTAAAATTATTGAATGAATATTTCATCACTACGTACGCAGGTCCCAATTTAAAGAACGAGCAACGAATAACGCAGAAATAAACATCCTAAAACGGATCGGACGAAAATCTTCACATGTGCGTTTTTAACTAACGAGTAGAGAAACTTGCACTTGCTAATTGACAGTTGTCTAACTTAAAGCAAATTTGCACTGTTCTAGTTTAACAGACAGTCTGACTCTTTAAATACAAAACTAAAATGGTGGTTGGTACTTTGCCAATTTTATACTCAGAAATGTTTTATACAGAAGTTAAAATGGAAAAATAATTCCTTAAGAGGCCGCGAATTTTACAAGTGCTTTGCTTGCCGTTCAGAAATGCGCATTAAAGGAAAATATAATTAGTTTCCGAAATTTGTGGTACCCAGCGTAATAATCCTAACAAAGGGTGAAAAATCACTTTCCGTTATGTTTCTGCTGAAACACAACAGAAAGTGTTTACAACAAGCTCAGTTTTAGAAGGACCTGAAATTTAGCGAGCTAAAAGGAACCCTTGTTTCGTTTAATGTTAATTCGTAGCTACCTTCAATGTATTTAACAAACGAAATTAATAAAGTCCCCAGATTTGAAGAGGGAGAGAAGAGCTAGATGTTCTGTTTAACAAAGTAACAAATTTAATGACAATACATATTCAAGGAGACACTGAAAACCTCTTCCTTACTATTCTTAAAAAAATAATAGAAAAGGCGACCTACAATACGAATTTGCAACAACACAGAGCAATGCATATGTGTTAGTGGGAGAATATTAATAAATACAACAACAGGCGCGCAATGCATCAAAATCTCAAAAAACGTTTTACGCATAAGACTGCCTGCTACACACTCCGAGGGGGTATAACTTAGGTGTATCGAATCAACAGAGATAAAAACATGCCACCAATTCGAGGGCAGACAGAGAATGGGAAAGCCTCACGCACCTTAAAGTGGATTTCTGGTGGACAGTTGCAGTCCTAGGATTGTGCTGTACAAGAAACTGTCTGTGCTACACAGTCCAAGGGGTATGTTTTAGGTGTATTGTGTTAACTGAGATATAAACAGACCAAAAATTTCCGGGCGAATAGAGGATAAAACTAAAACAGTCCAGCAGAAATCCACGTTAGAATTCTAACGTGGATTTCTGGTGGACAGCTGCAGTTCAAGAAATGTGTTGTACAAGAGACTCTCCCTGCTACACACACCAATAGAGTATAGCTAATGTGTATTGAGTCAACAGAGTTAAAAACAGGCCACAAATTTTTGAGCAAACAGACAATCGGTGTGCTCACGCATTCTAACGTGGATTTTTAAAGGACATTTTTAGCTCAAAAATTGTGTTGTACAAGACACACTCCTTCATATGCACTCCAAGGGCGTATAGCATAGGTGTGTCGAGTCAACAGAGATGAAAACAGGACACCAATGTGTGAGCCAACAGATGGTCGGTGTTGCTCACGCATTCTAACGTGGATTTTTAGAGAACAAGTGTAGCTCACAAAGTGTTTTGTACAAGACACACTCCTTTGCTAAGCACTCCAAGTGGTTATAGCTTAAGCGTATCGACTTAACAAAGATGAAAACAGGCCAATAATTTGTGAGCAAACAGCGGATCAGTGTTGCTCACGCCTTCTAACGTGAATTTTTAGCGGACATTTGTAGCTCAAAAAGTGTGTTGTACAAGACACACTCATTGCTACCCACTCCGAGGGGGTATAGCTTATGTGTATCGAGTCAACAGAGATCAAAACAGGCCACCAATGTGTGAGAAAACACAGGATCGATGTTGTTCACGCATTCTAATGTGGATTTTTAGATGACATTTGGAGCTCAAAAAGTGTGTTGTACAAGAGACTCTCCTAGTTACACACTCCAATAAGGTATAGTTTATGTGTATCGAGTCAACAAAGATGAAAACAGGCCACCAATTTGTGAGCAAACAGAGGATCGGTGTTGCTCACGCCTCTAACTTGGATTTTAGAGGACATTTGTAGCTCAAAAAGCGTATTGTACAAGACACACTCCTTGCTACGCACTCCAATGGGGTTATAGCTTTGGCGTATCAACTCGACAAAGATGAAAACAGGCCACCAATTTGTGAGCAAACACAAGATCGGTGTGCTCACGCACTCTAAAGGGGAAGTTTAAAGGACATTAGTAGCTCAAAAAGTGTGTTGTACAAGACACACTCCTTGCTACGCACTCCAAGGGGGTATAGCGTATGTGTATCAAGGCAACAGAGATGAAAACGGGACACCAATTCGTGAGCAAACAGATGATCGGTGTTTCACACACATTCTAACGTGCATTTTTGGAGGAAAATTGTGTTGTACATAACACACTCATTTCTACGCCCTCCGAGGGGTTATAGCTTAGGCGTATTAAGACCGGCGGATCGGAGAATCCCCGGGGAGCAAGCAAGCGATAATCGATAGTGGTTTGAAAGTGTTGTAAGAAGCTAGCGCAAGAGGCACGAGAAGGTTCGCGTGCAAAGCGCGCCTGCGCCCACAAAGTTCGTTCGAAAACGAAAGCTCTTTTCAGAGCTACTTGCTCCGCCCGATCCACGCTCTGCCCCGTTGTCGTCGGGCCGGTCCTACAACTCACCATGAGTGGTTCAAGTGCAGAGCACACTGAGCAGACACCATCCTGCTCGGGTCTTCAGACCCATTCTCCGGGGGATAGAGACCCGAAGAACCGTGAGAGTACAGGCACGGAGGAATTTCTTGGGCTGTTCCACGAGCTTAACACGCTGATGGACAGCGTGACTACTAGAATCTCACACAACGTGAGAGGGTTGTCACGACCCGTTCTAGACCAGATGCTCAGCTTTGTAACAGAGCAGTCGCTGCAACTAGAAAACCTCAAAGGGCAACTATTCGAAAGAGAACGGAGTGCGCCCGTCGATGAGAAGCCGACCTAAGCTAAATTTGCCGGGAGAAGGCAAGATCCCGCAGCACCAAAGAAAGTTAAGCCGACACACCCAGTGATCCTCTATCCAAAGATCGCGGGCAAAACGTCGGAGGAAGTGAAGGTCATGTCGAAAGAAATGATTGACCCATGGAGCATGGAGATTGGAATTAAAGGTGTGCAAAAAGTGGCAAACATAGGGGTTATGATCGAATGCACTAAGGCGGAAGGGTGAAGGCACTTGAGGACAAATTTCAGGAAAACCCGCAACTGAGTGAGACGTTTGTATTAAAAAAGACAGCGAGGAGATTTCCCAGAGTGATAGTCTATGGAATTGACTCCGACGATTGTAACGTATACACTAGATTCAGTTTCTTTTTGATTTTACTATCTGTTGTTATTTTATTTTCCTATGCAAATTATCTTCTCACTTAACGAGATGTTGTTTCTCCCGCTGAATTATATGTGGCAACGAGTGTAAGTCATGACGTGGTGGTATGCAGTACATATAGGCGCGCTCAAGTATACCAAAGAGCTTCGTTTTATATGTGATAGGTTCTTCCTGATTATTGATATGCGATTTACCTACTTTTCTACGATATTACGATAGTACGAAAGTTCGGGCTATCAGTAGTTGTGTTGTTTTGGAGTGTGTATTTGAGTATTACCAGGAGCTCCCCAATGAAAGGTTAAAAGTGAGTACGTTTTCTTAGTTCATTTTATTGTCAGACCTCTGTCTGGCCGTTAAGTCTACTTCATTGAGTGTTTACGTTAAGTTCAGGGTATATTGTGTTTACCGCTCTAATAAGGAGCCTTCAAGGTACTAATGTACTGAAACCGAAGTTATATTACTGATATTCAAGATAATGAGGAACGCTGAGTAAAAATAAATTCCATATTCTTGGAATTTATTGCACGTGCGTGTCTTACCTAAACAAACTCTAGCACTTTGAAGATTAAGCACGCTTTAGCTACGTCAAGTAACCTGTCAATAACCCTAACGTGACTTAACGTAAGCTTTCCTGCACTACACGTCCAGCCGGAGAATTGTATTCATTATACAATCAACAGCAGATTGTTGATGGGATCGTGATGCAGAATAAGATCCAGGACCACGACAGCTGCAGATTACTCTTCCCAATCAAAGGGAAGTCGGGGAAGAAACACTGGGTGTTTGAGTTCGCACCAGCGGACTTTCGCACTCTAGTGAAAAAAGGGAAAGTCAACATCGGCTGGCAGATTTACTCCTGCAAAGAATACTTGTGGGAAACCCGTTGCTTCAAATGCAACGGGTTTGGTCATCACCGTGAGAAGTGCAAAGCAGTGTCTGAAACCTGTGCTCGGTGTGGCCAGGAGGGACACATGCAGCAGACCTGCAAAAACGAAGCGAATTGCCCCAACTGCCGGCAAACGAGAAGTTCCGCCTCAAGCTCGACACCGCCCACTCCAGTACAGATCCAGATTGTCCTAGTCTGAAGAAGGAACACGAGAGAATCCGTTCCAGGACGGATTATGGCTGAAGAACAAGCGACGAAGGAAAAAGATGGGACTGCGATCCCAAGAAGAAATGTAAAACGTTGAATGTGCGTCCAATGTGTTTGTGTCTTAACAATTCGAGAGTTTCTTTAATGTGAATGTGTGTGTACCTATGTATTGTGTTTAAATAAAAAGGCTTTGGCTCAAAAAGTTCGAATGGCGAATCAATCTCCCAGAGGTCCCTCAATAGACACAAGGTCCATCGTGTGCGACCTCCCCAGTTCGCACCAATCGTCGGTGTGTCCGAATCTGCGGCTCTTAGAAGGGAATTGGTAACGTAACGCTCACCGACGGTGAACGTGAATAAAGAGGCCTATCTATCCTTGCGGAGTCCGCAACAGGACGGAGCAAGCAGATGACTCAGTATTAGGCGTATCAACTCAACAAAGATGAAAACACGCCAATAATTTGTGAGCAATCAGAGGATAGGTGTTGCTCACGCCTTCTAACGTGGATTTTTAGAGGACATTTGTAGCTCAAAAAGTGTGTTGTACAATACACACTCCTTGCTACGCACTCTAAGGGGGTATAGCGTATGTGTATCGAGTCAACAGAGTGAAAACAGTCCACCAATTTGAGAGCAAACAGAGGATCGGTGTTGCTCACGCAATCTAACGTGGATTTTTAGAGGACATTTGTTGCTCAAAAATTGTGTTGTACAAGACACACTCCTTGCTACGCACTCCCTAGTAGTATAGCTTATGTGTATCGAGTCAACAGAGATGAAAGCAGGCCACCAATTTGTGAGCAAACAGTGGATCGGTGTTGCTCACGCATCCTAACGTGGATTTTTAGAGGACATTTGCAGCTCAAAAAGTTGGTTGCACAAGACCAACTCCTTGCTACGCACTCTAAAAGGGTATAGCTAATGTTTATCCAGTCAACAGAGATGAAAACAGGCACCGATTTGTGAGCAAACAGAGGATCGGTGTTGCTCACGTATACTAATGTGAATTTTTAGAGGACGTTTGTAGCTCAAAAAGTGTGTTGCCCAAGACACACTCCTTGCTACGCACTCCGAGGTGGTATACCTGAGGTGTATCGAACCAGCAGAGATGTAAACAGGCCTACATACTGTAGGAAAAAGGAGAGTGTGTTGGCCTCACTTACGTAAGTTGGATTTCTGGTGGACAGTTGCAGAGAAAGATAGAAGAGTTAAGGAAAGGAGATTTCGCCACAAAGGAAACAGGAGATAACAATTCTTAGAATTGTGTCCTTCTCCTTTCACTCTCCAAGTGAGCGTTGCACTGGGGTGACAGTTCTAGTTTTGTTTAAGTTCTGTTGTGTATTTCAAACTGCGGTCGATGTCACGGGGCTGTCAGAAGTTGAATATGCTTGAAAATTTCTTTAATTAGCTGCAATACTAAGGCAGTTAACTCAATCATTTCGGTATATCCAATTTTTATAGCTGTATAATATTGTTACGAACTCGAATACTCTTTGATATTGGAGATGAGTTTAAGAAGAATGGCTTTGCATTTGTTAAGATTGCTTGGAGATGAAAATCCCCAAATGTGCCGCTTTAAGTCTCGCTGTTCATTGCCAGAAGAGACATTGAACTGTCTCTGTACAGTAGGGGAGCGAAATAATTGTTTGGGACTGGCTGAGGGTCTCTGTCACCCCCGAAAGTGCGTAAGGAGCGACAGGTCACAGGAAAAGAGAAACCTAACAAGAGTGTGTAGCTGAGATCTGCGGAAGAAAAAGAACGTCTGTTTGGTTGACCATACAGATATAAAAAATTAGTCGTACATTTTGTCTACACCACTGGGAACGGAATATTAACGCCTAGCTAATCTTGAAGAGGAGAAGTTTATTTATTTTTTCTAGAAAAGAAAAGTAAGCTTAAGTGCACGAGCGACAGCAACCACGATGATGCAGGAAAATTTTGCTTGGACACCGAAGAGAAGTTCGAGAAGCTCTATATCCTTCAACCGATCGGTCCAAAAACCCACTCACTTTTCCGTGAATTTGCAGCTGACAGCCTCTTCGGAGAGTATGTTTATGTGCCCGTGTGTGTGTCATCTGAAGGCTAGTTATTCCTAGAGAATCTCTGTTTTAATCCAGGTGGATTATGGTACAACAGGAACGGAAACCAAATTGTAAGTACATTTTCCCCTTTGCATGCCAGATCTATTTAGCAGAACTGTGCAATAAACCGATCTGACTACCATTTATAGACCGCCAGTGCGTATTTTGGAATTGCCATTGCTTTGTTTCGAAGGAGAGGGGGGGGGATTGCATATTCTCGCCCTGGTCAGTCCTGGCCAAAGGCGTGAAAATAAATGTATTGTGTAAATAATTTGTACATTTTTGTAAGCAATGTGATGGCGTTGTCCTATGTCTGCAGCTTCTTAGTGCTAACAGGTTTCCTTTGTTATTCTCTCACAAGGATCCTATGCTTGGAAACATTCTTGTGACCAATTCTTGTTTGTTTTAAGAGAGAATTGTATCCCGTAGGCCTTAGAATAAAGGGCCCAAGTAGAAATATAAAGGTGTATGCCTGTTATCACGTATGTTTATTTTTACATTGTAATAGGATGTAAGGTCAGGTGATGCGTAACATCACAGCCTCTCCTTGACAAATGTCAACCCCGCCTTCTCGTGGTACATCCTGTTCCCACTAAAGGGGCTCTGACGACAGCCAATAGCGGTATAACTATACCATCGGGATTAGAGGAAATTCTATCCCACACTCACCAACCCGCTTGGCCAGCGTGGTGAGTTATGGCCAAACCCCTCCAAAATGATTCCACAACTTAAATCTTGGCCCTCAGTCTCCGGCAGCTGGAATGTACCTGGCCAAGGCAGCGGCCAGTGCGACATGAAGGCAGAGGGTGCTAAGAATCCCCGGAGGACCGGACTAGGCTTCCATCTGATGCTGACCTTGGCTACTTACAATGGACGCTCCCTATCTTCTGATTCAAGGCTTCTTGAATTGGAAGAGGAACTACAAAGGATCAAGTGGGACATCGTGGGGCTAAGTGAGGTAAGGAGAAAAGGAGAAGATCTCATCGAACTGAAAAGTGGACATCTCTTCTACTATCGTGGGACAGATACTGGCACAACTAGTGGTGTTGGATTTATAATAAACAAGAAACTGAAGGATAAAGTTGTAGAAGTTGAAAGTTCCTCTGACAGAGCTGCACGACTTGTTATCCAACTCTCAAAAAGATACCAGGCTCAGATTATTCAAACTTATGCACCCACCACAAGTCATCCTGAAGAAGAAATTGAAGAATTTTATGAGGAAATTTGTCATCTAAATAATAAAGGTAAGCAGCACTTGAAAATAATTATGGGAGATTTCAATGCAAAAATAGGGCAACGGCAACAGAATGAAACTTCAGTAGGGAAATTCGGTCACGGCAACAGAAACCAGCGTGGAAATACTCTCGTTGAGTTTGCAGAGGCAGAAGGGTTTTTCATCTTGAACTAATTCTTCAAGAAAAAGCCACACAGGAAATGGACATGGAGACATCCAAATGGGACGACAAGTGAAATTGATTTTATTATGTGTAACAAAAAATTCGTCATAGAAGACTGCAGTGTGCTAAACAAGTTCAACACAGGTAGTGACCATAGTTTGGTGAGATGTAAGATGCACCTCAACACTAAACTTGAACGTGGCAAGCTCATAAGACAAACAAAATCTATTGACATAACCAACCTTAAAAAGCACCATAATACCTTCAAGTTAGAACTGAAGAACAGGTTCTCTGCTTTAGAAGGCCTAACATCGGAAGACGTGGACATCTCTGAAGTTAACAGAAAAGTAACCAAAGCTCTTATGGAAACAGCAACAAAATTAGCTGGGTCTAAGAACA
The DNA here is from genome assembly GCA_039090855.1 of Macrothele yani. NCBI lineage: Eukaryota > Metazoa > Arthropoda > Arachnida > Araneae > Macrothelidae > Macrothele > Macrothele yani. The sequence goes on along the minus strand of CM077031.1, from coordinate 66,940,572 downwards.
AGTTGCATGTAACAAATTATCAGGAAAAACCAAAATGTTGATGCAAAAAAGAAGAGAGATGAGGACAACTAAAGAAGATGTGACTTCCAAAGTGGAATATATAGAGCTATGCAAGACAGTACGAAAAAGTATCACTGAAGACACAAGGAATATCAACTGTGAACTAGTGAGGAAAGCAATTGAAAGCAACCAAAGCCTAAAGATAGCAAAGGGACATCTCAGTAAGGGAAGAAAACAGATTATGGCACTGAGAAAAGAAGATGGTTCTGTAACAAGAAATAGAGGCAGAAATTTTGACAAGAGTGAAAGATTTCTACTCCAAATTATATGAAAGGGATGATATATGCACTCCAGACATCATGAAAGATACCAGTACCAGAGTTCCTCCAGTCCTTCCAGCAGAGGTTGCACATGCAATCAAGAACATGAAGCGAGGAAAAGCTCCAGGAGAAGATGGAATTACTGTAGACATCATACAAGAAGCAAGTGGAGAAATCGAAACAGTACTCGCCCAAATTTTCACTCGATGCCTTAATGACGAAAAGATTCCTGAGGATTGGAACACCGCTACAATGATCCTGCTACATAAGAAAGGTGACATTGAGGATCTCGGAAACTACAGACCTATCAGCCTCCTATCAGTAGTTTATAAAACCTTCACTAAAGTTCTTTCACACCGCTTGAAGGTAACACTGGACATGGCTCAACCGAGAGAACAAGCTGGATTCAGGAGTGGCTACAGCACAATGGATCATATCCACGTGCTGAGAGAACTAATTGAAAGAGGGAGGGAATGTGAACTTCCATTGTGCATGGCTTTTATCGATTATGAAAAAGCCTTTGATTCGGTGAAACCATCAGCAGTTACAATGGCTCTGAAAACTTGCGGTATTGAAGATGCATACATTAATATTATTAATAACATCTATGAAAATACAAGTGCAAAGATTAGGCTGTTTGAAAATACAAAACACGTAAAAATTGGAAAGGGAGTTAGACAAGGTGACACCATATCTCCGAAGCTCTTTAATGCTACATTGGAGGGTGTCTTTCAGTCGCTGAGCTGGGAAAACAAGGGGATAAAGATTAATGGAGATTATCTAACCCACCTTCGTTTTGCTGATGACGTAGTCATTTTTGCAACTACCCCATCAGAGCTGCAGAGTATGATCCAGGAACTTGCTGACAAGAGTAAAGAAGTGGGATTAAAAATGAACTTTCAGGAAACAAAAAGTGATGTTCAATGCTTTTACAAGAAATGAAGATTTATCGATTGATGGAGAAAAGCTGGAGATAACAGACACGTACGTTTATCTTGGACAGCAGATATCAAGTGAGGGTCACATTGATGAAGAAATTAATCGGCGTACAAAACTTGCCTGGAGAGCTTTTGGAAGAAACAGCATAATTTTCAAGAGCAATATGCTATTATGTCTTAAAAGAAAAGTGTTTAATCAATGCATTCTTCCAGTGCTTACGTATGGTGCAGAGACGTGGACCTTAACTAAAAGAGACATACAAAGGCTGCAGACAACTCAAAGAAGCATGGAGAGGTGCATACTTGGTGTAACCAGGAGAGATAAGAAGAGGAACTCGTGGATCCGAAAAATGACAAGAGTGGAAGACATCATGATCAGAGTTAAATCCCTGAAATGGCAATGGGCTGGACATACTGCCAGAAGGACAGATCATCGATGGACAGCCGAAATTTTAGATTGGATTCCAAGGGACAGGAAAAGACCCAGAAGAAGACCACATGGGAGATGGGTGGATGAAATTCGAAAGTATGCAGGGGTGACATGGAGGAGACTGGCACAAGACAGACCGTTGTGGAGGAAACTTGGGGAGACCTTCGTCCAGCAGTGGATTGATAATGGTTGACAATGATGATGATGATGAATAATATTTTCCTGAAAACGGATTTCGCTGGCGACAGGATTTATCGAGGGTCCCGAGCTCCAAGTTAAGTGTATTTAGTTTCTACTGTACTTAGTTTTCACGAGAGAGAGGGCGTCGACATTTTGAAAGTTTCGCTTCTTTGATGACATTATAACTTAAGCAGCAGAGAAGGGGTTTACAAGGGTTCCCGAGCTCCTTGTGATGTGTTGACTCTACTGGTTTTTATGAAGGGGAGGCCGTCGACACTTTTGAAATTTCGTTTTTTGAAGTCATTCTGACTTAGTCAGGTGGAGATGAGATTTCAGAATTCGAAAGTGGTGCTTTAAGATATCATGACAATTGAAGCTTCATGAATATCGTAATATTGTCAAACGGCAGGAAATTGCTGGTATGAAGCAAATAATTTAGGACTGCTTATCAATATAGCAAATAGCTGTTTGAGTTGTCTCTTTTAACTTCTCCAGAAATTTTACATTTTATCGAACAAAATTGTTTCTGTGGTAAATCTGTTCAGACGATATTAGTCGCATCCATCAAGGGATAATAATAAGCGGCAAAAGATGGACTTAATTACTTTTCCAAAGTGGTGCAGGTCCGCAGGCATGTTTACGTTTCCTATCCTTACTCTCCGTATACCCCTACGGGATACAAATAGTTCAAGAACGAACGTCAAAGTAATTCGTGTGTGCTTGATGGGTAGAATAGTAATCTGCTTTAGTAAAGTTAAATAGTGTTTTTGAACGGACAGTTTTTATCAGGCAAGCACAATGGTATTTGCCGTTTTCGAGGGAACAAAAGAATCGTCCTTAAATGATTGAATTTGCAGAGAGATGGCATTCCGCCCTCAGTATATCCTCAGCTGGAATCGCTAGATGCATTGCTCAGATAAACAATACGAGTAAACAGTTTGGTAGTGAAAATACGCGTGTTAATAATGGCGGTATCAATGGAGATTATTCGTGGAAATTTGTTGTACGAACTTAATCTCCGTTCATTTGCTGTAAAATCAACTCGTAGCATTAGGGACAGATGCTGTAAAGGAATTCACCACCCGGAAATGGTTTCCAAAGTTCAGAGAAGAAGATGAATCACTTCAAGACAAGTCCCGTAGTGGTCGTCCTGTCACTTTTGACGCAGAAGCCCTCTAAGTTGTTATTGAACAGGACAATAATAAAAAATTTCAGGTACTATCCCAGTCATTTAGTGTTAAGGATGATATCGTCCGAAGACATCTGCATGCAATTGGAGAGGTACACAAATTGTATAACTGGGTTACCCACGAGTTGTCTGCTTGTTAACAAGCATAAACGTGACTCAGCTTGTCTTGCATTGCTCTCCCGGTATAACAAGAAACGATTTTTGGATAGGGTACTTACATGTGATGAGAAGTGGATCCAGTATCGTACCCCAAAACGTTCCAGACATTGGTTGTCCACCAGTGACTCAATTTCTCTCACATTGGAACCAGCAGTGATTCATATGAAGTTATGCTGTGTGAATGGTGGACAGCACGTGGTGTTTTTCATTATGAACTCATGCAATGCGGACAAATGATCACCGCTGTAGTGTAATGTGAACAACTGCAACGCGTGCATGATTACCTTAGAAAAAGAGGAAGCAGCATTGGCTAACAGTAAAGGAGTTCTGCTTCTTCATTGACCAGGCACACTATCAAAGTACTCTAGTGGGTGCAAAATGCTACGTTCTCAAGCTTGCTCATGATATATCTCTCCTTCAGACTGTCACTTCTTTCTTTCACTCGACAATCATTTTTTTAAACACGACTTCTCCTACTTTGATGAGATGCACGCTGCACTCCATAATGTTTTCTCTTCTCATGACCCAGCATTTTATCGCAGGGGTATGAAAAAATTGGTAACACATTGGCAAAACGTTGTTGATGTCCGTGGTAAGTATTTTGATAAATAAATTGCCTTTTTCACTCCGTATGTTTTATACTTCGCTTCAGTCTCTGGAAACTACAGGTATCTTTGTGGTTATTTGACGAATTACAGGTGAACTGAGTTTCTAAATTTGCTTGGGTTTGAAAGGAGACATGTCGTTAACCAATAGCGTTTTCCGTTGGATAGGATTCGATGGCTTTATTGTAAAAAATTTAATATTTTTACTCCTTAGTTATTCTGTCCATCACAACTGAAGATGTAACTGATATATTGTCCAGACACGGACCGTCAGAACTGAAGATGTAACTGATGTGGACTTTAACAATCCGTGGTTTAAATAAGAAAAAGCGCGATCGAAAATCTAAAAAAACGAATCGGCTAACACCGAGGAAGGATATGAATTGCATTTCGTAAGAAATTCTGATAAAAATTTCACTGCAGTAGAATTTATCTTGGAATAAAAGGAAAAGTACAGTATACAAAGATTATTGCAGTGATCAGAATAATGATTTTTTAAATGTCTGTTTTTGTTGCTCTGCACATTAATTTGTATTTATTGGATTACTAGTTTCTGCTCTTAAAATTCCAGCTGCTGTAAACGCACTTCTGCTTGTTTAGCCCGATTCGTCAGTCCCTCTGTTCAGAGAAATCAACATTTTTCTCCTGGTCGAGAAAAAATGCCCATGAACTCCCCTTCTTCCTTCATTGTTAGGTTTTTAACAGCAGAATGAGGAGGTGTTTGGCAACAGCCAACGAAGGATTGGCGAAATTAAATGAAGTTTTAAATGGAACTTTGCACCTATCTTTCTTTGAAGACGCTGCTCTACAAGTTGGTCTACATTTATTTTCAAATCTTGCCTGGGTGTGGTGATTCCTCTTACCACTACGTCTCACCAAAATTCATGAGTGAATGAAGGCTTTTTATGAAAATCAACCATAGCTTTTAAAATAGATAAAATTATACTCGTCTCCGAAGAAATATTTGTCGGTGCGAACGAATTTCAGAAGTGTCACGTGTATCAATCCGGGGCATTTCCTGCTGGTGTATCAATCTGCGAAATTTTGGAACCAGGATTTACTGAGGGCGCAAAGGAAGGCCTCATTTACATGGTTACGTTCCTTCGGAGGATACCATCTACATATGGAAAGACAATGGTAGAAGATGGGCATCAACTTTAGATACTGGAAACAGCTTAACATCCAAGTCCTTGTGAAAATTAACATCTGTCTCTGTAAAAATCTCATCATTCATCTCTGTCTAATTATTATTTACAGTTTGATCTTCAAACCAAATACCGGTGAAATGTAAAAATAACATTAAATGTAAAAAATGTATTAACAATATAATAAAGTACTAAATTAGTTCCAAAAGGAAAAAACAGATGTTGGGCCTTCATCTCAAATCTCGCAATCGTTCTTTCATTAAGCCCATTTCCCAGATCTCATCATAATAACAGGTGTAACATCACAGACAAGCCGGGTGAAGATCTAAAGTAATTTATTTGCATTTCGTACTTACAGTCAATATAACCATTCATTTCAGAACATCCGCACGCATCACAACGACCAGCCGCCACCAGTCTCTTCTCTCCACACACCGCGTAGGCGGATCCCAACTACGTCACTATTTAAGGTCGTCTCTCTCTCGGCGCTCCAAAAATTGTAAACGGTATCGATCCGCCCTCATGGATATTAAAATCCAAGATGCTACAACAGGGTGAACTTCTCATGGTATGGATGACATGCAGTTCAGGTGTAATATTGGCTATAAGACCATCATCTAATCAAAACAGTCTAACAGTTGTTGAATGAAGCCATCGAGAATTTCATGAACATCAGTATCTTTACGTGAATAAAAGTCAGTAAAAGATGTAAGAAGCACAGTCAAAAGTGCAGCCCCTTTTTGATGAGTCATTGGAATTTTAGGATCATCTGCAGAAAAACAAAATTTAAAAGACATGTGAATTGAAAAAAATATATATTTCTGGCTTGAGTTTTTCAGATAGTATAGGACCGTTCAACATAGCAACTTCGTAAAAATTCCTCGTTGTTCATGAAGTATAGTAATTCAGTAAACATAGCCTCTGAAGAATTGCATTGAAATGCCGATCTCGAATTCAGATTTCAGTTCTTTCAGCGCGACACGTATGGAATGGTCTAAATTCAAAACGAAAGTTTACGGCATCCATTAGTAAAGATAAATATGATGTAATTGATTTTATTAACAAAGGGGCAATATGTGAAGTGTAATATGGAAATTGAGCAGCAAAATGTATCGCACAGTAAATAATTTCGAAAAATCAATTTCAACGAAAAACATATGAAATATTGAGCTCTCGAATTTTAAGGCGGGAATAAATGTAACGAGCTATTCCCTCTTTGGAGAAAAGGCATACCTAAAGTTAATACATTACTTGAAACCTGTTTCCTTGCATCAACCACTGATCAGTTTTAAAGGTTGGCATCGTTGTAGTACAGCACCTCGGATATGATAAATTTGTCAGGAGCGAGGATTGGGATCTCTAATTTGTTATATCATTGGTCCACGCTCGAGTGGCACAGAAGAATCAAATGACCTTTTGGCGTGATCCTCGAAGAAAACAAAATGTAGTTTGTTTCTTCTGCTAGGTAGACAGGCTCAGATTCATGAGGACGCAAAACTTTTTCTTCGGAATAGTACTTTGGAGTTGGGACTGGGTTAACCTCACCGAAGATACTTTTAATGTCTAGACAAATTACTAAGGTTTTCTTGCGATCGTTGCAGAGCTTATGTGTTTTCATTTCACACCTCGGAGGATAGATGGCAGCACGTCAGCAAACACACTCTTACACTGTGCGGAGTTTCGGCAAACTTTATGAAACTTATTTTCATCGAAAACTAATCTTAACATCATGTATTTTGCTTTAAAAGTTGAACTCACGGAGTGTTGTTCAAATTTTCATTTGGTTAGATTAGGATACTTTTCTTTCAATTTAGAATACACTAGTACCCTTCACGTGTTCTGTTGAACATACAATATCCTCAGGAAGCTACTCTTCACCAATTTTTTAGAAGACTGTTAGAGAGGACTACAGGTTTAGATAGAAATATTTTTATTTTAAGCAATGCATGTATTTCGTGTATGTTTCTTGTGTCTTGCATATTAAACTTACAGTATGGGGGTTGAAAGCGTGTAAGGGAGAGAAGTAAATATATATCGTAGGGAAATGTTTGCCAGCCATTGTTCTTAGGCGTCCCAGATTAGATGAAGAGGAAACCCGTCGAGAATTAAGTGGTCCAGTGGAAAAGAGGCACATGCCACATATGAGTCAAATTTGAGTTAAGGTATGTATCTTATAGCTGGGGCAATCTACAGGTTATTTTACTAAACATTTGTCATGTGACCCATGCACACGCACTCCACAGCAGATTAAAATATCGTGTTTTCATTAACGTGTGAAATCTCTAGTAGAAGGGCTCATACCACGTAGCTCACTAGGAGTATAGTACGGTGCCTCTGAGTGGCTGTGACGTGCCCGAGCAAACAATCACAACTGTTGTGTGAGACGAAGTTTTGCTATGTCTGTGTTTTCCAGATGGAGATACAGGGAGAAGATGTAAATGAAAGCAGTGAAAAAAGTGCAAAATTTCGGGGAAGAAACGTTCCAGGAATCCTAATAAATGGAAAGACAGCAAGAGAAAGAGGTTTCGAAACTGTGGACAAGAAGATGTTTGAGGAAATAAGACTGTTGCACCTGCTAAAGTGTTCGAAAACGTAGATCAGTGTTGTACACGAAGTTGTAAATATTGGACACTTTCAGTACAACACAGAGAAAACATATTTCTGGAGTTTCACAGCCTTGGAGATTACAACAAGGAAGTTACTTATTTATTCTAACTAGTAAGGCTATACAAGTGAAAGCGTGCTTATATTAATAAAAGGAAAGTTGTAACAGAAAGCCAGAGGAAAGTTTTGTTCAAGTATTTTACTTGTTGCAGTAAACATGGTGAAATCGAAGTGTGCATACAGGCATTTTTATTACTTAATGGTGTTACTGCAAAAAGGTTTACGAACGATTCAGAGAGGTGTTAATAAAGGCGTGAGGTTTCTGAAGCAGAAGACAGACCACATGCTTCCTGTTCTCTTCAGATGAACGCATGTCTCCACATGATCCAGTTCCTATACCACCGCAGGACAAAAACGGTATGCATTTCAACAGAACCCATGCAATCACTCCTGCGAGGAAGAATGAAGTACAAAGACATATTCGAATGTTTTCATGATACACTTCACACTATATTTGAAGGCATAACCCGAACAGAACATACATTACTTCGACACATTCACTTGCGGAAATGTATCGTATGTATCGTGATATTCTGATTGCTAGAAATAACATGTTTATCGAATTATATTTAATAGCGAATTTAATGTTGACTTTAAAGTGCCATCAAGTGACACATGAAATACTTGTGATTCCGCAAAAGCAGCAAATAATCTTCAATCAGCAGATTTTCAAATATATTTGCGTAAAGCTGAAGCTGCATACAACAGCCTGAAGGACAAACGATGCAAAGCAGGATGGTAGTAACCCACTGGTTTTTTGTATCGATTTCAGGCAGGCTCTTCCGACGTCGTATATTTCTACTGAAAATGTATTTTACAATTGAACGTATGACTTCGGAGTTCACTGTTGCAGTCATGAGAGGGCAGTAACGTGTGTACGGTCGGAAGACGTGGCTTCAAGGGGAGATGATGAAGCAGAAAGTTGTGTTTTGAAAGCACTGCAACATCTCAAACAAGATCATCGCCGTACTTTAATCATAATATTTAGATTCGTGTGTTGGACACAAGAAAATTTACATCATCCTGGGACTTTCGTTGTACCTTTCGGACAATAAATACTCTGCTGCCATTGAACATCTAATTTTTGTACCTGGACTAATACATTCATGCCTTGCGACAGAGATTTTGGACTCACAGAGAAACCTAAAAGAAGGGCACCAGCAGTGTTCTCTTCTTCAAAATGGGCGGGACTGATAGGACAATGCAGACAAAAGAAACAATTAATCATAGTGAAAATGAAACCCGCAGATTTTGTTTCACTGACACCAATAGTGGCGAAACTTGTGAAGAGAAATGTGACTGTTGATGAAGAACGTTGTAATCTTAGAAAAGCTATGGTTCTCCGTTTAGTGGGAGGTGCGAGTTCTGTTTACATCAAGTATACACATAATTCCATTGAATTACCAGTGAAATTTAGTCCAAAAAAAGGCCTGGTCATCCAACGAATTTAGGAAACTGTTTTGCCAGTGAAATATCCTAATGGAAGACTGATAAAATCAGCAAAACTTCGTGACGTACTAAATCTGATGGTATTAATACCTATAACACCTGTTTATGCTCGATTTTATGATGCGTTAAAAAGTGACAACACTGATGTAACAGAAGAAACAGAAAACATTGATGAAGAGATGAATGCAGACAACTTTGAAAGTTCAGGCATATTTCTTTCTTTTCATTGAGAACAAGAACAGAACAACATTTACACTTTTCTGATGTCACTGTTATGACATACTTACATATCTAAATAACATGAACAATAACCAATGTCATTTGCTGGAATTTACATTATATGTGGTCTTCTTTTAACTATTACTTGTGTGAAATATCATGTAATTCAGATAAACAACTTCAAAATGTATTTCTAGTGAGTACATTTCACTCAGACCATCCTATGATTTTACAGTGTATTAATATTTTTATCATATTAGTAATGGTGACACTTCAGCGAAGATTTGAAAATAAACGTCATGCAGTGTTTAGTTTAACGAGCTGTTAAAATAATGACATGTTTCCAATATTTTTACGAGACAACAATGTTTGCAAAAATGCCTTTTCACAACAAAATGTGTTTTGTGGCATGTGCCTTTTTTCCATTGGGCCACTCAATTGCGCACTGCTAACATTTGCACGTATGTACAATGCCCATGAAGCGAATATTTTTCATGATTAAGGGATTTGTGGGGCAACGGGGTGTAGTGACGGGGATTACTTATGTTCACTGCAATAAAAAATCAAAATAATATAACACAGTCAGTTACTGCAGTAAAATATAAGATTATACAGGTTGCATCTTAAATGGCAAACGCAAGCTTTAGCTTCAGAAGTTTTTAAGCCAAATAATGAACATATATTAATTTTATTGTGCTTCAGTTTAAGCCTTTTGTATCATAAATGTATATACCGTGAGCTATCTACAACAGATAAGTATGTATTTGTTGTTCCAACACAAAAAGAAGTATAATTCTGATTAAGTAGAATCGTACATCTTGGAGGTAATTAATATCTGTTAAACTGCTATCACTTTTCATTATCACAAAACCACATCACACGTTCGACATGCGTTCCAAAACAATATCACATTCGTTATACACTATTTGCCAACAAGTAATTGGACACCTGTGATAGCAAAGGGAAACGAAGTTTATTCACCTTCAATAGCTGGTGGAGTCTCCACGAGCGGCGATCACAGCTGCGTTCCTCCGGGGCATACTCTCAACCAGGCGTTGTACGACGGCTAGCAGTATTTTCTTCCACTCGGCTTGGAGATGACAGGTCAGTTCCTTCACCGATTTCGGACGCTGAGAGCACCCCTTAAGTCGACGCTCCAACTCGTCCCAGAGGTGCTCAATAGGGTTAAGGTCCGTGCTCTGCGCAGGCCTGTCCATTCGATAAACCCCATTGTCACCATACCAAGCCATGGCGGACCTCGCAACATGACAGGTGGCATTGTCATCCTTAACGTAACATGGGTCAACCCCGTAAAACTGCCACAACGAAGGAAGCCCATAGTCATCAAAAATGATGCAGTAGGTCTCGGAGTTGAGTCTCACCAGGAATTGCGAACAAGGGTCCCGTGCCATACCAGGAAAAACACCCCCATGGCATAATTCCACCGCCGCCGAACTTCACAGTTGGCACAATACATTCCGGCAGGAGGCGTTCTCCAGGCAGACGCCAAACCCAGACCCTTACTTCCGAACGGTAGAGGGCGAACCTTGATTCGTCGCTCCAGAGAACCTGTTTCCACTGTTCAACGGTCCACTGTCGACGTTCTTTGCACCACGTTAGCCGAACAGCGCTTTTGGACTTGGTGATCAAAGGCTTGTGGGCGGCAGCAAGTCCATGATAACCGAGCAGATAGGCTTCCTTACAATGGTATTCATCGAAAGATCACTTCGGGATGCCTGTTAAAACTCCTTGATGATGTGGCCTATCGATTTGGTGGGGTTCTTTCAAATTTCTCTGGCCAGCATCCGTCGGTCTCTAACACCCAGTTTCGTGGGTCGGCCAGGTCGGGGCACATTCCGACAGTCACCTCTCATCTTCCACTTGCCAATCACGTAGGCCACTGTCGATTTTGGGTACTTCATCTCGCTGGATATGTCACGTATGGATCGGCCATTTCTGTGATACCCAACGATTACACCTTTCTCGAAATCAGAGATATCCGAACTGCGTGGCATCTTGCATACGACTGGTTGCGTTTTTGTTTTCCACACGATATTTAACGGCGGCTGCCGTGACGTGTATCAGGACCGCAGATATCGTCGATTTCAGGGGTGTCCAATTACTAGTTGTTAGATAGTGTATAACTGGTTAGCGCCGCTGTAGCTTTACCCAGTGATTTAACGATTAGAGGGATCCCATTCCTGGCTCCTGACACTAGTACAGGAGTGGGCAAACTTTGAGGAACCAAGATCTACCTGAAGCTGTCATTCAATACTCTGATCTACCATGTTTTATCGCAGTGATATAGGCATATTTTAATAGGAATAAACCTATATCACGAGTGTTTTGTTAGCGTGTACGATTTTGTATGTTTGGAAACAAATATAGAAGGAATATCTTTAAATCACTTTTTTATTTTTGAAACATTTTTTTAAACAAGTTGTACAATTTTACTTATAGATTCTTTATTTACAATTCACTGTTAGCAGGATAATCACTTTGGTACTTTGGTAAGACTTATGAACACCCGAAAAATGTCTTTCTAGATTTTCTTTTTTAGGAATGGCAACTCAAGCCCTACATATTAAACACAAACACTTGTCACGAAACACTGTGAAGAAATAAGCTTTCTCCCATTGTATGTGAAAATGATACGTTTTCGGTTTCTTAGTTCCACTCATTTTTTATATGAAAACATAGCTTAATAACTTAACTTATATCTACATTCCATGAGCAAACTAATTTCTATGCACAACAATTAATGTTGACAGTTTGGCCTTCCTGTTAGTGTAGGGGCTGAGATTGACGACTAGCAAAGCGGGAGATAACAACTTGCCTCATGCGACAGACTGCAGATGCGCTGTTAACATGCGCAGTGGTTATGGTTAGGGAGAGGAGTCTGACTGATTCATTATATTATCTGGTCTCATTAAGTTCGTATGAAACAAGCACGATAAAACAAACTATCGACTGTAAGAGAGCTCGCGATCTACCATTGCCCCTGCTCTAATATATGACTTCAATGAACCCTCATGTAGATCGTCTGAAAATTCTACCTACTCTGAAAGCGGCCAGGCATGTTCAGCGTATGAGGGAGGTTATTTTCGTCCATAATTAATGTGCAAGTGTAGAAACAAAGAAAATCTAATTGATAAATAAAAGTAAAAACCAAACCTTTATTGGAAGAATACTCTGTAGTTTAAGAGAGCGAAGCACATTAATATATCAATATTTCTTTAGCAACGTTATTTAAATTCAGGATGCAAAACATTGGTTTATTACCAACTATTGCAGTATACTTAATCGCTTGACGATTATTCCTGTCATCGTTCCGCAAGGTATCTGCTGGTCTTTCAGTTTTCTGTTCTGTATTACGGGAGCAGTACTGAAAGTGATAAATAATTCATGAGATAAAAACGTAATGCTTAGCACGTAGTGATTCTTTTGACATTTTACTCAAAGTTAATTAAACAAGTTAGTAAAATCATGCAATGCATTGATTATAATAAGCTTTCCAACATACCAGAAATCATTACTCAAGTTATGTTATGAGAATAATGGCTGTGGAATACATATCGGTCCTGTGCCCTGACCTTTGATCCCATTTCGATAATATTCAACACAACCGGTTTGGTATACCTCCGAAATAACATGATAAAGTTTTGTCACAATCGAAGCACTTTTACGTAAGTTATGATGCAAATGGGCTATGGAATAGATCCCGCTCCTGTGTCCTAACCTTTAACCCTATTTCGCACATTTTCGAAAGAATTCGTCCCCAGGCAAGACCCTACAACATACTAACATTGCATCCAAATCGAAGCATTTTTACATAAGTTATGAGGCATAATGGCGATGGAAGTGATTCCGTTTCTATGTCCTGACCTTTGACCCCATTTCGCCCATTTTCAAGAAGGTTTGTCGCCAGGTGGTGTTCTACCACATACTAAAATTTCATTGAGATCGAACCTTTTTTACGTTAGTTATGACGCATAAAAGCAGTGGAATTGATCCCGCTCCTATGTACTGACCTTTGACCCCATTTCGTTCACTTTAAATAGGTTACCTTCCCAGGTGATCCCCTACCAGATACTAAAATTTCATCGAAATCGAACGATTGTTACGCGAGTTATTGTGCGGACGGACACAATCACACAACGCGTGACGTAATGAGGCAGATGGGATACGCGACCATTGCTCGCCGCTAGTGTGACGTCATAAAACTTTAATAGGATCCACACACAACGCGTGACGTAAGGAGACAGATGGCGTGACCGCGCGCCAACATTCTCAAACGCGGCGAGATTGTGACGTCATAAGATTTCTAAGCATTGGTAACATTAATGGAATAATGGAACGACGCCATCACAAAAAACATTATAATTCGGGGTGGTTATTTAACCTACTGAACGAATTCTCCCGAAGTCGAGATCAAGCTAAAGCCGCCTCGGTGGCGCAGTGGTCTAAGGCGCTGGCCTATGATCATTCGTCCGTAAGGGGTCCGGGTTCGAATCCCGGTCAGGCATGGATGTTGTGTTTGTCTTATGGCACTGGCTCTTTCCCTTCCCTGGAACCAGTGACCCTAAATTAGGGACGGGCGACTGCTTATAGCCCATTGAGTTGCTCACGGTGGTCGTTAAACCTCCAATCAAAAAAAAAAAAAAAGATCAAGCTAAATCAATTTCTAGTACCAGAAAATGGTAGGTTAACGACTTTCATCAAAAATCTTAGAGCTGTTTTCAAAATAATATGTGCATACAAACATAGAGAATTGCTACTTTAAGGTGGACGTCAAGTAATTTTGCTTCCTATACTTCCAATGGAAAAACTTCTGCACACATTTTCTTCACAATTAATGCGTTTCCAAGGATGAAAATTTTAACATCGATTAAAATATCTTCATTTTATAACTTGCAATACTTAATATTTTCTAAAACATAACCATAACTAAGCAATTCAACATTTGTTTGTCTACTGACATCGTGAAAACACAGGTCGCGCCATCTTTTTTCTGGACAATTAATGCGTTTACAAGGATGAAAATTTGAGCATTTGGTTAAAATAGCTTCATTTCACAACTTGGAATACTTACTATTTTCTAAACCATAACCGTAATTATGCAATGCAACATTTTTTTGCCCACTGACGTCATCAAAGTACAGGTCACGCCATCTTTTCTCTGGTTTCAATACAACCAAAGGAAAAGTTATTGATTTTTATTATGATTATGGTTATGTTTTAGAACATATTAAGTTGTCCAAGTTATAATATGAAGTTATTTTAATCGATGTTCAAATTTTCATCCTTGGGAACATTAATTGTGTAGGAAATGTTTACAAAACTTTTTCCATTGGAAGTGTAGGAAGCAAACTTACTTTACGTCCACTTTAATAATATGGGATAAGGGCAATGGAATGGATCGAATCCTATGTCCTGACCTTTGACCACATTTCATCCATTTTCAATAGGGTTCGTCCCCAGATGGTCCCCTACTACATACTGAAATTTCATTGAAATCTAACCATTTTTGCGCAAGTTATGACGCATAAAGGCAATGGAATGCATCCCGATCTTATTTCCTGACCTTGGACCCCACTTCACCCATTTTGAAAAGGGTTTGTCCTCAGGTGGTCTCCTACCACATAGTAAACGTTCATTGAAATCTAACCATTTTTACGCAAGTTATGACGCATAAAGGCAATGGAATGCAACCCGATCTTATTTCCTGACCTTGGACCCCACTTCACCCATTTTGAAAAGGGTTTGTCCTCAGGTGGTCTCCTACCACATAGTAAACGTTCATTGAAATCTAACCATTTTTACGCAAGTTATGACGCATAAAGGCAATGGAATGCAACCCGATCTTATTTCCTGACCTTGGACCCCACTTCACCCATTTTGAAAAGGGTTTGTCCTCAGGTGGTCTCCTACCACATAGTAAACGTTCATTGAAATCGAACCATATTTACGCAAGTTATGACGCATAAGGGCAATGGAATTATTCCGCTCCTACGTCGTGACCTTTGACCCCATTCGTCCCATTTTCAAAAGGGTTCGTCCCTAGGTGGTCCCCTATCACATACTAAAATTTCATCGAAATCGAACCATTTTTACGTCAGTTATAGTGCAGACGGACGGACGGACAAAGCTGGAGCATATACGCTTCTTCAACCTACGGTTAGGAAGCGTAAAAAACATTTTTCACAAAAAGTAACATAAGAACTAAATTCATTGTTAAATTAGATACGTTTAAGGCTAAAAGCTATTTTTAAATCTCGGGTTTCACTGAAGTCACAAGAATTGAAGTGTGATGTTTAGATGGGAAGCTGAACAAAACAAAAATTTGCCGGCGGTTTGTCCGACACAGTAACGGAATGATTATCCCAACACTCGTGTCGTAGCTATCATGGATGAACATGCACTTCTCAACAGGGTAATGAGTGTGTCTGCTGTTTCTATGATGCCTCCGCATATGTCACTCGTACCCTTCGCCATAGTGTTGCATTCATGCTTGCTGAATTTCTTGTGCGTCTGGAGTTATGTTTAAAAAATGCGCATAATCGTTCCTTACCACACGCAGCATGCAAGCGACGTGGAAATATATTATTATGATCTGTCATTAAATAAATAACCGTCAGATAGCTGAAAAGTTGGTTATAAGTGCTACATCCTTGTGCAAATTGTTTGAAACAAGCACACCGAAACGAGAAAACTTTATTTCAATTTGTACAAAAAACTCCAAGTGAACTTGTTTTATTAATATATTATATGATCACCTCTTTCACTCAGTAGCATCTGAATGCGTCTTGTCAGAAACTCCATGAATTTGAACGCTTAGTGCTTGTTTTTCGGCTTCGTTCTCTGCACCACTCCTAAATCAGGGTTTGGGGTTGCTTATTTATGGTAGTGCAGCCAGCCCATTTCACGAAAATCTTGCTAATTAACCAAAGATTCTCGATTGGATTAATATCCGGTGAGAACTCAGGCCAGATAAGTACGTTTAAACGCTCCTAGTGCATGAACGTCTTCCAGTTTTTTACGTGTGGTAAGTCCTGAAAGATGACGAATCGATCAAGAAACGTGTTCGCCATCTCAGGAACAACTCTCCTTTGAACAACTTTGAAGTACTGTGGCGTGTGCATCATGTCGTCAACCGGACGCGAACTGCCGACGCCAATGTAACTGAAACATCCTCTTATGAAGTGTTTTTTTGTCTAGATGATGTGGGAATCCCGAGGCTACTCTTCCAGCAACATTGGAATGTACTAATTGTGCTGCCCTTGCTAAAGGAATGCGTTCCATCGCTGAACACGTTCCTCCAATGTTCCTTAGTCCAGTGTTTGTAAGTAGTTCATCGCCCAATTGTGTCTTATCTCTTTTTTCAGTTTAGTCAGTTGTTTTTACGACCATATACAAGGAGTCGTATGGGTACAGTTGAAGAGCAGACCTCTATTACTTTCTACTTCGAAACTCTGTTCAGAGTATCATTTCACATCTGAAGGTCTTTGTTACTTTACCGAAACAAGTAGGCGTCGTCTCTTTGCGTTGTTTTGTTCTTTCGTCCACCTTTGACTTTTCGATTTGAAGAAATCGATCCGGTTTTGTTCTTGAAACTGGTGACAAGGCTGACAGTTGTGAATCTGACACCGACTGATGTAGCAATGTCTCTGTAGGTGGTAGATTTGTGTTCGTGCAAAGCAATGATATGCATTTGCTTTTTTGGGGACACGACCAACATGAACGAAGGTTCTGAACGTCCCATGCAACACCAATGATGTAATAATAACACCAGCTAACCCCAACACGGGCGTTCTGTCTTGATAGCTTGCCAACCAATGCTGTTAGAGCACGTTGCTAAACGCCTCCGCTGAACAAATACGATGTTGCTTATATTGGGGCGATTCCGCCATGAGAAATCTAATCGAATAAAAAGAAGTTAAATCAGCACTTCGGTTAAATTAATTTGCAGAAGGATGTGTAACAGATGGAACCACAATGGCGGGAGTAGCGCAGTGGTCAAAAGGTTAATTGAATTCATAAGTTACATACCATTATGGGTTTCCTTACTATAGCTAAGAACAAAAATTTGCTGCGTATATTTTTCGAGACCAACCAGGCAAGTACGCAGTTGAACTTTCTAAACCGGCTTCTGTATATGACACAGGTATGACAGATTTCGTAAAGCGTATGCTGTTAGCATTCCCCATTGCTTTGGATGGCATTCGCTACGCGCAGTCTAATGAACTGGTAAAAAGAATTAAAATAACTGAATTGAAGAATTAAGAAGACAATTGCAGTTTCAGGTATTTGAAATGTTTGTTCACTTATATTTTGATTTATATTTTATTAAAATATATTTCGTTTTTTCTTAAGAACTGCGTTTTAAATGCTATCTAGACCGACACTCTGTTGTTGCATTTTCAGCTTTCAAAATTAATCACTCTTGGTCTGAGTCCTAAACAATGTACCAGCAACTGCAGCCGGATAATTATTGCGAAGTATTTACTGTATATCGCGTAATGACCCTCGCAAAGGCAACATCTTAAACGTAATCAAACGCCTTCGCGAACTTGGCGAAGAGATAACCCAGATCATTTCCGAAGTTCTTCCATTGCTGGTTTGCTCACAAATTATAAATCTACAGTCTTTCCATTAAGTATAACATCTTAACTCCACACCAATGGGATGATCTCGAGCCAGGCCGCGGATGTCCTAGTGGTCAGCGTTCGTGACTGCCATGGAGATAACCTCAGGTTCGGTCCACTAAATACCCGCCGTGCGTCGGACCCCCGGTAATAAATAAGGGCGTTTTCCTCCCCCTTTCTACCTCGCTTCCGAGTGACTTTCCTATCCCAAATCTCATAGCTTCCTATTTCTAAGGGTTGTTTAAGATCTGGGGTCAGACACTCCCTTCCTAAAATCTACATACAATCCGATCTGATCTCGAGCCAAATTATCTTTGCAATCTGATTAATATTTCCAGGAAAGACAACAACAAGTTTACTAATGAACTAACTATTGCAGGATATTCCTTTTCTGGCGTATTTTGCATAGTTTAGCGCAAGAGTTGTCTACGATCATCGTTTGAGAGCCGATCCTTAAAACTAGGGGTCACCAGATTGTGGGAACTTGCATTCTTAACAAACATTAGTGACCATCTCAATCTACTCCATTTGAATTTTCAAGGGAAAGAAAAACTAGCACATGAGTTGATTTTTGATCTGAAGTCTTTTCGATCGAAGTTAAAACTCTTCAAGCGACAGTTAGCAGAGAATTGTTTTTTTGGAGTTTCCATCTTGTAAGTATAAGTGGGACATGTACGATACGTTTTTGCACTTTCCATCTTGTAAATATGTGGGACATATCCGATAAGTTGTTCTAAATATAGAGCACTGCCTCATAATTTGTAGAAAGCTGAGTTTGGAAGACATTTTGGTGATTTCTACAAACGTGAAAAGCGCTTCAAGTTTTTGCACGACCCATTTTTTTTGCGGTTAATGTTGTCGAGGAAAGTGTACAGTTGGAACTGTTCGATTGTCAATCTAAATATAATTTGAAGTCATAGTTAAAGAGTGAAAAGGTTGACAAGCATTTATTCTCTTTTGCCTAGAAATAGTTTCAGAAATCTGAAAAAGTGGTTGTCGGTCAATCGGTTAAGATTGACCGAGAACAACTTGTCAGACTTTTAAAATACTGGGTTGTCCAACTTGGAAACCAAATATCCAAAATGTAGCTGAATCACCCAGGAACAATACCATTCTTATCACTGATTTTTTTTTCTAGTCTTATATGCCAGAAAGTTAATTTGTTTATGTCATAAAGTCAGTTTACCAAAGTCTAAACTGTAGTCTTTACTAAGTTTACTTTTGTATTTGTTTTGGATGTGTATGAATATCTTTAAATACTAATTTGAAAACTTTGATGTTAATTTACACAACATATACAAAGGGCATCCTGAAAGAAATGCCACTTCCTTCGTAAGAATATTTTTTGTAACAGCAAAAATGTGAAACTTGGAGGCAAAATATTTAGAGACGTTGTTACCAATTCTAGGCTATTAAAAGTATTATCTATCACTTTCAATACATTTTCGTCCTCTTTGAACCATTTAGTAAAATCCATTTTGGAAGAATTCCTGAGACTGTCATTTCACCCATTATTTCACGGGCCAGTTTAACCTGCATCACATCGTCGAAACGTTCCCCATGAAGTGAGGTTTTCAAAGAGGCAAACATGGAATAGTCTGAGGGAACCAAATCAGGTCTTTAGGGGAGTTGGGGCGTCACCGTCGACCCCATTTTGGCAATAGCCAGTGAAGTATCATTTGAGGTGTGGGGATGTGCGTTACCATGGTACTAATCAACAGTATGAAGTCGAATGTCACGTGTTTTCCTTCTGATAGTTTCCTTTAGCTTCTTCAATATATATCTGCACATAGTGAACACTGTTTATTGTTCCACCCAGTTCAAAGAAATCAGTCAAAATGACACCACGTTTGTCCCAGGAAATTGTCACCATCACGTTCCCTGCAGAACGAATGGTTCTCACCTTTTCTGTTGAGGTGAAGATACGCGGCGCCATTCCATTGACGCACATTTTGTTTCAGGGTCATGAGAGAACACCCAGTTTTCAATTCCCGTCACAACATTAGAGAAAAATACCCTCACCCTCCTTCTCATTACAGTCCAATCAGGTCCGGTACATGGCCACATTTTGCTCACATTGTCCGCGGGTTAGGTTTCTTGGGATCCCCTTTGAACAAAATTTTCTGTAGCCCAGATCCCTAATTATTGTTTCAATAACACCGTGACCACAATGATTGAATCTAATAAATACCAGATGGTGTCACAAAGATCAGCTGTGATGAAGTTTTTCACTCGTTGCCTGATGGAATCGGTCCCTGCAGTTGCGGGTCTTCCACTCAGTTGTTGGTCCAACACTGAACGTTCTGCCTCTCGAAACCTCTTAATCGATTTTCGGACATTACTGGTATCAATTGTGGTAATTCCATACACCGCCAGGGGTGCTCGATGTATTTCTGAAGCCTCACATCCATCTTTTGCCTGGAATTCAATTACGGCTCGCAGCTTTTCTCTGTCATTCATGGTCTTTATTTCCGATTCAAAAAAAATATTGTTCCCACATTGGAAATATGTTATAGTGCATGTCAGTGCAGTTTCATTAAAATCGTTTCAAACTTTCAAAAAGTTATCAAGGATGAGGCCTTACTTTCAGGATGGCCCTTGTAAAATTACGTGTTCCTTGACAAGGGCAGGTGGTGCGCAAACGTATCACAGCCTCCCCTTGACAAATGTCAAAACCCAGTTCTCGCTGTGCACCATATTCCCACTAAATGACATTTTAACCACCGCCAATTGCGGTACATCTGTACTACATACCAATGTAGTGAGGTACGATCAAACCTCACCAACACTGATTCCATACATTAAAACTTGGCCCTCAGACTCCTGCACATTCAGAAGACAAATCTGATGTACGATGCTTTACAAGACATGAAGATTTATAAATTAATTGGGAGTAGCTGTAAATAATCGATTCCTACATTTACCTTGGACAGCAGATATGAAGCGAAGGTCACACTGATGAGGAATTGATCGGCGTCCAAAACTTCTTTAGTGAGCCTTTAGAAGAAACAGTACAATTTTTAATAACAAATTGCCATTATGTTTTAAAAGTAAAATATTTCATCAATGCATACTTCCAGTTCTTACATATGGAGCAGACATGGACCTGAACAAAAGACATATAAAGGCCGCTGACCCCTGAACGAAGCATGGAGAGTTGCATGTTTGATGTAACCAGGAAAAATAAGACGAACTTGTAGATTAGGAAATGACAAGAGCTGAAGACATCTTGACCAGAATAAACTGAAATGGCAATGTGCTGAACATATTGCCAGGAGAATGGACCACCAATGGACAACCGAAATGTTAGCCTGAATTCCAAGAGGCAGGAAAGGACTCTAAAGAGGACTGCGTGGGAGGTGTGTGAATGAAATTTGAAATCATGCGGGAGTGAAATAGAGGAGAACAGCCCAAGATAGACCTTTGTGGAAGAAACGTGAAGTTTTATTTATCGAGCAGTGGGTTAATTATGGTTGACAGTGATAATACCTTAACAAATATTAGTTCATTTAAAAAGTACACGATCTGCATTTATTGATCTTTTTGTTTGGCAATTTTATTTAAATCCGGCCTCCCGAGCTTTAGCCAACTTTCCATTTGACCCTTCACTCCAAATGATTGGTACTCCTGTCTAAGAATGTTTTCCATTAGCTTGGAAACTATTCTATGATTTTCATCAGAGCTTATCACTAAAATACTTGCACCTTCAGACATTATGGCTCCGTAAACTATTTCGAACGAATTGAACTGTATTCCAATTTTAAGTTGCAGACTATAAATTCAACTAAAGAGATACAAAGACTGACAGAAAAGTCGAAATTCTTCAAATCTCTCTGTCATTGATATGGAAATCAGTTAAATATTCAAATGTAAACATTTATCAAGTATGCCCACTTAAAGGATTGCCGTAAATAGGATATTCGAGCCCGTGTTGATACTGAAAACAAAAGCTCGAAATTAAAGACACACGATCTCCGTGCGAAGACGTGAATGCTATGCTTCATCTGCAGAAAATGCACATTAGTTCTCAACGTATAGCGCATTGCATACAGAGTTTTAATGAATCTTCGGATTCTCTTAAACAATTCAGGAATCAGCGAAGGTTTTTGTAACTTTTCAATGTTATTGGGATTTAACTGTTTCATATTACTTTTTAGTTATTTATTTGTAGTTTACAGCCACGATATCCCTGTGAAAATTACTGCTTCATATTCGGTATATGTACGATAAGTGTGCGGATAATCCATACAAAGAAAAATAAACAAAAGAAAAACTTGAAATTCCACTGGTATCACGGAAGGCATGCGACCCTACTTTTAAGGCAAAAATTTACTGGAGGTATGTAAAACAGCACTTTTAGTACGGATCTGCAATCAAAGTTTAAAAGATCACAATAACGTATTGAAGATAAAATATTAGAAAAGTTTTCTGTATCTTGTTTACATCACACTGGCTTTGGCGTTTATTGAAAACTGCTTATTACTGCTTTTTCTCATACTTTAAAAACTCATTCTTGTCTATTGCCCAAAAAAGATTCTTTTCAATTTCAAAGTCCATACGAAAATTCAGGAGGGCAAGTTTCTCCAGGTAGCTAGGCGTATACTTTTTCGATTAGGCAAACTTCCATGTGTTTTCGATGAAACTCACTTTGTGTTATAGAAACGCTTAGAAGTCAAACTGCCGTATCATACGTAGAACTCCCAAAAAAATCATAAGTATTTTATTTGCAAGTAACGAGACCCTACTTTCAAACCGAAATACGTATAACTTCTGTGACTGAACTTAATGCCGTCTATTGGGGAAAGCCACAGCATATTGCCCCACATAATAAATTGCAACTTCCCCCAAGTGGAGAAAAATGCTGTTACCCGTTCTACAAAGCACATTTTTGAACCTAAAAAGCTCGTTCAGGACTACCCAGCCACCGATTTCGACACCACAGAGACTAGCTGCTAATTTATATTTAAATTTCGTTTTTTTAAATATGTAGTGCCGTCAAGTTTGAAATTATGTATATGAGTAGTATACAGGAATTCATTCATTTTCATTAAATGGCGTTTAGGAGCATATTTCACAAATATTTTTGAAAACTAGTTCAACTAAAATATAAAGGTTGAAATGAATATTCATGAAATGCAAAGTGACATAATCAATATGTGATGCTTCGACCTGAAATAGTTTCCAATTGTAACTTTTCAAAACTTCTGATAGATAATGTCATTTCCAAATTATTTTTAAATCGCTATTGTTTATAGGAGAAACAATAGTTCTGTATGTCACCTTATTTTCAGTATCATAAAATTCTAAATCGTGAAAAAGAAAAGATTAAATACCGGTATTGATATGATAGGCACAGAAAATCAGAAAATGTGCAGTAAAGCAACATCACTCGAAAAACGCTCCTACATCAAGAAGCGATTGAGTAGGAAATTTCGATGGTTGTGGTAGTAATAATCCCCAGTACTCCCGACCTCTTTGCCACGATGGGTGATTGGAAAGGCCGTTGTTCCAAAAAAGAGTGCAAATAGTCTTTATGCAAGAGTTCCGCTTTCGTGCCAAACGTTTCATGTCTCAAAGTGAAGTTTAATCAAATAACACGGATTATATCATGATACGTAAAACTTTCTGTCGACCTGTGATACACAGATCGAACTATGGGATAGGATCTTAGGTGGGAGGAGGTAGGTAGGGGAGATTTAGAATGCATCCGACCCAGCTGTATTGTTTGTAAATATTATGAATGGGTAGGTAGCGACTCATCGAATTGCTGAAGGTTCCGATAGTAGAATGTTAGCCATACAATGCCGTAGGAACTTGGCTGGTGGAAGTTAGAATATCTTGTTCTATTTTCTACGGTGCACGTACAGCTTTGTCTGATGGAAAACGTGGTTTTTCTGAAATGTCTTAGGAGTACGACTGAGGTCTCACAACATGTTAATTTCGAGCAGTGTAGAAGAACTGCAATCGTACGAAAAATTGCATTCCAGTTATTATCCATATATGTGTGTCTCAATGCAGCACGATATAACTGCGATTCTAAATGACAAAAGGTCAGAAAAGTAGTTTTAAAATAGAAATATTAATCCTTAACTTCAGAAATGGAATGCATTAAGTCGAGATTTACTTAGTGCTTAAAACACCTGCCTTGAAACCAGATGGTTCCGAGGATTGTACCGTGATTGGCTGAGTTGGAATAAATGCGCGACGTAAGTTCGAAGAGCACATTCAGCCTTCGGTCTTGGGATATTAGACTGTGTCCATGTTCTTTCCCTCTGAAAGAACTCCTACTGAATGAGCGATGTATGTCCGAAGAGCACATTCAGCTGCCGGTCTTGGGATATTAGACTCTGTCCCTGTTCTTCCCCCTAGAACTCCTACATCTCTGTTATGTGGTATCTGGAGCCTCTGGGTTCAAGCCAGTGAAACTCCGGTTTTCAAAACCCAGCACAAAAGCCAAATTCGACATAAGTATTTCTTGTGAACCTATACTGTGAGTGCAAATCCAACAAGAAAAGGTATTTTCTCTGTTTTGTAAACTGGCATTCTCAAAGCATTCTCGTGCAGAGCTTGAAGTGATTTGTGACCGATAAATTACGAAACAAATGCGGTGCACATTATAAACTGCGATAATGTATGTTAAACAAAGTAATCTCCTTATAAAGAGAAATATAGGAAAATCTGATACAATAATAATAATTCGGTATTACAGCCTTCACTTTTCGTAAGCTACAGCTGACTGCACCCCGCACATTGTGCTTTCTTATGGAAAGACGGTGCAGAAGCATTGTATTTTATTAAAAACACCATTTTACTTGGACTTGAAAACACTCCTCAATTATTCCATGAATATGCACTTTTATGCCTATCATGTTGAATATCGTTACCCATCTGGCATTAATAAGCAGGTTTGGCGCAAGCGTATGTGTTTACTTTGTGATATTGCAAATGGCGTCGCGTAGGTAAACATTTAATTTTCGTTTTTCTTCTAATAAAAACTATTTTATGGTGGAAAAGTATTGTTACCGCTGTTTAAAACTCGCTGTTCCATATGTGAAAAAAATCAAAGTAGCCCATATAAAAGTATGGAGATATGATGTCGCCATTTATGATATACCTTACATATTTAATAATCTATATACCCTACATATTTGTATTATTATTGAACCTAATCACACTAAAGGATAGTTTCTTGATCTGTGCTGGCGGCTGCAGCAGAGCGAGTGCATCCCGGCAAAATGGGTAATTTTCTAGTACTTAAACTTCTCAGTTCTGAGTGGTTGGTTGGTTGGTTAGAGGAGTTTAGTGGCGCAAGGGCCAGGTTTGGCCAAAGAGCGCCAGACAAAGAACTATCAGCCACAGATTTTTAAAAGCGTGGAAAATGATTAAGAGCAGACAGGCTTGGTAAAAGTTGGAAAAGAGTATGATGAAAGCTGTGAAGATAAGGTAGTTAATTAGGTTTATATAAAAATCTATTAATTTACTATTATAATTATAATTTTTTTTTAAACACAACTACACAAAGGATGAGTCACCAGGAGGGGCACGAACCGTCACTCTCCTCCTCCCCACACTCCTCTGCAATGCTGGCAGAGGGCGGGGACGAACTGTCACTCTCTTCCCCCCCATGTTCCTCTGCAAAGTTGGTTGAGGCTGGGGACGAACTGTCACTCTCCTCCCCCTATGGTCCTCTATAATGTTGGTTAAGGGTGGGGACCTCGCTGAGGCCGAGACAGTTGCAATGTTGGTCAGGCGGACCGCGACAGTTGGATGGACACTGCACACCTTTGCGGATTGAGGGCCGGGTCTGCCGCACGTGCAGGCCTTCCGCTGGAAACTGGAAGAGACGATCGGCTTCAAAAGAGAAGGCCCAGAATCAGGTATTCGAAAAATCTGGAGCTCGGGGAAATACACCTGTGTCGCTTGGTCAGCTGTAGATCGTTTGGCAAGTGCGGCGAAGAGCTACAGGGCGCGGAACAAAGGGCTGCACGGGTTGTGGCAGAGACTGAACTACTGCGGCAAAAGTACGCTGTCGGGTGGTGGGTATACCCAACTTGGCCTTGGCAGCAGGGTACAAGAGGCCTTCCAGGGTCTTGAGGCGCTGGATCGCCATCTCGTCCTTCCATTTCATACAGTTGCGGGAGTAAGCTGCATGGGCCTCACCGCAGTTAACACAGCAGGCCGCAGAAGTGCAACCATCCCCGTCATGTTCACTGGAGCCACAATTTGCGCAACGAGCGGAACTCTTACAGAAACGTTGGGAATGCCCGTACCTCTGGCACCTGAAACAGCGCAGAGGACTGGGAATGTACGGGCGAACTCCACAGACCAAGTAGCCAGCCTTGATTTCGGTCGGAACTTTCGGGGAGTTAAAAGTCAAGATTACATTTTTAGACTTAATCAAGGAACCATCGCGCCGGAACATCATACGACGAGCAGCAATAACACCTTGATCTGCAAGTTCAGTCACCAATTCGTCTTCTCTGCAT
Organism: Macrothele yani; assembly: GCA_039090855.1. NCBI lineage: Eukaryota > Metazoa > Arthropoda > Arachnida > Araneae > Macrothelidae > Macrothele > Macrothele yani. Next base: position 66,914,143 of record CM077031.1, on the reverse strand, counting down.
GGCAAGAGATCAAACTCCGAAATAACACCCCGAGAGGTGTTAAGAAACGGGTGAGGTGTCACTTTTACCGGAATGCCTTGAAGACTAGTGAGGTGCAGAAAAGTGACACTCTGAGAAACACTGCAAGTTTGGACAAGCAGGTCCCCAGAGCGAAGCTTCCTCACAGACTTCAAGGGGCTAACCGCAGCGTCCAAAGCTTTAGAAATGAAAAGGGAGATCTGGTGGACAGTCTCTCATTCGGATCGATGGATTCCACAAGTAAGCGTGTAGCATGCGTAGGCACAGCAATCGAGGGTAGACGACGCTTCGGAGCTACTGGTACAGCTGCCGAATAAGAGGTACCACATTCTTGGTCAAGGTCTAAAGATCGTTTAAGGTTATGAGACTTGGTAGGTTGAGAAGACGAAGGAGAGTCGTTGTCAACAATCATTTCCTCAGGTGACTTAAATTTGGAGTTTTTCTTTTTGTTTTTACCCATGGAAAAAAGGAGGAAGATTCGTCTGCAAACTACTCCACCCAACACCGAGCCCTACAAGGGAGAACTGGAGGTCCGCAAGCCGAGAAAATGACGCTGGACACAGTTCTGGAGCTTCTACTTTGCAGATATAGTCCGTTGGCTGTGATCACACGCACTCGGCGGACACTTCGGCCTCCTGGTACCGTCATGCCAACGCCTTTGGCATGATCCCACAGCCCCTGGGCTCACCCTGCCGTGCCATACGACAAAAAAGCCGCTAAAGCTCTGTACACAACTTGGTACAAGACTTCTGACTAGAGGTGGGTTAGTCTCTAGCCTCCCGTTTACAGCGAAGCCGGGGTCGAAGAGGAGTGTTGGTACACAGGAGGCACTTAACCGGTCTCCTGCGACCTCAGCCGCCAGACATCCCATTTCCGCCTCACGGGTCACCGCACGCGGCAAACATGCAGGTTGGTCTAACACCCAAACCAGCTAAAAGGAAAAAAAGAAATCCAAAGAAGACAAATCCTGGAAGGGAACCTAAACGGAATCTCAGCAACCTACGAACTGAGCGGTTAATATAAAACAGTTAGTGGTGGAGGGTAACAAAACCACAAGACCGGGGTGTCAGTACATAACGTGGTAGCGATTAGGTAGAGCATACAACACGGGCAACTAGCCAGTGGAGAAAATAAATAAAAACAAAAAAGCGAGACACAAGACCAGCTAGGGATCGTGGGGCCGCAACTCCCCAACATCTGGATGAACAGCCGTCCCTGCAAACTCCAACAGCACCGAAAGAAAGATCAAGCGGTGGCATGACATCAGATGTTGACCAGTCACAAGGTGAGCTCGGGCCGTGGGGGCGCCGCTCCCCAAATAACTGGAAAACCAGTTATCCCCGTGCGGGGTCAGTTCTGAGTGCATGTAATACGGTGAACAGATACTTCATATCGAAAGATACATTAGAGTTCGTTTATAATCACCTATGGCTTTAAGTTTAATACATATTCTTTACATATCGCATAACCTTTCCAACAGTTAGGTACAAAGCACTTTCGCAGCATATCAAAAACGTAAGAATTGAATTGATCCGAGTCTGACTTAGAGATGCACGATAAATTTAAGTTTACCGCTTAATTAAAAGTAACTGACGTGCTTTAATAAAGGTGTTCACGTACAACATCTTTAAGGTTTGGGGTACTTCAATGCCCTATAATTTCACAAAATAGTTAATAAAAATTAATTGCACTAAATAGCAATTCAACACTAACGAAATGATAAACACAATATATCCCTAAGGTAATTAGGTCGAACGATCGGCTCAAAACAACTGCACGCCTTCTGGCGAGCAGTGATATCAGCAGTCCGTTTTTTCTGGCGAGCAGTGATATCAGCAGTCCGTTTTTTAAATTACACGGGAAGTTGTATCACCTGACTATCATGCATCATGTTCCAGACTGACCATATTGTTAGATGCCCGTTGTTCAGAGGTTGCCTTTTACGGATATCATCGTCAATGTCAATCCTACCTTAGCTGTTCTGTACCAAACACTACTTACCGTTCTTCGAATTTGTCCCTTAGCAGAGATTTAGCTGTCAAACAACAGCAAGGAATCCCTGTATAAAAATAATAAAACGAAAGAATAATATTCACTATTATATCTCCCTCAATGGGTCTAAATTAATGGACAGAAAGATAGGGAAAAGGAAATGGGAAAAGCATTGAACTGAAGAAAACAAAAATAAATACTATGAACAGAACAGGATTAAGCAGAAACGTGTGTTCGGAAACACATGCTTTGCTTCAGACAGTATAACCAAAATCTTGGATATCAAGACAATACCTGCACTTCGGAATATGGCAAAAACACTAAAGAACTGAAAGACATATATAAGTACTAAGCATTTCATAAGGTGACATTTGTACACTAATGAATGACAAATAGAACTATTGTTTAAGCTACTCACACAGCAAATCCAATTAAATGCCTAAAACGTACTTCGAAACTATTCAGAATTTCAAAATACAATGAACTCCTTTGTAAAAAGTATCACCTATTCCTCAGAAAGTAATCTTGAAGATATTTCGAAAATTTTCCAAAAAGCACGTCATAAGCATTATTAAAATGCTAAGGAAAAAGCTCAGGATTTAATTGCATTAATAATAATGATATCACAAGGTAATTCCCACAAACATTCATAATAGTGTTTTCATATATATTTAAGGGTGGCGCATCGGTTTAAGTGCTGCCTAGTGACAATTCGCCCGTGAAAGTTCCGGGTTCAAATCCTGTGAAGCATGGATGTTGTGTTTGTCATACGGCATTGACTCTCTTTTTTCTCTTTAAACAGTCGACCTAAATTAGGGACCGGCGACTGCTTATAGCCCATCGAGGAGTTGCTCAAGGTAGTCGTTAAATCTCCACTCCAAAAAAAGAAAAAATTATATTTAATCAAGCTGTTGAGATCCAGTACTTTCTAACAGAAAGAAAAAAGCACAAATGATTATCTTACTCAAACCAACTTCAGATTTGTGCAATTTCAATCAAACTGCAATCGGACGCCTAGGTCTTTCTATCCCACTTCAAGGATAAAGAAAATTTTAAAATTAGTTCAGCCTTTCGTTAACCTAGTTACTACACTTGATGGGTAGATCCCTCAAATAAATCTTAATACGTAAAGCCAAAATAAATTTAATATTGCGAACTGTTCCTACTATTCCAAGATACATGACACCTCAGTGAAAGTTCCATATAGCTATAACACTGCGGTATACTCTGTAGGTTACGTATCAAACATTTTTTGAGTCGTGAGTTTTCCTGATTATTGTCACCTAATGGATGTGACTGATATCTTCTTTACCGCAGAATCCGTTTTCTACAAGAAACAGTCAAATTTCTGTAATGTTCTAGAAACAACTTACTCTTATTTTGATAAGCAGTCCAAGAAATTTTGAATTCCGCCATTATTCATTATCTGTACGATATTTATTATTGTCACATTTCCCTAATAGGTTGAAGCACTATTTTTTAATTTAAGAAAACCCGCTTCCTGCTGATCACGCTGCATTTTCTTGAAAGCCTGAAGAGTCCTAGAATATCGATCTTTTATTTCTCGTAAAAACCAAACACTTCCTCTGAAAAAAAAAACAAGAAAAATTTCGTTTCGCAAGATGTCACATTGTACCCTGTTTGAAACTAAGTTTGAACTGCTTGCAGGATTGATATCTTTCGTCTCACATGCATCGAAAGTTGGTTTTATTGTTTTGAAATGCTTTTGTCGGAAATTTTAAACCGAACACTGGCGAATTTTCTGTTATTCTTCCAAATTTAGCCCGCTCGCTGTTCGATCCGATATCGGTGGCAGCATCTGAGCACTCGAGGGAATTCCTTGTAGACGGAAATTCTTAAAGAGAGATAGATCAATTTTCCTGGCTCTTTAAAGGGTCCGAAAAAATATAAATTTCTCTCCAGACGAAATATCTCTTCTAATGGCAAATCCTTGTTTCTTCATAAATGTAAATCTGTAAATCTGGCAATACAATGAAGTACATGAATTATCGGTTAAGAAAGATGCAAACCAGTGTTTTGTGAAAATCCGACTGTTACAGTGGACATCCCCCCCCCCTTCCAACCTAAAACCTGAAGAAAACTTTAAAATTTGTCCGCCATGTCGCGTATTGTATGAGGCAGCTAGGAATCACAGTTCGGCAGGCTCACATGTTCTTTTACAGTTCACAGCATTTTTTTTTATTTATTTCTCATTTACGTTGTGTTTTCTTTCGGCTGTTCTCTAAATTAATTAACAAAATTGCGAGATTATTAGGAAGTCGCTCCAATGCTTTTGAAGGCAAGAAACGCAATATTTTGCCATTTTGAATTGCTAGACCTCACACATGGCCCTGAAGTGAAACATAAAAATTCCTATCTCAAGTGTCTTCGAGGGGCTGCAAAACGAACGAGGGAAATGTGCTTTCGAATGCGGATGGAAGCAGCATTGTTCGAAGTGGTTTTTCACTTTTCTTCTTTCCGCTTGTAGCTTAACGCCGTGGTCCGTATGTTTATTTCAGTGGGTGGGCCAATAGACCCTCAGCAAACACATAACTCTGTGAGGAAGAAAGATACTCTGACGTCTGCGAGGGACAATGGGCAATTAAGAGTATAGAATCGCCGAAAAGAATAGGGGGTAAATTCGAGCATCGTTTTCGGTCGGCAGTTGCTGATATACGCTTAAGGTAAAAGCACGTCTGATTTCGCTCGGCCGAGAAAATTAATCTCAGGGCTGGCGGTCGTAACTCGATAAAAAAATGGAAACAAAACCCGCGAGGAGCATATTTGAACTGCGTACTCAGGCAGGGTAGATGTTATGCTAACGGAAAGGAAATAACTGAATTAGGAATGAACAATGAAAAAAGACGGAAGGTAGTGACGGACGGAATCTACTATAGCAACAGCGGAAGTGAGGGGGTCCCACTCTACAGGCAGTTGATGGTCAGAATTATTTCTTCACGACAACAGAAATCATTTTCCAGGAACACAAAAAATCTGTCTTGGAAACCGCAGCAGCAGATGTGAGAGGGCCTATTTTGTTTAACGGCCACCTTCAAATCGTCACGAGAGTAGATCAGTGTGCACTCTAATCATTGCAACAAAGTGCGGCGCTATATCACCATTTTAATTGTGTGCTTCATTTACACCAAGCGTCAAAGTGAAGTGTTGAATCATCGTGGTGCTGCCACATGGTGCAAGTGTGTGTGTGTGTGTGTGTGTGTGTGTGTGTGTGTGTGTGTTTTGTCGTGTTACATATGTGATGCACACTCGATTAGCGCAGCAAAGTCACGAAACTGTAAGTAGATGAATATTTCCTTTTTTTTCTTCGCACATCTGCGAACTTGTGCCATCCCGACACCCAAAGCTGCATGGACATAGATGCAGTAATGCTGAGTTACTGAACCTCAGAGGAATTACCTGCACATACAAACTTCAATTTCTTACAGGGCCAATTTCCCGATTATTTTTTTACATGAATAAGGGAGAGGGTGTGGCCACAAATTCCGCTGGGCGGGACAGTTTCTTTGAACTTTGGTTCAGGGCCAATGCAAGCAGGGAACGGATCTGCTGTGCATGCTTATTAGATTTAGTTAATTAACTTTGGCAGTATTTCGCACCTATAATCTTATACCGCAAATTAACGTGCTTGTGTATTTTGTGTCGCCAGTATTTTTAATGTGATCGTTTGCATATATTTTTTTTTCATTCTCTAAGCAATTGTATATGAATATCACCTGCTGCTCTATTTAGTGTGTTAACGAGTAGTATCTCTTGTTTAGATAGTCCGGTGGAGACTCAGTCGGCTTGCGTCTTCCGACAGTAAAGTGTGACACCGTATGCTGCCCACATAAGAGGGGCAATTGTCTATGCGCCTAGGGAGCGCCGTATCTGTTTAAATCTCGCAAAACGTAATTAAATGTGGTGTTGTGTATTTGTGAATCATGTGTTATTTCCAAAAAGTGAGTGTTGTACTGGCTGGTTGGGGGATTGAATGTACCGGAGTAAGATCCGGACCACTACACTCAGTCACGAATTGGTGATTGCGGGTGAACCTCATCACAACTCTCTGATCCCAAAGTATCGTTTTTTAGTTTATTTATTTTTATTGTGGTTGTTATTTTTGTTCACATGGTGGATTCACCCAAGCCTTATGCATCGGGTCATTCTTCAACTTTTCATTTTTCATGTTCTGGTGTGAATCTTCGAGTGCAGCGGTGCACCTGAGATCCTCACCTGGTGCCGCGGCCAACTAAATTGTACGACAGGTTCCAAGCACCGTTACCGGCCGACTCGGCAGGAACACTGCTAGTGCCGTGTAACACGACATTTCCAGAGAAATAAATATTCCAACATCTGGTATTCAATACATTGTTTATCATTACATACTGTGATAGTTCCGGAGGATGATTGTTCCGGGATGCAGTCTGTAGTATATTCTTCTAACTGCATACTCAGCCTTCAAGCTCCGCAAAAAGATGCTTCCAATTCCACATCTTTATGCTGGAAAAAACACGTGAAAATAAATTTCAGGTTCCGGCTGCAAAACACACACTAAGGAATCCCACTGCAAAACTCAGCGGAAGTGAGACCACGAGATGAGCGATGAGGAAAAATCGCTGACGTGCTGCCACCTGTCTTTTTCCGTGTGAACCAGGTTGACTCGAGCGAAATGAAAGAATAGAGAAGCTGGGATACTTTCTAACGAGTTCGTTCCTTTTTTTTTTTACTTTTTGCCAAAACGTCCAAGTTGAAATTGGCAAAATCTTAAATAACCCGATTATTTTCTGTTTTTCAATGTGTTAGATTAGTTGTCAAATCATAACGATTGAAATAATTGCTTCATTTTAGCCTGTTGCCAGTAAACACTTCCAAGATTCTTGACTCAGTCTCGCGAAGGACACACGCATGCGCAGATGCCTCCCCATGGAACTTTCGTATACCGCTAGACACTAGTTGATAGTGTCTAGCGGTAGGCTTAGGACCTCATAACTTTCCCAAAACTGTCGTGAGCTTCTCAAGTACGGGTGGAGCTACAGATACCAACCAATTGACATGGTCCTCTCAAATACGGTCGTACATCTGAATTTACGGTGAAGAACATAATCCTAACTATCTTCATACATAAAAAATTTAGATACAAAATAAATATTTATAGAAAATTATATTTTTATTTACCTAAGTGTTCTTGACTTTCTTTTACCCACGACAATGTTATCTTTTTAATACGCTAAATTTCAAAAGGATACAACCTTTTTTTATCATGTTAAACATTTCCACGTCGAAATATCTAACATTTTTTTAAAATTCAGATAAAAATAATTGCAGAAGATAAAGTTCCACTTCTGCAGGATTCTTCTTTATCGAAATAGACTGAAAGTATAGCAAATCGTAAGATATACATAACGAGTTGTTCTGTAGGTGGAGTGGTTGCCTTTCTTACATAAATAAATAACAATCACCGCTGTACCCGTAAAGTGAAATTTGTTAATCAGCGCGTTTATATTGCGAGTATGAATACTATTCACGGGAGATTGGGAAAATTAATTACAGTAGAGTTTTCATTAAAAAATGATTCAAAGAGACATTTACTGCTTCCTTATTTGTTCTGAGACATTTAATTTTGAACATATAAGAGGACATTTGTAAAAACAAAGTATGGCAACATTTTTTTCAGTTAATAACTCTAAAAAAATAATATATATATATATTTGAAAGTTTCCAAACGTTTCTTTTTGATCATGCAAAAGCTCATTTAGGTACGCTAGTGAATTCACCAGCGAAACAAGAACTTCGGTGATGCGAACAAATTAGTTTGAATCGCATTTGGCCGATTGGGTAGTGCGCGAATTAACTTAACAGATGTGAGGAGTAATTCAAATATGTACGAATCTAGCTGTGTTTCAACAACAATTATTTTCTGTTGAACAACGGAAAACATGACTATCTCTTCTAGATAGCTTATCAGATATACATTTCTGATACAAAAGAAGTGTGTATTGAAACACAATAAGTTAATGATTGTGTTATGTTAGCCGCCCCCGTTCACCCCCAACCCCTTTCCCTGCGAACCCCTTAACCATAAAAAATATCGCTTCATATGCACTGTATGTACGTGCAAATATTAGCAGTGCACATTCCCCGCTACTTATTTTTGTAACTGGCCCTTCTCTCCCGCGAATGTTGCGTGCTAAAGTGTGCGTGATGCATACTTTAGCACGTGTACTGTCAAAACACTGTGGAAGGATGGGAAATAACGAATGGTATATTCAAGTAGGTTCCAAGAACGTTCTTTTCAGATATTAATGCCACCTGTTATTTTCCCAGCTGCTTTTTCGGAGTTCTGAAACACGTGTATTCGTTGAATACTGTGAAATGCTCTGTTATTAGGATTGCTAAATCCTTCTTCTAATTAGGAGTCATCTAACGGAAAGTAAAGGATTTTGTATCAAAGTAAGAGCTATGAACTTTCTTTTGGGAAAAAGCAGACATGTATTACTTTGTAAACAATATTTATAGAGCACCATAACAACTGCAATCTCGAAATACTGTGTAATGCTAAATTATCAGGACATTTAGATCCACCAATTACGGGCATTCGGAAGGAAAATAACGAGTGGTGTACGGAAATAAGTGCTGCGAGCCTTCTTCTGCGAAAATAGATCAGATCAGAACATATGTAGAGGATTTTATGAAGGGAGTGTCTGACCCTAGGTCTTAAACAACCTTTAGAAATAGGAAGCAAGGAGATTTGGGCTAGAGTGCACGATAGGAAAGTGACACGGAAGCGAAGCCGAAAGGGGGAAGAAGATGCCTTTATTTATTATCGGGGGCCCAGTACCCGGGGTCCGACGGCTTATCATGCCCATCCGACGAACGGCAGATATTTAGTGATTTGAGCATTCGTGCTTGCCTAGGATAGAACCCGTAGTCTTGTCCGTTGCCGTCACGAAGTAGACCACTAGGCCATCTGCGGCCCTCTGGGAAAATGATTGTGGCTTTCATTTTATAAATACTATTTACGGAGCTCTCTAACGCCTTCACTGCCAAATTATTGTATATTGCTGCATTGTTGGGAATTTTAGATCCTTCTTCTAAATAGGAGCCGTTAGAATAGAAGGTGAGGAATGCTATGGCGAAATTGGTACAAGAAATGGCCTTTTGTGAAATGAAGTCGAAATATCTTGTTATTGAGTTCTATTACGCAGGCACATGTGAAGTTTTTAACGTAGTTTTAAATTGAGTGTATTTGGTTAACATTCCAGAATGCCATGGGAGTGAAAAGATTGATACATGTGAAAAATAAAATATGTGAGTCACTGCTGAGCGAAACTTCGAATTATTTATGTCTATCCAAACTGTGTGAGAAATATTCAGCAAATAGTTACGTCATCATCATAAGCATCATTGTCAACCAGTATCAATCCACTGCTGGACGAAGGTCTCTCCAAGTCTCTTCCACAAAGGTCTGTCTTGTGCCAGTTTCCTCCATGTTACTCCCGCATACTTTCGAATTTCATCCACCCATCTCCCATATAGTCTTCTTCTGGGTCTTTTCCTGTCCCTTGGAATCCAGTCTAAAATTTCGGCTGTCCATCGATGGTCTGTCCTTCTGGCAGTATGTCCAACCCATTGCCATTTCAGGGATTTAATTCTGATCATGATCTCCTCCACTCTTGTCATTTTTCGGACCCATGAGGTCCTCTTCTTATCTATCCTGGTTACACCAAGCATGCACCTCTCCATTCTACTTTGAGTTGTCTGCAGCCTTTGTATGTCTCTTTTAGTTAAGGAACACGTCTCTGCATAATACGTAAGCCCTGGAAGGATGCATTGATCAAACACTTTCTTTTAAGACATAATGGAATATTGCTCTTAAAAATTATGCTGTTTCATCCAAAAGCTTTTCAGGCAAGTTTCATACGCCGATAAGTTTCTTCGTCAATATAACCCTCACTTGATATCTCATGTCCAAGATGAACGTACGTATCTGTTGCATCCAGCTTTTCTCCATCAATCGATAAATCTCCATTTCTTGTAAAAGCAATGTACATCACTTTTGTCTTCTGAAAGTTCATTTTTAATTCCACTTCTTAACTCTTGTCAGCAAGTTCCTGGATCATACTCTGCAGCTCTGATGCGGTAGTTGCAAAAATTACAACGTCATCAGCAAAACGAAGGTGAGTTACATAATCCCCATTAATCTTTATCCCTTTGTTTTTCCAGTTCAGTGATTGAAAGACATTTTCCAATGTGGCATTAAAGAGCTTGGGAGATATGGTGTCACCTTGTCTCACTCCCTTTCCAATTTTAATGTGTGTTGTATATTCAAACAGCCGAGTCTTTGCACTTCTGCATTTTCATAGATGTTATTAATAATATTAATGTATGCATCTTCAGTACCTCAGGATTTCAAAGCCATTGTAACTGCTAATGGTTTCACAGAATCAAAGGCCTTTTCATAATCGATAAAAGCCATGCACATTGGTAGTTCATATTCCCTCGCTGTTTCAATTAGTTCTCTCAGTACGTGGATATGATCTATAGTGCTATAGCTACTCCTGAATCCAGCTTGTTCTCTCGGTTCAGCCATGTCCAGTGTTACCTTCAAGCGGTATAAAATAACTTTAGTGAAGATTTTATAAACCACTGACAGGAGGCTGATAGGTCTGTAGTTACTGAGATCCTCAGTGTTGTAAGGAATAAACCGTGACAGAAAGCGATTAGCGACAGGCGCCAAGCAACGTGCCATGTTCTACACAAGCTAGGTTGTGACGTCAGATGGATGAGCGCAGAGAAGACAGCGGAACTTTTGTAGTTGTTGTGGTAATGAGTTGAATGGAGCCAGATAGTCTTTAATCTATGATTACCTGTACGCCATCACTACGGAATGTTTTAGTAATTGAAGTTATGTTTCAATTGAATCAAAGTCTATATATATCAGGTTATACGCCTGTATTCAATAAAGACTCAACATTTTTGAAATAGAGCATAAGGTGAGTAATTCTTTTCGAATCTTTTTGTTTACGTTCTATTTGGTTTACGTTCTATTTAGATGTTCTATTTACGTTCTAACCCTCGTGACGAAGGAATATACAACAAGTGTCACCTTTTTTATGTAGCAGGATCATTGTAGCGTTGTTTCAATCCTCTGGAATTTTCCTTCATTAAGGCATCGAGTGAAAACTTGCGCGATTACTGTTTCAATTTGTCCATTTGCTTCTTCTCCTGGAGCTTTATGTTCTTGATTGCATGTGCAACTTCTGCTGGGAGGACTCGAAGAACTCTGGTATTGGTACTTTTCATGATGTCTGGAGTACAGTTATCATCCCTTTCATGTAATTTGGAGTAGAAATCTTTCACTCTTCTCAAACGTTCGCCTCGGTTTCTTGTTACAGAACCATCTGTTTCCTTCCCTTACTGAGAAGTCCGTTTCCTATCTTTAGGCTTTGGTTGTTTTCAATTGCTTTCCTCAGTAGTTAACCATTGAATTTCCTTACTTCTTCAGTGATACTTTTTCGTACTGTCTTGCCTAGCTTTATATATTCCACTTTGGAAGTCACATCCTCTTTAGTTGTCGTCATCTCTCTTCTTTTTTGCATCAACATTTTGGTTTTTCCTGACAATTTGTTCACATACAACTTGTTCTTAGACCCAGCTAATTTTGTTGCTGTTTCCATAAGAGCTTTCGTTACTTTTCTGTTAACTTCAGAAATATACACTTCTTCCGATGTTTGGTAATCTAAAGCAGAGAATCTGTTCTTCAGTTCCAACTTGAAGGTATTATGGTGTATTTTAAGGTTGGTTATGTCAATACATTTTGTTTGTCTTATAAGCTTGCCAGGTTCAGTTTAGTGTTTAGGTACATCTTAAATCTCACCAATCTATAGTCACTACCTGTGTTGAACTTGTTTACCATACTGCAGTCTTCGATGATGGATTTTTTGTTACATACAATAAAATCAATTTCACTTGTCTTCCCATATGTATGTTTCCATGTAGATTTCCTTTGCGGCTCTTTCTTAAAAAAAGAGTTGATGATGAAAAACCTTTATGCCTCTGCAAACTCTAAGAGAGTATTTTCACGCTGGTTTCTGTTGCCGTGACCGAATTTACCTACTGAAGTTTCATTCTCTTGGCGTTGCCCTATTTTTCATTTAAATCTCCCATAATTATCTTCAAGTGCTGCTTGTCTTTATTATTTAGATGACAAATTTCCTCATAAAATTATTGAATTTCTTCTTCAGAATGACTTGTGGTGGGTGCATAAGTTTGAATAATCTGAGCCTGGTATCATCTCGAGAGTTGAATATCGAGTCGTGCAGCTCTGTCAGAGGAACTTTCAACTTTTACAACTTTATCCTTCAGTTTCTTGTTTATTATAAATCCAACACCACCAGTTCTGCCAGTATCTGCCCCCTGATAGTAGAAGAGATTTCCTCTTAGCCGACGATACCTCACTTGATCGTTGGTAGTTCCTCTTCCTTTTCAAGAAGCCTTGAATCAGAAGATAGAAAGCGTTCATTGTAAGTAGCCAAAGTCAGCATCAAATGGCAGCCTAGTCCGGTCCTCCTGTGATTCTTAGCACCCTCTGCCTTCATGTCGCACTGGCGGCTGCTTTGGCCAGGTACATTCCACCTGCCGGAGACTAAGGGCCAAGATTTAAGTTATGGAGTCATTTTGAAGGGTTTTGGCCATAACTCACCACGCTGCCCAAGCGGGTTGGTGAGTGTGGGGTAGCATTTCCTCAAATCCCGATGGTATAGTTAAACTGCTATTGGCGTCAAATAGTTACATAGGACTGGATAAATGTTTAAAACACAGGAAAATCATTTCGATGTTTACGACATTAACGACCAGGAAAAAAAAAGATTCATCCTAGCACACAGCGACATCTATTGGATTTGAAATAAACATAAGGTTTAATGTGTCACAGTTGAAGTGGTCATTCACCCACAAGATGGCACCTCATGTGCGGTTACCAACCCCTAAAAATGTCTGGCAAACATTTTCTTATGTTACATACATACTTGCCTTCCCTCTAAAAGCTTTACCCATACTGTAGATTTTATGCAAAACACGAGATAACATACACGAAATAGTACATATGCAGTGCTTAAAATAAAAGTATTTCTATGTATATGTGCAAGCCTTTCTAGCAGTCTTTCAATACATTTGTCTCGGAGTAGTTTCGTGCAGATATTGTACGTTCAACAAAGCACGTAAAGGGAATTATTATATTCGAAATAAATATCATAATCGTAATCTAACCACGTTCAACTTTGAAAGCGAAATACATGATCTTAAGTTTTGTTTCAGGTTAAAAAAAATCACATATACTCCACAATTCCGCGCAATGCAGCGCTGTGTGCTGACGTGCTACCATTTATCGGCCGAAGTTTGAGATGACAACAAGTGACCTCTGTATCGGTATCAAAGTTTTTATTATTTTGAATAGAGCTTAAAAGTGCCTTCAGTGATGTTAACTGAGTCCCTCTTTTGAAACATGTATTCCGAAAACACAAGTTTTGGAGTCCTAATGATTCAAAACGTTTTATTTGAGAGAATAAATCAAGTAAATATTATTTATTTCAAGCACAAGCTAAGCGATTATCTAATTTGTCTGCGCCACTCAATCACTGAGCAATGAAATAACGAAATAGAGGAATTCCAAGTTTCACGGCGTTTTTAAGTTCAGCAGTGATGGTTTACTGTTCTTTTCTAGCAGATTCTCTAATTCTGTATTGGGCATTTTTCTTCGTTTTTTTTTTGCCTTTACTGTTTCTGTTTAGCAGACCGCAGCTTAGAGGTTTCTCCCTCACACACACTTCATTTGTAGCGCCTCGTTTCTGTCTCTTGCTGTTTTAAAGGTTTCAAGTGTATATTGTTGTTGATTTTTTGTTTTCCGCTGCTGAACTTGTAGTGTAGATGCGAGATGTCATGTTGACATTTTTGTCTGTTGCGTTTTTAAAGGTTTGGTGCATGTACTGTGGTTGATGTGGTGCTTTTCGTGGGTGAAGTTGTGGTGTAGGTAGATATCGGTTGTGGTGTTTAATTTGAGTGGTAGAAAGTGGTCCACTATCTACATTAACCTCATAAGAAGCATTTCCGTGAAGGCAAAGGCGAAACTTGCGGCCGATGATGTGCATTAATCATCATATGACCGCCTAAGTATACGCTGCAACTCTGTTCGAAAACCGGTCATACAGGACGTGCGACAACACGATGGCGCTCTACAAGTCCTCGTACATATTCTCAAATCCTCGATCACCCATGCTTTATGATACCATTAGATTGCACATTTTGAAGCAGCAAATTTTCTCGATATAAGCACTTCAACGGATGAACCACCGCATTTTTTTCAGGTTTTTAATGGCACATATTGAACAAAAGTATTTTCATTTGGATTTACTTGTGTCCCATGGGAAATGTTCTACTGTGAAGCCTTGGGCAACGAAAATTTTCAAGTGAGTGAGTAATTTTGATTCTCAGTGGAAATCTTGTATGACAAAAGTTTCTGAAAGGTCTTGAAAGAACGAAGTGCGGGGGTAAACGTAGGGAAAGCTCTGGACCTCTGAAGATTTTCTGGTATGTTTCAAATTTCAGAAAGAACTTTAAAGAACAAAGTAAGGGTGTAAACGTAGGGAAGGCTCTTGACCTCTGAAGATTTTCTAGTATGTTTCAAATTTTCTAAGGCAAACAATCCGTGCGCCGTGTTAGATTTGCACTCAAAACGTAGAGGTTTTCTGTATTCTGTGAGTGGTGTTCTCTGCTCTAAGTTCGATGGCGATAAAAACCGCTTCACACCAAATAGGACATAAACCAACCAATGTAAGAAAAACTGATTATCGATCTTAAAAACACTTTCATGATTTGCCAGAATTGCTCGGCAGAGTGGCTCCTGGCGAGAGGGGGTCCTTATTACTTTCATTATCAATACTTTTCTTGTAGCTCATTTTAAATTAATAGGAAAATGACTGATATTATTTGCACCGATCACCCGTTGCCCTGTGTACGTGGGTCCCTTGGTGTAATCCCTTTACCCCGAATCCTTGGTGTAATTCCGAACTAATGTTCAGAAATGTATACCGTGGGCAAAGCGGTTCATCCTTATTATTAAAATATTCGGAAGTACTTCTGGAAGTGCAGCAGGTATCCCTCTACGGCCTTCGGCGACGTCATTTTCTATGTTCGAGTTTGTGCCTTTGCCGGCAACATTACTCCTTATGAAAACCCACACTAATTCTATCCCACTGCAGTTGCCTACGGGTTTGTTTCTTTTGAAATCAGATATCCTCAGCTGTGTAACTTCCCTCCACCCTCCAGCAGGGGCTACATAGCTGAGGATATAACAGAGAATTTGGTTTAAAACATACGTAAAACGCTTATTTTAAAAAGTAAAGAAACATTTCTCAATCCAAAATGGAATCAAAATACAACTGAACGAAAGTTTCAAATATCTAAAATAACAATTGCCCATTTATTTATTTCATTCATTTGTTTGAATTATATTTACCAATTCATCAAACTGCGTAGTAAACACCATCCCAACCAACGAAGAATGCTAATGGATAACGTTAGTCGGTTTACCAAAATGTGAAGTGATGTCTCCAAAACGCAAAAAAGTTCAGAAAGTCAGTGCAACTGCGTATTAAAAGAAGTCCAAACAAACAAAAAAGAATGTCATTTTCCCTTATTCAAAAGTCTGTTATTATTCTACAGGCCCGCGATCTTCTCCATTTCGTTGGGGAACTGTTTATATCGCGTACAATCAGAAGCAGAAGTCACAAAAAGAAATGTAAAGCAAAACCCGCCGACCTGAAATAGATGACAGTTATTCTGGATTCCACAAATTGCTCGATGGAAAAAACTCCTTCCTAACATGCAATCATCAGAAAACCCTAACGTAACCCTGCTCGATAAAAATATTGACGAAGGTGACTTTCGTGGTTAAACTTCCGTATCCGACCCGAAATAGTGCAATCACTGTAACAGATGTGCGACGTGTAACCGTCTACACCGTTTGCCAACGTGTTTGTTAGGTTTGAGATCGTGCGGATCTGAGAAATTTAAATCACGGATTTTTAATTTGAAATAAGGTTTGTCCGCTGTGTCGCCTCACCCTGTCAGGTGTAGAGAGGAAGGAGGGGGGGGGGGTTGCTTATAGGCTGAACATATATATCAAGGGAGCCAGCAATATAAGTATTTGTTCAGTAGCATCATCTAATAATATCCAATGAAAAACTATTTGTGCTGACAACAAATCCTCTGTTTTGAAAGTACTTATTGCCGAATATACGTGAACGAGACCCAGAGTTTTATATATAACTAGCATCTAAGGTTAGTAGCACGTTAGAGATTCCTACGACTCTACACCATTTATAGATTAAAAACAATTCCTTCAATGGCGTAAGACCAATGAACAATGTAAGCTGAGCTTTCGCGCTCCACGAAGATACAACTTATCCCAGACAAAGCCTGCCGGTGGTGCTCGAAAGCTCGGCTCAAACGCTGTATTAGATTTTACGCCATTAAAAGAAGAGTTTAACATGTAAGGTGACCGGACTTGTTTTTTAATCGAAACTGAGGACAATATAACATGTTGTCCTCAATCTCAATTTGAAGTTGACAATTTCGTTTTAAAGATGAGGACACGATTGAAAACAACATCTGACACATTATGGTGAAAACGAAAGATTATCAAAGAATGTTATAAGCTGCACCATAATTGTTCAGTTTCATGGAAAACACACAATGAATCCGAAAAGATGATTTTCATGTAAAATAAGTAAACAATAGCAAAAAGAAAAAAACTATCATGTTGAATATTACTTCTGATAAATTTCACATTTTACTCATTGGGGGCACCATAGGCAATCAAAGCTACATTTGATTTTCTACAGAAATCTCACTGAGATTCTATACAAGGAAAAATACATGAAGCGGACAGAAACCACAGGATGCCTGTTTATTATCTCTATGAAGAGGAATATTCCAAAGAGCCACAGGTCTGTATATTATCTCTATGAAGAAAGTGTTTAATGAAATTACTGTTCACTTATCGTTACAGAAATCATTTAATACCTGTATGTTTTCTCTATGAGGAAGAAGAGAATATTCGAAGTCCAATAATCTTCACCTGAAGAAACAGGATAATGAAAACATGTACTTTAAACAAAAACGTTGTAGAACTCTCAATGGAATCTACCAAGTGCAACCAAATCTAGCATCAACTACGTATTTAACTGCAAGAAAAGTCGATGCTGAAAAAATGAGATGTATATATTCAGATCCTATAAATGTATTAGTTAAATCCAGTTTGGTATGTATTAAATGCCACTAGGTCGCGACATGTCAGTTGCTAAGCCCATCAATACGGATTTGTGTAGTCAGATGCTGACTGGTAAACCACGCATGGCACTGAGAATTATTGGCACCGTAGCGTAAATGCGAAAGCACTCGACTACTTATCGAGAGATCTGGGGTTCGATCCCAGCGGTGTAGGAACAATAAGTTTTTCATTTGCTATGCGTTGTTTATAAAATAACGTGGACAAGAGCGAGGACATCGTCTTTTTATATTATCTCCACGTTTTTTATATACATTCACTAAAGGAGAACCAAAATAACAGCACGACGACTATCGGAATGACTTTGTTCAATCCTTCGGCATATCTACATTCATATTGCGTGATTTCAAAGCTTAATTTAAGAAAAGTTCATCTGCTTCAGAAAATAGTTCCATACCTTTATGAGTGCATTTTCTTGTAATTAATAATCGATGCAAAATTTGGCGGATTCAGTTGAGTTCAACGACTTTTTTCAGCTACATGTTTTCCTAATTTAATTTGTTTGAAAACATTCAAAAATTGAGGACAGAAAATAAGCAAAATTGAAGGGACATCTGACGTCTCCAATCAGTTTTTTGCAGAATTGAGAGCGCATTGAAAATACGGACGTCTGGTCACCTTACTTTTGCTATTTTACTGAGAAGGATTTTTAAACTGGTCTTAGGCTGCTTTAAAGGAACAACAAATTGAATGTTTCCCACTTGTTTAAATTTTTTTACTGCATTACTAATAATAAACTGTGTATGATAATCATGGTAGAGGCTAGTAAAAAATGCAAAATATAGTCAATTGGGCAGATAGTGTGGTAAAAATATTCTTCTGCTAGCATGCTCCAACGGAAATCGGGAGGTACAGGTCCGTTTCCCGTTCCAGAACGATGTCATTTCAGGTTTTCTGACGTAACTAACATTAGGTGAGAGAAACACTAAAATACAGGTAATTCAGAGATGTCTGATTGCTGTGTTAATAAGTTATAGTGATTGGGCTTAAGAATGTTTGCCAGCCATTATTTTTGGCACCACTGCTACATGGTATACACATATATCCTCCCGTGATTATATCTGATCAAAATATGTGTTATTCTTTTTTATCTTTAATATTTACATAAAACCACAGTAAACAGGAAACTATCGTTGGGTATGTGCACCGCTAAGAACATTTGACAAGATAGAGTGCGTACGAAGCGAATATTTCTCATGGTTTACGGGGCTCGCAAGGAAACAAAGGGGGGTACACATAACCCAATGATTCACTGCAGTAAAAATCAGAATATACAGGTTGCATCTACTGTAAACCCAAGCTTTAGCTGTGGAGGTTGCTAATATCACATCAAAGCTTCATAGTAACTCGTATTGAAACTACTTGTACTTCAAATCTTTAGGAATCACAGGTGTATAAAACATCCTCAATCTATAAAAATGGTACGAAATTCTAATATTAAAACGCCGCAATATTCTTATATACCTCAAAAGCTGATATCTTCTAGCTCGCCCCGGTGGCGCAGTGGTCGAATCGATGGCCTCTGATCTTCGTCCGAACGGGTACTATTTCGAATCCCGGTGAGGCATGGATGTTGTGTTTGTCTTACGGCACCGGTCACTCTCTCCTTCCCTGGAACCAGTGACCCTAAATTAGGGACGGGCGACTGCTTATAGCCCATTGAGTTGCTCACGGTGGTCGTTAAACCTCCAATCAAAAAAAAATCTTCTATTTCTGTTTCATCATCACACGTTCCATAAATATTTCCCAAAATGCACGCCAATCAGTTATATGATCGGTAATCTGATTCGTCCGCGACATTCCATCGCGGACCAATGAGATGACGAATTAGAGGGATTCCAAACCTGTCCAGAGACACTAGTCAAAGAACTGGGAGGACTAATCATCAAAAAGGGGAAAACAACTCAGATGTGCTTGGCAGAAATTGTTAGTAAGGTAAAATTCCGTTCATGTAGATTTCACTCCGACACTGATAGACGTTATCCCTAGTAAAGAAACAAATAGGTTTCACGTACATATAGCGCGCAGAATTTATCAATATTTAGAACCATGGATACGATTCTTATTCATTTTTTAACAAGTTACTATTTATTTGTAATTTTAACTTACTTACGTCATTTTTTATAACTTTCAAGTATTTGCTATCATAAATGTTGTTTATGAATTTTAGTTTGTAACCTGATAGACATCAAATTTATCTTTCATCTGTTTAACTATAATTAAGAGTAATCACGTTTTTCTACCTGCTCGCTTAAACATTCGCTCGAAGGACACTTTCCGTTTCACCCAAGTAGAAACGCTAAATGCAAAATAAAATTATTTTAAATTACAAAATTGTTGTGATATCTGCCAATTCACGTGCGTTTACATAAGCGCCCGAAAAGTTTAGATGGGTGCACTCTCCATATGTTCAAATTACTTCAATATTTTGGGTGTTACTTAAACACGGTTTGTATGGATTTGAATCCATGTTTATTAACGTTCTGAACGGATACTTCTTTGCTTTGTAGACCTTTCCTGTCCCATTGTGTTGTCTTGGAAGTTTTATCAAGTTATTTTTTTGCAGATTGGGCTAGTTCTGTGGAACTTGCATTTCACCTCAGAACCTTTACCTGGGGATCTCCAATACCTCTGAAATCTCATGAACAGAGCGATTGCATATGTGGCACATAATCATCAGACCTCACTAGATAGCATATAGTTCTGGAAAAGCGAGACGCCTTATGTTCACAGCCTTGATATTGTCTCATCACAGCACTACGAGCACAATTATAGCCGTGTGAGTGGTATAGTGTTTCCTTACGAAGAAATTCTCTATCAATAGGAGTTTTGGCCAGAGAATATTAGAATTACAGCGGATATATATAGAGAGAGTTGCATATGAATAAAAATCATGTACGCATATATGTATTCACTAGATAAAACATTAGAAAAAGGAGTGATGTGCAGTTGATATGGGGCATTCCACGCGTAGTTGGAACAGACACAAACCGAATGCTGGCGATGTAGTAACTGAATAGCAGGGTTTTCCCAACAGTGTATTTCAATCGACAAACATGGGTAAAATGTGGTGACCTGCAGCTACTTTGGTTGTGGACGCATTAAAGGCGCAAGACAAATGGGAAATTCTATTGCCCAAGTGGTAAGAAGCCCTAGGGTTCCCGAAGGCAACCGTGTCAAGGGTGTACCGGGAGTACAACATTGACGAAACTATCAGCCTTGATAGGATCAAGAGGTGGTCTACTACACGCCATTGATGACCGGGGTCGACGTAGACTACCCAGAATCATACAGACCAACGCTTGGCAACTGCGCGCAAAAATCCCCTATCCAGGTTAAATGTCGGTGGCCCATGGAACACCTGACAGCGAAGCAGTGCGGCGGGAGCCGTGTAACTTGGGAATTGGTATGTAACTTGGGAATTGGTATGTAACCCGCAAGGGTGGTAGCCACCGCTCAAATCGTGTGTCACTGTTGATTGCTGGTCTTCGAGAATTACACGCCTTGTCTCATGCCGGGAACATCAAAGCGGGAACTCAGCAGAGTGGCGCCTATCGTGTTCTTAGATAAATCCCGCTTTCAGCTGTATCGAGCTGACGGAATGGTGTAGGTATGGCATCGACATTATGTGGACGTAGCCCTTCCATAACAGCGCGGCTCTGCTGAAGGGTGATGATGCGTGTGTAAGTTTGGGAGCCTTTCCATGGGACACATGTGTCTCTCTGTCTGGAGTGGTCCTTAACTTCTCGGCGCTATCAGCATGTGCTCATTGATTACCTTCACGCTTTTATGACCTTCAAGCATCTTGCCGCAGATGGTTTGTTTCAGAAGAAGACAATATGCCCTCTCCCACCAGTTTGCAAGCTGGGTATGGCTCGCGGGCACTCGTCGGAGTGTGAAATCATCCAAAACAGCTCCACAGTCCCCAGAAATAAACCCTGTAGAAGCTCATCTATGACAGTATCAGAAAGAAATCTATCCTAAGGCTCTTATGATAACAGCAGCAAAAATAAGTGGTACTAGGAAAAAGCTTCACATGAAGAACATATAAGTAAGAATAAAAAATTTAATGCAAAAAAACGCATGACGATGAGGGCAAATTAAGAAATGTAACTTCCAACGTGTGATGTATAGAACTATGAAAGACAATACGAAAAAGTATAGCTGAACACATAAAGAGTGGATAGTCGGATTAGCTGAAAAAGCAATTGAAAACAAGCAAATCGTGAAGAAACCAAAGGGATATCTCAGTAAGGAACAGAAAAGAAGATTATGGCAGTTAGAAAAGAAGATAGTAAGTTAATGAGAAATAGATGCGAAATTTTGAAAAGAGTGAAAGTGTTCTACAAAAAACTATATGTAAGAGATGATACATCTATTTCAAATATAAAGAAATGTACCAGTAGCAAAGTTCCCTCCAGTTCCTCAGTCGAAACATTACATGCAATTAATAACATGGAAACGGGAATGAGCTTGAGGGTGAAGACAGATGCTATCATGAAAATTATACAAAGAAGCCAATGGAGAATTAGAAAGCACAATTACGTTAGCGTCTCTTGCGTGATATCATTGCAGTATATCATCATCATCATCATCATTGTCAACCATTGAAATCAATCCACTGCTGGACGAAGGTCTCAACCCAAATTTCCTCCACAACAGTCTGTCTTGTGCCAGTCTCCTCCATGTCACTCCCGCATACTTTCGAATTTCATCCACCCATCTTCCATGTACTCTTCTTCTGGGTCTTTTCCTGTCCCTTGGAATCGGAATCCAAAATTTCACGGCTGTCCATCGATGGTCTGTTCTTCTGGCAGTATGTCCAGCCCATTATACATTTCAGAGATTATTTAAGTCTGATCCTTGATGTCTTCCACTCTTGTCATTTTTCGGATCCACGTGTTCCTCTTCTTATCTCTCCTGGTTACACCAAGCATGCACTATCT
Organism: Macrothele yani; assembly: GCA_039090855.1. Taxonomy (NCBI): domain Eukaryota; kingdom Metazoa; phylum Arthropoda; class Arachnida; order Araneae; family Macrothelidae; genus Macrothele; species Macrothele yani. The sequence goes on along the minus strand of CM077031.1, from coordinate 66,891,841 downwards.
TCATGCTACTTTGAGTTGTCTGCAACCTTTGTATGTCTCTTTTAGCTAAGGTCCACGTCTCTGCACCATACGTAAGCACTGGAAGGATGCATTTTTTGAAATATATATATATATGGACATGGCTCAACCGAGAGAACAAGCTGGATTCAGGAGTGGCAACAGAACTATAGATCATGTCCACGTACTGAGAGAAATAATTGAAAAAGTGAGGGAATGTGAACTTTCATATGTATGAAAAACTTTACCTCGATTTTAAAAAGGCTTTTTATTAGGTAAAACGTTTAGCAGTTACAATGGCTTTGAAATCCTGCAGTACTGAAGATGCACACGATATGTATTAATAACATCTACGAAAATACAAGTGCAAGGATTGGGCTATTTGAGTGTACAGCACCCATAAAAATTATGATAAGGAACAGGCAACGTGACACTATATCTCTCAAACTCTTTAATTGTACACTGCTGGCCACCCAAAATGCAACACTAAGAAGGACACGAGATAACAAAGCCAGATTTACTGGACAGAAAGCAACAGATACAAAGATGAAACGATTGAGCTTACAGGACCGTGTGATTTGCGGAATACCCAGACATCAATAGTTAGTGTGGCCCCCATGGCTGGCAATAACGACCGCTACACGCCGCAGCATCGATTGAAAGAGGTTTTGTGTGTGAGCAGAATGTCTGATGAACTGTGGCCACGTGTTGAAGCAGTATGCAGACTGCTTCAACACGTTGCCACGATTCATCGAGCATAACTGCGGAGTGGTGCTTGCCCGGCCACTCGAGTTACCTATCAGCAACCAGACGTGTTCGATTGGCGACATATCAGTGAGAACAGGTGGGACACGGCAGCAGTGACATCAACAACATCATTGATACACACACACATGCAAACCCGAAATTTTTTGAAAATCGTAAAATTGAGGGAATTATTCGTCTAAAATATGAGCAGGCGTGTTCTGTTGCCCAGTTGACATTCAAGCAATGCTTCCTATCATCCTTTTCCACATCAGTTGAGGATAGTTATTACCAAAATTTGTAAGGCTACTTTTCTGTTGGTTTATAAATATTACGACAAACCTCATTGTTGGAACGTAAATGTCCAAGGCTGTAAGTAAGCCCTAATGGACGTAAGTTACATTCTTTGAAAGTCAACGACCAGTATTTATAAATTTCCAAGTACATTAGATGGCACTGCAGCCGACCAAGTGAATGGTTCGTAATCTGTGTGAATGATTTTACAGTACGAATTGGGCATACACCCGTGTTATCTATGTTTTATTAGTCTGTTGTGTGTGGAATTAAGAATATAAATTTTGTGAACATCCTACGAGAAGTTTTTTTTTTTAAGTTTTCCTGTTTCTGTGATGCATTACTTCACTTCTTTCTGGCATAGTATGGTGGTGATTCCCATTTGTAACTCTTGTGTGCATGGAAATGCAGTTGTTCCATTTATTGCTGCTTCCCCGAAGAATATGAAGCCTTTTATTCCTGCCATGATATGGTGTTTATTCACCATATGGTACGCTAGTGAACATGAATATCGAACTGTTCTTCTTTCACACGGGGTAAAGAATTCTCTGTACTGCAAATGATAGTAGTATTTGGAATGCTGAACAGAGTCGATTTCTTCAAAGAGATTTAGTGGCACACATGTTCTGATTATGTGAGGAATGAAGATGTGTTCCATTTTTTTTTTTTTTTTTTTGAAGCAATATAATGATAGTAGGTTCTAAGGCAAACATTTTGCGGAGGTTTGGCCCTATTCATAAAATTTCTGATGACCTGCAAACTGAGATAATTTGATTCAGTCCAACTGGAAAGAAGAAAATACTGAGGAGAAGGCTAAAAAAATCGCTGGCAACCAGATGAGGAGCGTATGCAGGAGGAAAATACGATGATGTACAAAAAGTATCGTTTGCAACTTTAGTTAATGTCAGGGAAATTAGATTTTTGTACGCCATAATTTCTTTACGTGTACTATGACGACGGACGTTTATTTTGTCAAGTGTAAGAAGTGATTTCTTCCACAGCGAAATACACTTTGTCACAATAGGCGAACTTGTTTTCACAAACTAACTTCTGAATCGAAGGTAACACGGTAGCTATGTGCGCATTTTCTGTATATAACCGACGGTACTATGTGTTCTTGTGTGTTCCGCTGCTTTCCCTGAATAGAAACAGCAGTGACGAATGTGTTTTTTTAAGAAATCCCCCAATGAATATCCAGAATGAGTAACAAACTGATTTAATGAGCATTGGAGGATCCTACGTTAAACCTCACTCGATATAAAGCGCCCACTAGTAAGTACGATGGGATTCTTCACATATCGCCCTGAGTTGTTGGTCGATGTGGTTCTAAAGCCAAAGCGCTTGGCTAAGATATCGAGAGATTCGGGATTCAATTCCCGGACGGCGGCCGAATAACAGATTTTTGGTTGCTGTGCGTTGCTTAAAGTGGAAAGAGCGATGGACTTACTTATTAAACTGTATTTGAATGAGTTTCACCTTCAATCTCGCCCTTTGGATTACTGCTATAATTATATATAGCCATTGCCGTTAATGCCCACCAGATGGAGACATCTCAGTGGCTGAGACCATCTTGCGGATTTATGTCAGATGCTGACCAGAAAAAGAAAAACACACATGGCGCCTTAAATCAGTGTGGCCGCTGCGGTGTAAAGCTAAAGCGCTCGGCCAGATAGCGAGAGATTCGGGTTTCAATTCCCCGACGGCGACCGAAAAACAACTTTCAGTTTGCTGTGCGTTGCTTAACGTGTAAAAGGCGATGGATGTATTTATTCAGCTGACGCCATGTATTTAGAGCATTTTTGCCGAAGGATTCTTCACACTGCCCTCATTGTTTATGATCTACCAGTGGCGTAGGGTCATTTTAGGCATCCGGAGTTAAAATCCATGAAAACGAGAATTTTTTTTATATTCCTATGCTAGGAAAATTTCGAAAGAAAATCTATAATAGGAGACAGTCCTCAGATTTTCTGAATACATTGTGAGCAACTAAAATAGTTGAATAACTGGGTAATAGAATATAGCTTTTCCAGATCCGTTAACTTCTAGAACGCACTGAATACTTGCCTACGTCTTAGAAAAGACTGTCAGCTCTCGTCGCCGTAAACAAAGCTTCCGCGAACACTAACGAATGAGCAGATGTGCCCTGAACTGAGCATGCGTATAAGCTGTCTTTCGGGAGTAGTCACTTTCGTATGGACAGGCAGTGAGCGGCTGATTATAATTTGCTTAGTTCGTCTTGCACGTTTCGCTCGTGTAAGTAAAATGAACATAGTGGACTTTTCATTGGAACATCCTTTTAGTTTATTAAGGGATGAAAGGAAAACCCCGTTGAAGACTTCATCCCACATCGACCAAATATTTGCTTGATACAAAAACACTAAAATCAGCTCAGAATTTAATGTGGATTGGCACAACAAAACAGCCATAAGTGGAAACGAAAGAAAACTTACATTGTTTTGCCTTCTACTGAATAGTGCTAATATGTTTCTACTGTTCTTTTTTATGTTATACAGCGCAGCATATACACAAAGGAACGTTTTTACCTAATTCTTTGCGGGTAAAGTATGATATCAGCAGATGAAGATTTTGAAACCTAAACAATCCACTTAAAATTTTATTTTACAGTACGGAGGAAGGTTGATTTCAATTTTTAAAATATTTAGCCCCAAATAAATTTTAGGCTATCCTTACGCCTCTGTGATCTCAGAAAAGAAATAAGTGGTTACGGATATTTTTTTGAGTGTTCAATGGAGCACACTCAGTTAGCATCCTTGGTTTTCATCCATTTGCTCGAATATTTTTCAAGTCATTACGGGGCATTAAGAGATATACGGCTTGGATTTGTAACAAATAATGAAACCGAGTAATACAGAGAATGGCATTTTCTTGCCTTATAGTTTTCTTTCTTACCTATATTTAATCGTCATTTCTTATGTTCGTAGTTAACAAACATAGTTTGCTAAAAAATGTGATGTCATAAGTAAGATTTTAATTTACAAGTCAATGGCGACACGAGAGTGGCCACCTTTTTAATAGAAATTTAGTTATCGGATTTCTAGAAACTGAAATTTACGTGCATCAAATCAATGCACCATAAGCTTTTAATTCATCGTTTGATCAGGTAATGTGAAGATAATTTCCCCCTAAATATCCCTAAATTTCAAAAGGCTACTTTTCTTTAGGTTATGAATATCATGTCAAAATTTCGCTGCTGGAAAGTAATAATTCCAGGACCGTCGTAGGTTCGAGTTGTCGTAAGAAAAGTCTTAAATATCCTTGGGGTTAAGCTGAATACGTCGTAATTCGTGGACGATCTGACTTCTGTAAAGTTCCAAGTGGATCAGTCACTACAGGATGGTGCAGGCACCCGTCAGAACGATTCCTAATTTGTCTTTAAGATTATGTAGAGGTAGCGCTTATTCCGGGTAATTTATATTTAATATATGCCGTGTTAGCCAATTTTTAATAAATCAATAATATAGGAAATTTACAAATCTTATAATACAGGGTGTACACAAATTAGTTGGGCTAAAAGAATGGTTTATAATGCGTAGGTATATAGGTTACGCATGAGAATGAACAAGGATCATAGAATAGTGAAAGCACACCAAGTTTACCTTTTTCTAAATGTTCGATGTGGCTGCCCTTCGTTACTCTGCAAATGTCCCATCGGTACATCAGTTCTTACCATTTGTTTGTGAGCATGTTCACGTCGATTAAACCTAAGTGCAGTGCTGATTCGTGATTTCAATTCAGGAATGGATTTTCGGAAGCGGCGGACGGTAAACCTTGATCTTTAACAAAACCCCATACCCTGAAATCTAGAGGTAAAATTTCTGGTGATCGTGCTGGCAATGGAATAACTTTTCCGCGACGAAATCCAAACCTGGTACTTCAGCACTTAGGTAAGAAGTCACCGCTAATAATGGAAGTGACACGATTTTCCATCTTGTTGAATAATGAAACCTTCAGGCAATGTTTCTTTCAGGATCAGCATCAGGTAAATCTGAAGCATGTCCAGGTATACGATTCCCCAAACAGTTTTTTCAGCAAAGAGGAATGGGCCAAAAACAATAGAAAAAGCTGCAGCACAAAACACGTTGCCATGGGATCTATCCCTTTCATGCTCAAAGGTGGCATTAGGATTTTCGGATCCCCATATACTGACATTATGTCTATTCACTTTTCCACTCAAATGGAACGTTGCCTCTTCACTGAAAACTAACTGCGACGGGAAATCGTCTTCCCTTTTTATACGCTCTAACATATCGGTGCAAAAGTTTGCTCTATCGTCAGGTTCATGGGCTTCAGAGCTTGAACAATTTGCAATTTGTAAGGTCTGAACATTAGCCGTTTTCGCAGGCATTTTATGCACTGTTGCTTTATGAATCCCCAGTTGTTAACTTAGCGCGTGCTATAGATTTTCCCGGACATCTCACAAATGTTTCTTTCATTGCATCCACCGTCTGTTCTCGCATTTTAGGTCTGCCTTGGCCACTAAGCCTATATTGCCACACATCCCGTTTCGGTAAATGGATTGTGTCATGTTACAATGGTGTTTCTTTTCTGCGCACTTTTCTAGTATTCTCGACGGAAATTTCGTTGCACTTGCACAGCGGAGTGCGTTTCATGGAACCACAGAATGGCATTTCGCTTTTTCACCGCCAGTATACGTCTCCATCGTTACGCGAATACAAACCGGAATGATGAACCTTCGCGACCTACAGCTCACTGAGATCTGGACATGACACACCTAGCGCCATCTATCCGCAAGATTTAGGATACACTAAGACTCATCTGCATTTGAACCGGTAACTTACAATCCAATGACTGCTTACATTATTCACTTTTGAAAGTTGCCCAACTATTTTGTGTACACCCTGTATTATTAAATATAAATTGTAACATAAAAGTGACGTCTTTCATCAGATAGGCATCATTTTTGTGTTTTGAAACAATCGTTCC